>VXAL01007442.1:416513-452038 GCA_013399475.1 Chauna torquata | reverse complement strand
GGACTGACCGCAACCCCCATTCCCCGTTCCCCTGCGCCGCTCGGGGGGAGGAGGTAGAAGAGGGTGGATGGGGGGAAGGTGTTTTTAGTTTGCTTTTAGTTTCTCACTGCTCTAGTTTGCTAGTTGTAGTAATAAATTATACTAACCTCCCTAGGTTGAGTCTGTTTTGCCCGTGACGATAATTAGTGAGTAACCTGCTTGTCCTTATCTCAACCCTTAAGCCCTTGTCCATCACATTTTCTCCCCGTTTCTTTGAGGAGGGGGAGTGAGCGAGCGGTTGTGGTGGAGGTCGGCTGTTTAGCTGGGTAAAACCACCACACAGGTACATACAAACACTTCTCTATTTGCACATTTTTAAACGAAGATAAAATAAGGGAAAGCAGTAATGCAAGGTGTTATAAAACAAATGATACTGACTTCAGTCATGATTTCCAGATTTTTCTGAACACTAAGATGTTCAGAAACATGTTTCTGAAAAGATATTTTTTATCTTGGTAAGCAAGAAATATGGATGATACTGAACGCTGGTAAGTTAAGCATTTGCATTAGAACTTGAGGGGTTTGGTGGTAGCGAGGTTTTTGTTTAGGACTTCACTGATTTATGGCATTTCAATGAATAAACAGAACATTATCTAGCTATAGCACATTCTTCCCTACCTTGCATTTTTTTCAGAAAGATTTCATCAAGACAGCTGAATCTAACTTTGTGCATGACTGATTCAGGATAAGAAGAATTATTAACCTGCATTATAAGTGGTCTGTATGCAGAACAAAAGTAATCCCACACACTATGATCAATATCTGACTCATAAATGCATCTCCTTTCAAAAGATTCAGAGGTCTGGTACAGAGCACATGCTCTTAAGAGATAAACAACTTAAGCCTAGAAAGAATAGCTTTCCCATTTCCGTTTTCTTTGGTGCATTTAAAAGCCTTACAGTTTTCTACTTTATAATAAACACTTCTACAACCTAAGTAGCATTAATACAGAGTAACATTGCTCCTTTTTCACAGATGTTTCAAAAGAGACACAGCATGCAAGAGATTCCTGAGTGGTTTAAACAAAGTTTGAATGTAAGAACAGAATACATGATGCGTTGACATTCAGTACAATAAATCTATCCTCACCAGATAAAACTCACTAGTTATCCTTGTTGCCACCATGTCCCATTTTGATTTATGGCAGATGAAAAGGACAGGAAACAACAGAATTTAACTTTTCACAGTAATGTCTTTCCAACCCACTACATACAAAAAGAGATTAAAACCCACTGTTCTTTCTCATTATGTAGAAACACTGTTTTATCTGTGCAGTTTCTAATACATGTATATTTAAGCTCAGATTCAGTTACCGCACCTCTGAGAGTCACTACATGTCAGCTGAGCTGTAGTAATATGCCAGACGGCCACAGAATCAAATGTTTTCACCAAAATCTCCTTCTAATCATTTGAATGTGTTGGAATGCCTGGTATATACAAGGTGAACTATGGCATCCCTTGCTGAATAGTAACTCATTAAGATACAGTAACTTGATTACTTGTCTAAATCCCTAATCTGAAACAGTATCAATGCAGTTCAGCTCATCCTACCCTTATTACACTATTCTCTCTAGGTTTTTTGGTTGTTGTTGTTTTTGCTAAGTATTCAATCACTAGCATCATACAGCCATGTTACCAAATACAAAGAAACAGCCTTTGTCTCAAAAAGCAAGCATGTGACAATGGTAAGTTTCAATGAAATCAAGACCATACCTAAATACCTAATGGATAAATTCTCGAGACCCCCACCTGGAGTACTGAATTCAGCTCTGGGGTCCCCAATACAAGAAGGACATGGACCTGTTGGAGCAAGTCCAGAAGAGGGCCACGAAGATGATCAGAGGGCTGGAGCACCTCTTTTATGAAGACAGGCTGAGAGACCTGGGGTTGTTCAGCCTGGAGAAGAGAACACCCTGGGGGAGATCTTTTAGTAGCCTTCCAGTACCTACAGGGGGCCTACAAGAAAGCTGGAGAGGGACTCTGTATCAGGGAGTGTAGTGATCAGACAAGGGGTAACAGCTTTAAACTAAAAGAGGGTATATTTAGACTAGATATGAGAAAGAAGTTCTTTTCTGTGAGGGTGGTGAGGCACTGGAACAGGCTGCCCAGAGAAGCTGTGGATGCCCCATCCCTGGAATTGTTCAAGACCAGGCTGGATGGGGCTTTGAGCAACCTGGTCTAGTAGGAGATGTCCCTGCCCATGGCAGGGGGGTTGGAACTGGACAGTCAAGGTCCCTTCCAACCCAAATCATTCTGTGATTCTGTGAATGCAAATCAATACCTCCCTGTTTGGGGAGAGGCAGGCCAGGGAGGAAAAAAAAAATCTGGAGGCTATCCACCATACAATTGCTTTATGTGTTAAACCACATGTACCAAAAGCACATGCGGAACAGGAATGCACTACAAAAGCAGAGCTGGTTCTCTAACAGCAATTGCAAGAAGATGGGAAGAAAAAGCAAAACAACTTTAAGGTCAGTTTGAAGAAAAATACTGTGATTATGACCCTACGTTACAAAGACTTCAGAAATATATAGCTGCTATTAGTTCCCCACTAAAGGTAAATGACCGCAGTAAAGACCAATGACTCCAGAGTGGCAGTGTTACAATTAAGAACGATTCTTCAGATGATATAAACCAACATAGTTCCAGCTTATATCAATGGAAGATCACATAAAGTGCCCAACAGAATTAATGAATTGTTCATTGAAAACATTTTCAAGTACCTCTTTCAAAAATAAAAATAAAAATATCAAGAACACAAAACACAGGTAAACATCTGCGTTTAGGTACACAGCAGACATCTGCCAAAACAATGACAAATGGCAGGAATAACATTTTGGTGTAGTTCTATTAAAAAGACATTTCCTCCACTCTTTGAATAATCTCATAAAACCCTTTCATTAAATCACTCTTTCATATTAACTGATTCCTTTTTAATGCAATTTAAGCTCATTAACTTAAACGAGCACTATTATATGTGCAATAAAATAAACAGAAGTACTGTCTTTATGCTTCCCTACCAGGTAAATCATCCTTTTAAAGATATTACAGTTCTATCTGTTGCACAATAGTTAAACAGACACATTTAAAAGTTGCAGGTCACTACTTTCTTTTTACTTGGATGAGGTGTTCTCTGAAGTGCACACAAATGAAAATAAAATCTTTAACTCATTTTTTTTCCCCCCACTTATAACTGCTTATACTTTCACAGAAATTGTCTTAATATTTGGATAAATGACGCAAAACCAACAAAGACATTGTCTTATCTTCAGTATGGAACACCGACAAAATCACTAAAAGCAGCAGCAAGAAATCCTGAAGCATTAGACAAAAATATGATGTACAGCATAGCATCACAATCAGCTGTGTATTTTGATGATCAGATTTCAGGTTGTGCCTACTATTTCTCCTGTTTGTGCGAACAAGTAATCTTTTATACAGCAAGAATGTTGTATCAGAATGGGGCATGCAATCTATTCTGCCTTCTTTTGCACCATATACAAAAAGGGACTCAGCAAAACATTAGCTAGTAAAGAAATTTTATCAAAATGTGGATTTTTTTGAATTGATGATATTTTCTTTTATGAAAAGGCCCAGCGCAGTTACCTAATATCACCCCTTGTCTTTGTGGAAGGTAATACACAAAGAAAGGTAGATAGGAGTTGAAGAAATGGAAGTTTCAGTGAAGCCACATGCAACTTTCCACATTTCTGATTATACAGGTGGTAACTACTGAATTTGTTTCTGCTGTGCAATTTAAAAGCAACTGTCAGACGAAATTAAAACAAGGCTTAATGCTAGAACAGGTTTAGGTCAATCTCAGGCCTATCTGAAGAGGTGAAAATGTATTTTTTATCTTCATATGTTCAGAAAGCACAAGATCATGATCCCGTTACTTCAGTGAAGATGCACAGGAACAGCCCTGCAACAGATATGTCCATTTTTGAGGACCTCAGAACCACCATTTGCTTATGCCTGCTGCATATGCATGTTCTTGCTTATGAACAGCAGAAATAAGAAATCAGGAAACTCTGCTATGCCTTGTATCACCTCTTAGGTTGACAATGCTGCTAAAGACTTATCCTCTTCCTCTTTACTTGAGAACTTTCAGGCAGGCTACCAGATTTGAGTGTTGGGAGTAGGGACAGCATACTGGTTCATTTGTAAGAGTGACACAAGAATTTACCATAACACAGTTATATATACAAAATGGTCAAATGCTTTAAAAATTGAAAATTTTGTTTTGTTTTAAAGAAAAAGAGGTACTTCGCTTTAAAAAAATTCAGCTAGAATGAGCAGTAACAGAAAATTTATCATCTTATGGATGCTGAGTGCCCATTGACTTCGGTAGTTTCACAACAGGTCAGAGAATATATTCATACATTTCAAAGAGTCAATGCAGCTAGAATAATTCTACATCTTAGTTTACAGGCTTAGCAGGGAAGCCAAAGACTCAGAAGACTTTGGGACTGAGCTACGATTTCCTTGCTAAAGATGGTGCCTCAAAGTTTCACTTCAGGCAAAAGAAAATCTTGACTGCTCACTTGTCTGTGCAGCATGAATTTCAGCACCTGTTGTTCTGGCATTCATTACAGCCAGCCAGTACACTTGTTAAAACTTTTATATTACTTCAAGAAATGCCAGTCACCATCAGTAGTCAATAAGAAATAAAATGGAATGCAGCTAGTCATGGTTTTTACACTGGCTAACCACCAAAACACAAATGTTTTCTTCATTAGGCAAGGTGACAGAAGTCAGACTAGAACTGAATCAGCCTTAACTTCATTATCTTTGAAAGTTACATTAAGAAACAATACTATTGCTGTAGTACAGATCTCCTACAGCCTCTGTAGTACAGATTACAAGGGCTTACATTGCCTGCATGAACTAATTAATCTGCTTAAACCACTAGAGAAAAAGGAGAAATTATTTTGAAGGAAAACACTATCATGATAAAGTCACAGAAGCCAACAATATAGTAGTACTTTTTTCTTAACAGAGTACTGCTAAACTACACAAATATGCTGTGGTTTGTAACACACTATGTAATGACACTGGAGTCCCAGTATTGTCTTTTTTTTTTTTTTTTTTTTTAAATTAAATACAGGGAGTAGAAGATTTTGTCCTAAAGTTACCTCAAGGAACCCAAAAGATCATGCACATAACTCCAGTTTTCCATGAATACTTACTGTTAGATAAACCATTTCATATATGCATTGATTCTAAAGCAACTGCATGCCACCTACATTCAGCAACAGCAGCCACCAGCTCAGCCGTTCTGATAATTGGGACACTTATTCATAGGCCGGTAAGCGAGGCAAGTGTCTAGGCTCAAATTAGACAGAAGGTCAGAACATGGGAAAACAAACAGAACAAACAGAAACTTAAAGAGATCCCATAAGAGATATTATGCAAGTGACTTTATTGACAAATACACTACTGTGACATTGTTCATATCCATGACTTCCTGTCTACCTTTTAAATCCTCTACTAGAATACACTTCAGTAAATTATTTTCTGAAAAAAAAAATTGCATTTAACAAAACCTGTCAAAACATGTTATTTACCAATAACAATAATGAATCAGAAGGGAACAGCATACATGCTGTTTTACTAGTAGGCTATATTGGGAAGGTTTTGGTAGCTGGGGGCTGCAGGGGTGGCCTCTGTGAGAAGATGCCAGAAGCTGCCCCATGTCAGGTAAGAGCCAGCTCCAGCCGGCTCCAAAAGGGACCCGCCGCTGGCCCGACTTGAGCCAGTGAGCGATGCTGGTGCTGCCCCTGGGAGAGCAGAGTTAAGAAAGGGAAAAAACTGCCAGGCAAAAGTAGCTGGGAGAGAGGAGTGAGGACCAGCCCTGCAGACACCAAGGTCAGTGCAGAAGGAGGGCAGGAGGTGCTCCAGGCACCAGAGCAGAAGTTCCCCGGCGGCCCATGATGAGGACCATGGGAGTTGTCCCCCTGCAGCCCATGGTGTACCACGGCGGAGCAGATCTCCACACTACAGCCCATGGAGGAGCCCAGAGGAGCAGGTTGATCTGGCCTGAAGGAGGCCACAGCCCATGGAGAGCCCCTGCAGGAGCAGACTCCAGGACAGAGCTGTGGCTTGTGGAGAGGAGCCCACGCAGGAGCAGTAGGTTGGGTAGGAGCTGCCACCCGTGGGGGACTCATGCTGGAGCAGTTTGCTCCTGAAGGATGGACCCTGTGGTATGGACCCATATTGGAGCAGCTCTTGAAGAGGTGCACCCTGTGGGAAGCCCACGCAGGATCAGTTTAGGAAGGACTGCATCCCGTGGGAGGGACCCCACACTGAAGCAGGGGAAGAGTGAAGATGAAGAGCAGCTGAGACGAAGTGTTATGGACTGACCACAACCCCTTATTCCCCATTGCCCTGAACCGCTCGTGGGGAGGAAGTAGAAGAGGGTGGATGGGAGAAAGGTGTTTTTAGTTTGCTTTTGGTTTCTTACTGCTCTAGTCTGTTATCAATAGGCATTATATTACATTAATCTCCCTATGCTAAGTCTGTTTTGCCCATGGTGGTAACTGGTGAGTGCCCTCCCTGCCCTTACCTCAACCCACAAGCTTTTTTCATCATATTTTCTCCCTCTGTTCTGTTGAGGAAGAGGAATGAGAGAGCAGCATGGTGGAACTTAGCTAGCCATCGGTGTGAAACCACCACATAGGCATAAAAGTGAATGCTCTCAAAAACAGTGTAGCTTATGTAAGGCAAAGCTTCTTCACAGTATGGCTCTCACAAGAAGCAATTTATTGACCGTATTAAAAGGTGCCAATAAAATTATTATTCCTAAAAATCATTTCAATATGCCCAGTACCAGCAACAGACTAAGCATGTGATGTTCAACAGGGAAAAAAATCATTAATTTATATCAACGTCTCTCTTCAATCCCTTCAATGCCAATTTAAAAAAATACGCAATCGAACTTGTTACTGAAAAAATGAAAGGCATAAAACTTGCAGGAACAGTATCACTCATTCGCATCAAATTTTTAACATCCAAAATTTAGCCTTTTTTTCTTCTTTTTTAAAGCAAGGAAATTAACAACCCAATTAAATTAGTAGTTTGTTCCACACCAGTTATTAACCTTTTCAGTGCTTATGTAAAGCACCAGATTGACTATGAAATACTCTTTGGTTTCTTCCAACCATACCAACTCAACACAGACTCTACCCTCTGAGTCTGCATAGTCTGTAGTATAGACATGACCCATATAGTCATAAAGGTTGGACGCCTTGGAAGATACTTCCATGCAGACTGGGGCACTGAAACACCAGAAGGGCTTTCGAGTTTCATCCAAGAGAGTAACATCCATCACGTAACAGTCCTACAAACACAAGCAGAAGAGATTACTTTCCTATGCCATGGCACAGTAAGCAGTTCTGTCCTTGATTTTAGGGAGAAATACTACAGGTTCAACAGACAGCAAATTTTGGTACGAAGGCTAAAAATTCAAAATATAATTGATAGTGTTCTACTGACTACTGCATAGCAACAGATACTTACTTAGAGGCTTCCTACAGAAAACAAAATTGCATCCTACAGGCAACAAAAACTGGCTTGCCAAACAGAAGGTAGCACTGCCAGCCTAAATCAGAAGTTTTCTCTTGAAGATTTTTTAAGCCTTGAAAATCTGTGGTTCAAAATAATTAGTTACCTTCCCATTCAAATAATGATGGTCCTTTCAATATGAGAAAGAAACTTGGTTTAAGTTTAAACTAAGGTGCTAAACTTCTGTGAATGCAGCAATGTTTGCAAAAACACTCAGAGTCTACCCCTAAGGCAGCCAAACACACACAATTGCTCTTACATGCCACCTATAAATGAAAGGCCACTTTCTAAACGGCTGCAAGCATCAGCTCCCAAAAAAGGTAATAAAAATACATCGTTCTCCCCTCCAAATAATTCTTCCTGTTAAAAAATTCTGGAAAATATTTCTTTGCAACACTACACAATTACATCATTTTCTAAAGCTAAAATCAGGATGCCAATTCCTGGCCACTTGCAAAGTCAAGGTTTCACATATGTGCCTTAAAAGCCTACAGGTTTTGTATCGTTGTTAATATCAGTTGTTACCTATTCTCATGAGTTCTGAATCGCTAAGTGAATCAGACTATCTTAATTACATTGTATGTATGCATTACTTCCAGGAGCATAATTTGTTCTAAAAGCATAAGCAAACCAACATCACACATTCCTTGCCAAAAAAATAATTTGGAATGCTTTATTTCATGGTACTACATAGCTGTGTTTCTGTTGCTTTAACAATTCTTTCAGTATTACCATACTTTAATCAAACAATACAGAGCAGATGGCAAAACCTTAAAAGGTAATATAACATATAAAGTTTTCCTAAGTTTGTTACTATAGACTATGCTGAAAATACACATGATCATTTAATGATGATCATTTAATAATTGATATGAGCTATAAATACACTTGAAACAAAGTAGTCTTAAGTGAATCCTAGGGAAAAATATGTACTGTAAAGGATCCATCTCCCTGCTGAGACGGTGTCATCAGTGTTCTAGCTATTGCCAGTTGGCAGAGTCCTTGTTCCTAGCTGTACAAAATTTTGTGGATATCTTATACAGTGGATCCATGTTTACAATTGTCACAGAGTTAAAGAGGCTCAGAAGATACAGTATCTTCTGGGGACATGGTTTAGTCTTGGGACTGGGTAAGTCAGGTCCACTGTTGGACTTGATGATCTTGAAGGCCTTTTCCAACCTAGATGGTTCTATGATCCTATCATTCTAAGAACTACTATTTTTTGGTCATATAGCTTGCATTTCGAAACCAATTATGAAAAGTAAAGCAAGGTGGCCTTGAGCACTGCTGGTTCTTTTTTCTCCTTACATTCTGAAGTATCAGTACTTCAACAACTAATTTTCATAAAATACCCAGACATGCCAAAGAAAGCTTTTTTTCTTAGAGTATCAGACAATATTCAAATAAATTCAAAGTAGTATCATATTCTGCTCCTGTCACTGACTTTATTTGGCCTTCACATGTTTTAAGAGTTTTATAGATTTATGTCAAAAGCTAAATTGAATTCTACCCACAGCTGCGTGTTGACATGTGCAAGCTCTCAGCATAAAATGAGGGGTTTAAAAAAGATTGATATTATTTATTTTTTCCTAAAAGCAAATATTCGATATAACTTACGCTGCAAACACACAGGACAGAGCTAAACTAAAGACTACAGCCTTAGCTCTCTGTTTCCTCTGACAGTTAATTTCCCAGACTTTTATGTGATACTTACGATTATTTTCTTGGAAGAAAAAGAAATCCTGCAAAGCAGCTGTAAATCACATAATTTCCTGCTACCTACCCAGCACAGAAGCAAGAATTCCTACCTCCTCTCATATGCTTTTCAGGCAAATGAAGCACATTCTGTAATTATGTGCTAAGATCCCACTAACTTTAAGCATGCGTATAGGTCAAATAAAATTAACAGGATATAAAATAAAAATAGTTCAAGTTAAACTTTTTCAGAAGATTAAAACAAAGCATCTATTCTGCATTATGGTTCTCAATGAACATTCACAACAATTAAAGACAGATGACAAACAATTATTTTTAAAAGTGTTTTCTTGTTAGCTTGAATTCCTTCTACTTGCCAACATACAACATTCTTACTAACATACACTAACGAAGTTTGTTTCCTTTGAAAACAAACACCTAACTCAAAGCAGTTTGATACAAACTGAGGAAAAAAAACGCAAGTGAACTAGCTTGTCACCATGTAAACAAGGATTATGAGGAAAAAATTGCTACAAGTAATTAGAGAGTAAAGACCGAATGGAAATCAATTCAAGCTCAACTGTAGTTGGTGTTGCCAACAGATACACGTATGTTACTAAGTTTTAAGATAATTTTTTAATTCCTCATTGCACAGGTAAGCTAGTTGACACTGTAAACTATAAAATAAGTATGTTAATGCCTATGAGCAAAATATTATGTTATCAAACAGTATTTCATCCTGCCCTTATGCAGGATTAGGAGAAGAACAGTTTTATTAATTGTCTTACTCTTTTCAAAATAAATGCCAAAACTGAAATCAACTGTTGAACAAAAACATTTTTGAGTAGCGCTTAAATTACTCTTATCAGAATTTTTGGTACTTCTGAAATATCCATGTAGCTGAAGTACAGTTAAAAATATGTGCCTTCACTATTGCAAAACCTACAGAACTACTCTCAATCTTTCTTAAAAATCATTCATTTCGGAATTTTATAAAGGAGAACAAGTGAGAAGTCCTCTATAATAAAATCTTTTAATCCAGCTGACCCCATTTGTATGACTCAAGAGCTGGGTTCTGACTGTGTTAATGTGGGCTATAGTTTCTGCCTGTGTCCACTGACATTTTAATATTCTCCAACAGTTTCTAACTTTCATTGCACATATATACTACAACAGAACTGCACAGGATTTCCCTGGGGTTCAAGATTTATTGCCTGCAAGGAAAAAAAAAAGGCATCTGCAGTACATTTTTTGTCCAGTGCTTCCACGCAGTGCTGGTCAAACACAGCATCTTTGGTGGGTTGAAAGCACTGCAGTCATCATCACACATGCATAACGGGTCTATCATGCAACCTACCCATTAAAACAGAAAGAATTAAACCATTTTTCTCAACTTTCACATCATTTTTGCAATACTTAAATTATTTTTTTTCTAGGAGACATACCTTCCACAAATAAAAACATTTTAAAAACCAGCATATTCACCAGAAAGAAAAAGTATTTCTGACTGACCTTTACATTCCCTTTAAAGGCTTCTGTTTCCCAGGATAAGCCAACTGTCCCAATAAGAGGCACATGCTTCGTATTATCCTTTAAGCTTACAACCGTGAGCCTCAAATATCCATTTTCAATGTCATCTGAAAATATTAACAATATATAACATTATACTACTGCAAATCAAACCAAGTTAAATACGCTGTAAATATTCTCTCTCTACTTCTCTCCATATCTTTACTTGCTGCCTGCTCACCTATAAGGAACTCTGACACACACCAACAGCTAGCTATTATGTTTTAGTTCTCCAGCACATTATGGAGAACTCAAGTCACAATGCAGGGCTGTGATTTTGTGATCCACAGTAGAAGCAGCAGCTAAAAAAGTTTTGATTTGAGTATAAAAATCTGAAGGCCACCTAAAGACTTATGCAAGGATGCAAAGAACACATTCCACGTTTAATACTTTGGTCACATGCCATCACTGCCTCCATCACTACCTGTCCCCCAAAAGTCAAGCTCAACATATAACACATGAAATAAATGACAAAATACCTTCCCTCTGCCATTTTTTTTTTATTTTACTTTTTTAATTTCTCTGCTCTGTCTGGTAACTCAAAAAACCCTATAAAACAGGAAACAAAGATAACAATCAGTCCTTCCTGGAAAAGATATTGGGTCATTTAAACTGACAAGCTGTAAGCCTTGATTTGAATCAAGTTTTAAATTACGAATTTTCTCATTTTCTAAAAATGCTTCCTTTCATTTCTTCCACAGAATTATTAAAATTATTTTGTCTTTTTTTTTTTTTTTGATTAAACATAACTATTTCTTTGGTATGTCCTCCTCTCCTCCCAGAGAGGCACTGACTTTTTAAATTGTTTTTTTTTTTCATTCTGCTATTGGAAGAAAATTAAACAGGGAACCCAAAAGTCTAATTATAGTTTGAGGTACATCAAAACAACCATGATCTCTGACTACAGAAAATGCACATCATCATGACAGAAGCAAGTTTCTTGGTAGGACATCCCTTCAACGAACTTCTCTGAACAAGAGATACTAACTCTCTTCAAGGAAAGAAAGAAGGAACTAGAGACCTGAAAGGGGAAGGAAAAAAAAAAGAAGAAAAGAAGGAATGGAACCAAACATCTAATACTTGCAGGAGGCAGAGGCAGGTAGGAAGGGAAAGAAGGAGTTCCCAGAAAAAACAGAGCTTGTTAAGATCTAGTAGCAGGCCCCAGATGATAACTGAAGGAGCTGGTTTAAGATGCAAGTGGCAAAAAAGAGTAAAAGAGATAAGCTGTTTGCCTGTGGTTCTCCGTTAATCAAGCCCAAGTAGCAGCAAGAGGCTGAAGATAGGAGCAACATCAAAAAGGCTGGCTTTGAGTTAAAAAGCTAAAGCCTGCATGAAGAAACAACAAGGCAAAAGGAGCGTGAATACAGTGGAACCATCTTGACTATGACCAGGAAGTATCTGGTATGGCTGAAGGAAAATCACAGAACGGCTGAGGTTAGAAGCGACCTCTGTAAGCCATGTTGTATAACCCACCCTGCTCAAGCAGCGCCACCTACACCAGGTTGCCCTCAACCTTGTCCAGACAGCTTTTGAATATCTCCAGGCAGGGAGACTCCGCAACCTCTCTGGGGAACCTGTGCCAATCAGTCACCCTTACTGTAAAGCAGTGTTTCCCGATGTTCAGAGGGAGCCTCCTGGATTCCAGTTTGTGCCCGTTGCCTCTTGTCCAATCACTGTGCACCACTGAAAAGAGCCTGGCCCCATCCTCTTTGCACCCTCCCTTCAGGTATTTATAAGCATCAATAACATATCCCTGGAGCCTTCTCTCCCACAAGCTGAACAGTCCCAGCTCGCTCAGCCTTTCCTTACAGGAGGTGCTCCAGTCCCTTCATTATCTTTGTGGTCCTTTGTCAGACTCTCTCCAGTCTGACTCAGTCTCCATGTCTCTCTTGTACTGAGGAGCCCAGAGCTGGACACAGTACTCCAGGTGTGGCCTCACTAGTGCTGAGCAGAGGGGAAGGATCACCTCCCTCCCTCTGCTGGTAATACTTTGCCTAATGCAGCCCAGCATACCATTAGCCTTCTTTGCAGCAAGGGCACATTGCTGGCTCACGTTCATCTTATGGTCCACCAGGACCCCCATTTCCTTTTCTGCAAGGCTGCTTTCCAGCTGGGTGGCCCCCAGCATGTATTGGTGCCTGGGTGCAACACTCTGCACTTCTTGTTGAACATCATGAGGTTCCAGTTAGCCCATTTCTCCAGCCTGTCAAGGTCCCTCTGGTTGGCAGCATGACCCTCTGGTGTATCCACCACTCCTTCTGGTTTTGTGTCATCAGCAAACTTGCTAAGGGTAACTCTGACCTGCTGTCCAGCTTGTTAATGAAGATATTAAACAAGTCTGGACCCAGTACTGACCCCTGGGGTACTCCACTATTTACTGCGCTCCTACGACTTTGCACCACTGACTACTACCCTCTAGGCCTAGCCATGTGGCCAGTGCATCACTCCAGCCAAAATGGAGTCATCACTCCAGACAGTGATACCCACTATCCTTGCAGTGAAGGCCCAGGGAACTCAATGAGGAAAAAACAAGCAGAATTCACTTCCAAGATCCAGCTCAACGTGCAAAAAAGACCTGTTAAGTATGGGTGATACCTACCCAAACAGTTCTGTTCCAAACTTTAGTAAATCAAATCCAATGACAAGATTTCATTCAAGATGAATATTCAAGCTTTACAAAGTGAACATTAAGAGCCTGCACTTGAAGATGAGCTTTCATACAAGAGATCTTAAATAACATCAGTCAACAAGAATTTTTTCCAAAGGGCTATTCAGTTATCCGCAATTCAGATTTGAATGGATGCTGCTATTCTTCTCACTTACAAATGAAAAAATGAAATTTTAATGGAATAAGGACAGACTGAAAAAAACATACCACTAATAAATTAATGAAGCCCAAGACATCACTATTATTGCACAATATTAATAACATGAACTACTGCATTGCTAGATGGGCCACCTGGCTAAGGTATAAGTTGGAAATTGCCTGTTTCAGCTACTTCTCAACTCCAAGCCAGAATGAAAAGAGGCAATGAGGAACAGGAATCTGAAAGGCTAATTACACATGGGTTAGTTAACCCAATCTTTATAACTTTTATTTTTTTTTAAATATAAAAGCTAGTCCTCATATCCGTAAGAAAGAAAACGTACTACTAGAAGTTAGCAAGAAGCCAAAGTGCTAAGTACTTAGATGTCCCCTTCCTCATCCCAGTCAGATAAGAAAGAAAAGGAAATTAAAGGGCAAAACAAGCTATATTAAACATACCAAGGGAAACATGGAGGAGGCAAATCAGACAGGGCTCTCTTCAACCTGATCTATAATTTGTTTCATTGGCCCCCTTATAATATTTACAGTTCAGAGTTTATGTAATAAGACAGGTACTGCAGCAAAAAAAGGCCTTTAGTCAGCACAGCTTATAGGGAACAAGTACTTCCAAATAAAGGGAATACCATCATTGAGAATATACATCATGTAGTCAAACCTCAGGGAAAGAAATAATCCAGTAATTCACAGGCACTTATTCTTGCTAAAAGCCAAGCGAGTTTGATTTGCTAGACAAGCCTTTGTTGTAAGTTGTAATTTGATTGTTATTTTCACAGATAATGCTGTGCCTAACACTAATTCTGCTGGCAACAACAAGCCTCACCATGCTGAAATGGTCATTTAAATTTGCAAATCAATCTTCAAGGTCAAGCAAAAACATTCCAAATACATGATGGGATATTTTACAAACAAAACTTACAAGCGCTCTAAACACACAAAAATCACCCCATTACATTTTGCGGGCACAACACATCAACTGACAACAGGAATAACACTGAAAAGCTGAAGCTTAAAGTACCATATGGCTACAAAGCTATACTTAAACAGTTGAAGAACTACATTTCAAGAATGTTTATTAAAAAGCTAGATACAGTATTCAGGAATTCTGGATGAGTCATACAAAAAGTTTGTCACAGCTTCCTGAAAACAAGAAAAGTTTTCTAATCCATTCAATTTGAAAGCATTTAGCATATTCACCCCACAGTATCTGTCAACAAGACCATGTTAGCAATTCTGTTTAAATGGAAGGAAGCATTAAAAAAATGCTAAAAAACAGCCAAAACAGGGTACCAAAACAGCTAGCTACTGCAGTGTAAGTATTAATAACAAAAAAAGATCAGAAGTCATATATAGTCCATCCACTTGGGTCAATGAAGTGTGATATCACTTCTTTAATTTAATGCTATGAATTTTGCAGAAAGAACTGAAAACAGCAGCAAGAATGAATACAGCATTAATGGACACTAATGAAAACCAGACAAAAATAAAACTGAATGTGAACAAATAAATCAGTTATTCTATGGAATAACAAATGGCATTCCCTGGTAACCTAGCAGTGTCTACAGCTTCATAACATAAACAAACAAATACGTAAAACCTCAGTATAATAGCCAACAACTGATCTGTGTATCTGTGTCTCAGGTTGTGAAAACTCCCATTGGCACATCATATTCGTAATTTAGAATAAATCTGGATTGAGTAGAGAATTTTAAGAAATAGCAAGACTTCTCACTATGTCAGAAACCTCCATGCTTCAGAGTCATCCCAGGGAATGGAAGAAGGAATGTCGTTAGAATGGAGTCTAAAAACAAAGCGCAAACCATCAAATACAACAAGCCTGGACAAACCTACACTGTTGGCCACATTCAGAAACACCACCCTGACTAGAAAGAACAAACGTAACAACAGCAAATCACTGTGAAGCTATGTGACAGCAGACAGCCATAAACCGCCTCCCTACATCCTTTTTGAACACAAATTAAGGAAGAAATCAAGCATTTTCCAAAAGGAATTACTGTGCAAGTACATGGAAGAAAAAAAAATGACAGATGAGCTTATTGCCTGCAGAACCATGGCTTCGGCTGGCTGATGTCCTCTAAGAGCAGAATGTAGCATCTATTTCAGACAGTTAAAGGACACAAAATCAAAACAGTCCAGAAAAAAATAGTGATCATAAAACAGATTCTCTAACTATCAAAGTGAGATGGTATCACAACTTTAGCTCCCGGACATTTGCTACAATGACTTGCCTAAAGATCAGTTTAATCTTTAACAGAAATAGCTTCTAAGTGGCAAAAAAAGTGATACCAACAAAGCAGGAGTGCCACATATTGCTTTTTCTTGTGCAGCTGTACTGCTAGGAGCCTAAAATTTTCATTTTAGAGAACAAAATATAGCATTCACCTCAAAAAAAAAAAAAACAAAAAAAACAGTACAACCCCCTGGCCAACTTACAGAATAAATTCTTCTTTTTCTAAGGGTATAAAGAGGACTCCTGTAATAACAACACCCCAGAAGAGATTTCTGTTGCTACATGGATAGAAATTCACTGAAGTTTTATCCTTATAAGTGTTCCTGTATTTCAAGCTTCACGCTTTTTGGGAATCTGAAAACATGTATGTTTCAAATTCAAAGGACTATAATGTTGCCTACAAGCCTATGGTCTATATGACAGTTCTATTTGTTCCAGCACTGCAAAACAGTCCAGCCTGGTAACAGTGCCCTCTACTGTCTTCTTTAAAAAACAGTATTTTCTGAAATCAACAGAAGGCTCGTTAGTACTGTTATTAGAAAAACAGTGGGAAGCAATAATCAGTTTATGGCATTTAATTTTTTAAGATCTAAGATTTGCCAAAAATTATTTTAAGCTTGAATATGTAATTTTTTCTGTATTCTGTATCAATACATTCACTATCTGGGATAGGGAAAGGACCAGATTTGATGGGACCTGAAATTTAAAAAAAAAAAAATCACTGAAAAATTGAATCTTATAATATAAACAAGTAAGATTTATGTTTTCTACAGAGTTTCACCATTCATGTAGTTGTCATTGGGGCACTACATTGTTCAGTATGCATATTATATTGTTAAAGCTCAGCTTTAACAACTTACAGTATTTACTTACGAACACACATAAAGACTTCGTATTAATTGATGCCAAGAAAAACGCATCTCTAGCCAGCTTCACAGAATTTGTTGGCATAGCTGTAACTGCATAATACACAGGATGAAAAAATAAACAGAAAGCACTCTGCCACTACATTAACTTCTACTGTGAATGTAAGATGCCAGTAGAAGAGATCTTTGCTGGTAAAGCTTATTCAGGATTGAAACAGCTACTTCAGGAGGACTCTTGTTCTTGGAGCACCACTTGTACACTGGACTCTCACCTGACAGTAACTCAGCTGTGTAGCTGTAAGCAGGGCCATGTTAAAGTCAAGTCAAAAGAAAGATCACCCATATTTTTTGCAAAACCATACTGAATTATTAGGTTGGGTTGTATAAGAACAATAAGGACGGTTAATCATATCTTATTAAAAGAAGTAAGAACTGAAAAAAAAAACACAGTACAGTTAAAAACAATCACTGAAATTGTTTAACACACAATAAAAAGAATGTCAGAACAGGCAACCTTAAGTTGACCCAAATAGAAGCTATAAATCTTAAAGTCCGCAGTACTTCCTAAAAATGTATTTAAATATTCAACCTGTCAATGTACCTAAAGTATACTTGAGAAGAATTCTACAAAAACTTGCCTCCAGAACATATGAGGACAAACTCACTCCCCCTTATAGTATAAGAGTTGCCTGCATGAAAAGCTGTGCCACTGCATTATTATCTCAGCATTGAACCAAATGAAAATATCCTGACAATCTGCAGAACTTATAGCTCAGGCCTGCCATTACGTTAATGTAGTAGCAGACAGACTTCATACAGAACAAGCTTACAACACCCCACAATACACCATGCAGATATAAAGAAATAATGCAACCAAAAAAAACATTGCTTACTCTTAAAAATCAGTTTCAGTTTGTTCCCTTAGAAGAGGTAAACTGGACATAAGAGGGAAAGCTAACAGCAGGGATCATTTTAAACAAACATTACTGTTCTGTCAACTCTACCTTTTCTGCAGAAGAGGCTCTTGAATGTTCCACACAGGTAAGTACAGCTTCCACTGTGCATATCAAGATGTAAGTCATAGTCATGCAGTCCATATTCTGGGTCAACATCATCCAGTACAGGTTTATTAGGTGGAGGGGCATACTGACTTTAAGTAAAAAATCACTGAATTAATAGGGAATGACTTAATAGAAAGAGATACAGTATATAGCCTACACTGACAGGATCATTTTAGGAGAGGTTAGAAGAGGGGGAAAAGAATCAATAAAAGATACAAATTTTCTTCTTTGCTAATGCTTTTAAAAGTCAAACATCTCTAGTTCATCATACTTATTTAAGTTTACTAATAAGCTGTCCAGTCTACCAAAGGCAGAAAACACGACAGTCAACTCTAAAAGGTACATCTGCAAAACTCTGAAATATCGGCTTGTTTGCACAAATAAAAAAAAATGCATCATCTTAAATATAAATCTAAAAGCCAACTAGCTATAGGCTTCTCTAGAACATCAGTTATTGAAGCAATTTGCCTGTGCCTAGCCTAAAAACTATTGCACACAAATGATCAGAAGAGCCCAAATCCCAGAGGCAACTGAGCAACTCCTACATAGGAACCTTTTTGCTTTTAAGTGAGATTGTATTAAGTCTTACCTTCAGTGTGAAGAGTCATACTAAGTTATAGCAGGCACATAAGAGTACCACTAGCACATACAACTGAGCAGAAAGCTGATGGGGTGGGGTGAAAATAAATCCCCTAAATCATCCTCTATAGCTAAAAAAACCCTCTCTTTTTCAAACTGTTTACAGTGTGTAAACAGATACTATACACTGGAAGACAAATTGCATAACAATGCTTAATAGAATAACAGAAACATTTTAGTAACAAAATAATCCTACATCTTTGCAAATAGTTACCCCAACTTGTTTATATTGAACAAGAATGGTCAATTACCACCTAAATACAAACCTCTTATCAGCAATCAATTGTAATTGTAAAACCCAAAGTTTTACTCAAAAGGTTATCTTTATTACCCACAAAGGAGAAAAAAAAAAACTTACAGGTTAGCAGAACCCAAAGTGCTTCTCTCAAGAAGTTGATGATAATGAAGACTTGCCATAACAAAAGCAATTTCATTTTTTCCCTGAAAAGTTAATTAAAGTATATGCATTTTCATCTGGAAATACTCTTTTTCAAAAGGTCTTCCTGAGCATTAAAATTCATAGATAAACGTACTCTTCTAGTTATTGTAATAATGGCTTGATTTAACACATTCAACACTCCTATAACTGCTACTCTTTTCACAGGAGTACAGAATGCACGTAGAAGTCCACAGCATTTCTGTATTATGGGGAACGGCAGGGAAACTAGCTATGCCAAGCAAAAGTTATCAGCAACAACCCACGAATCCTGCTTCTCTAGCTTCTACTTACAGCTTTAAACAGGATAACTAAGAAGAATCAAACAGACCTTACTCCCAGCTGCTAAATACCTAAGCGTCAAGCTGTACATACATAAGGAACTAACTCCAGAGACAGCTAACATCAGTGAGGAATACAGAGCTATTCAATACAAATACTGAATTTCAAAGTAAAACCCTGAATGTCTTCACCAGATTATGTACTCCTGGGAAAAAGGTAAGACATGCCTTCCACAGGCCTACATAGCTCAAAGAAAACTTGAAAGCTCATTGTGAGAACTAAACACAGCCAAAGGTACCTATCTACTTCAAGATCACAGAATGCTAGTATTATGTCTCTTACTTTTTTAACGAAAAATGCATTTGTGAGCCCTACATTTGCAAATACATAGATCAATGGTAACATTGTCCACTGTCAGCAGTCTATTACACTCCTGAAAAGCAGGCAACTACTGTTTTCATCTCTCTGAGTTACCAAATAGAAAATGACATTCCCTACTCAAAATTTTTTTAGCTACTCCCATACTTTTGTAATGCAATATTAATGTTATAAAAGATATAACGACATAGATTTATCAGTCGCAGCATCTCTCAGCCTTTCTCCACCCAAATACCAGAAAGCTCAAGCAACCTGTCTTTGGTTGTCAAAACTGCTAGCATTAACCATTTCTGTTACGCTGCTAAGCTATGTGTAGAAAACAAGATGTCTGACATTAATGATTATTACACCCATCTACAGCTAACTGCCTAATGTTACTCTGCCCACATGGACAGTAAGAGACAGTTCAGAAAAGCAAGCAGGAAAAATATACTAGAGTGAGACACTCAGTGGTTAAAAAGTTCGTGGAACTTCTGTCTGAACTATTGCCAGGTGCTGAAAGAGTTCTTTTTCCAAGCACAGGAAGAGGTAACACACTAACAAAACCATGGGTACAACAACATAGGGACACTAATCTACTAAATAACATCTGAATATTCAAAGGAAATGGTTTTTCAGTTATCAGAGCTTTTCATAGATTGAGATAGTCAACAATAGGCTTGCATACGTCAGCCAGTCCCAAGACTTCTAGGAAATGGACACCTTTAAGTAAGGGTGAAGCATATATTCCTTTTGTGTTTTTACACAATTCCTCTGGTAATTGTGTAAATTTGAAGTAGGAGGAGTTCCCAGTTGAAAAACAGTTTTGAGCAACTGTTCACAGGCTCCCCGAGGGAAGTTCCTTGCCAGTGCCAAATAATATAATCAAGTCTACCTCGTTACCATGGCTGGGGGAGCAAGGAAGGGCTGCCACCCCAGAATTCAACCCAAGAGCAGAATGTTTCATACAGACTTCCATAGAACCAAACTGCACGCAACTTCAGACTAACACCTAGGCGCCAGTGCAAAGACACAGATTCCTTCAGAGCAGAATTCTGCTTTAGATGTTCTACGCTGCTCTCTGAAGATGTCCATCTCTACATATAGCTTACAGAGACTAATCCCTCAACTTAGACACTTCAGTTAGGCACTTAATACCAAGAACTGTATATCCCCATAAGGGCACTATTCACAGCATTCCTACTGCTGACATAAGACATGATTACCTGGTGATACAGACTAAAGGAAGTAACCAGCTTCCAAGCTGCTTTGTGGGAATTTATGGCTTCGAGCGAAACGGACAAGGCAAGGAGTGAGACTGGGGGGTAAGAAGCACTCCCCTCCCCAAACTGTCCTATTTAGAACGTCTTTGAGATATCAAATTCTGACATGTGAAGACTGCAAAATAAATACAACTGAACACAGAAATAAGATCATTACAGTATCTAATATACTGATACATAACTGTTCTTTCACTTAGAGGGTTTTTTTTGTTTGGAAAGTACAGATATGCTTGCGACTGCTCTTTAGAATACAATAATGCTGCAGCTTTATTGTATCATCAACTAGCTGTCCCTACCTGTATTTTCCTGCTTTTAGTTTAGGTAAAATCTTTTAAATCCAAAGACAAAAGGAAAATCCAAAAAAACAAAACAAAACAAAACAAAAAAACTACAAAGCAAAATAATCTGTTTCTTCAAGTCATAATAAAGTACTGAAACAAAAATGTTACCCTACCTTCCAAAGTCCTACTAAGAGTCCGGGATTCACACTGAAGAGTTGGACAAGCTTATCAGCACCAACTGCTACGCCACTTTCAGTCAGGTTAGAAAGATTATATTCAGCAATCAGGGAACGTCGACGAGGTCTTTGAAAAGAACATACAGAATGTAGTAACAAGATTACGGCTCCTTATTTATGTAGAAGTCCAGAATTAAAAATGAAAATTGGCTTAAGTCTGACTAACAGCACATGAGGAAAATTATTTTCAAAGTATTCAGCATGCACAGACATGAACTTTACTTCTGAAGAAATGCAACATACTGGCAGGATCTCAACACCTAACAGGACAAGAAACAAATGCCACCATAGGATGGCCTAATGCCCTACTCTAAAAAAAAAAAGAGGATAAGCAAATATGCTTGCCCAATTTTTCAATATATCCACAGAATTACTTTATCATTTGTTTATAATAGTATGTTGGTACCAGATGGAATCATGAAATACGCCTAAGTATGAACCAAGCTACTTAGAAGGTAAATTTAAGTCCCTCCACAGAATCACAGAATCACAAGGTTGGAAAGGACCTTCAAGATCATCTAGTCCAACCGTCATCCTATCACCAATACTACCCACTNACCCCCTCCTCATCACCTCCCTTCAGGAAGTTGTAGAGTGCAATGAGATCTCCCCTGAGCCTCCTCTTCTCCAGACTAAACAAACAATCCCAGCTCCCTCAGCCGCTCCTCATAAGACTTGTGTTCCATACCCCTCACCAGTTTCGTTGCCCTTCTCTGGACACGTTCCAGGGCGTCGATGTCTTTTTTGTAGTGAGGGGCCCAAAACTGAACACAGTACTCGAGATGCGGCCTCACCAGAGCTGAGTACAGGGGGATGATCACCTCCCTGCTCCTGCTGGCCACACTGTTTCTAATACAGGCCAGGATGCCATTGGCCTTCTTGGCCACCTGAGCACACTGCCGGCTCATGTTCAGCCTGGCATCGATCAACACTCCCAGGTCCCTTTCCTCATCACAGTCTTCTAGCCACTCAGCCCCAAGGCAAGATTCCAAGGAAAGATCAAACTGTACATATAATAAATTGCAAGCTCCTGTTAAAGGAAAATTTCCTTTGAGAAAATTATTTCTAGATTTTTGCTTGTAATTAAAACAATTTAGCTCCATAACAGCATTTTATTAAAGTTCATACTTTACAGGCATTCTTAATGGGTAATGAGGCATAAAAAGGAAGAAAGCAGAGTCTGCATCACCTACTCAGAATGGAGAAACAATTCTTTCTACAACCCTTCACAGACTTAGGCTCTTATTATACCCAAAACCATTCACAGATTTCCCAATAGTATCACAGCAGCATCACACGTATCCTGTACCACTGCATACAAGACAGCAACAGACAGAAACTTCCTTACATTAGCTTGAACTCCAGGATTTGCAGCTGGGAAGGGACACTAACCCCTTCCATCTTTAAGTCAATCAGGCTGGTAATAAATAAAGGGACTTTGCCAAAATTTTTGCACTAGTTCTTTAGTCTTAACATTCTGAATACCATTCTGATAATATTTGTGAAATCATTATCTTCATTATATTCTTGCATATTCACAATCTCTAACAACTCATGATTCTGCAAAATAAAAACACTAACTACCTGAAAGCTTTCTTTTACTACTTTCTACACATGAATCATCAACTTGGTAGAAACAATTACATTCCTCACATCATTCTAGCCTGGGCAGCCTAGCTGACTTTACACAATATGCTTGTCTTTCTCACTTTTTTAGGCAATTAGTTTGCTTCCGCGTGAGGAGTCCTGTTTTTTTTTGTAGGTGAACAACAAAACTCTCTTCTCACAGATCTACTGCTAGGGATCTTGGTGTTTGTTTGTTTTCTTGAGATCTACTGTAGAAGCACATAGCTGATACTGCACATACTAGAACCACACATAAGACAGACACATGGAAAACTCTTTGACAGCAACCGAATACATACATACTTCAAACACATGCTTTTAATTTAGTCATCTTTTCTCAGGAAATAACACCAGAAATGTCTCATACATGCTTAAGTTACAAAAATAATAACCAAATCCTTCCTTCTCCATACTGCGCATTTCTCACACTTATCCCACATTGTGCTGTGGACTATTTTTCTTTATATGCATGTACTCGTATGTACACATGCACACATACAACCAACCACAAAGTTCCCTAAATTCACATACATACCTATCAGTTAGAAAAAAAACAAAATGTTAATAACATAGATTACATGATTGCAGCCATATAAACACTGATAAACCCTTCCAATCTAAACGCCTAGTGTTAAATTCTCCTAGATTTACATGTTTGTTTTATCCTCATTTGTACCTACGCTTCAGATTCAGCTTTCCAAGGCAGAATCTGTCTATTAGTCTGTATCTTGTATGGCAGTAGCTACATTAACCTATGAATTAGCAACAGTGTGCTGCATTACATCTATTTCTTGCTAAAAAGCTGTAGAAGCGATGAGCAGGCTTCGGAAAATACATTACAGAGAGGCTTTCTAGCAAAGAATTAACTTGTTAAGTCAAAACAAGTCTAGATAGCTCCTACGGACACATTATCAAGCAGTAACACCAAAAAAAAAAAAAATCCTGTTAAAACTCACCCATTCTTGCTGGGAGCTCTGCTTTGGTCAGGAAGCAATGGCATAACTCCAAATAGCTTTAGGGTTGACAGGATGTCTAAGCAAGGCCAGCTTGCACAGCACCAAAACATAGTAACTGATGTGTCCTTAAATGATAGGTCTGGTTTCTCCATTACATGTTCCTTTCCATTTTTGTCCTTTAGAACAATTATCCAACTCAAGCCAGAGGCTCTGTTATTCAAGAATTGAGAGGTAATGGGGGTGTTTAGGAAAAAAAATAAAAAAAAAGACAAGACGCTCAAAGTGACTAAGCTTAAACTATGCTTCCAACAGAATTTTTAAATTTCTACTAACTGCTACTTATTTAGGTCATTAGTAGGCTACAGCTGTATCTTCACATCATGATATACATTTTATACCTCTATTTCTCCATCCCCCCAGCTTTCCAAAGCCATTAATATTCTGTACATTGTTCTGGAGTAAACATCTTCTGTGACAACGCATTGCTTACTTTATAGCTTTTTTGTTTTTACATGGAAGACCTGTATACGGATCTACAGGTTTAACAAGTTGCATTACTCTAGTTCTGACAGCAGCTATTTGTTTCAAGATGTATTCCTTCTTCCAGTATCCAGGCTTTCTATCCTGTATAGGACCACAGCCCAAGGGAACAGTTTCTGTCTGTACAGACTTCGCTTTCCAAATTGTCCGTTTTGGTGGAAAACAACTGGAATAGATTTTCAGCCAGATTCCACTGAAAAATATAGAATACAGAGGAAAATCACATAAATGTCAAGAGTTACTTAATTATAAGCACAAACCATCAAATCACTTCAGCAGTACAATAACAAGTACATCTTATATGCAGATCTCAGTTACCATTGAGCAGAATGTTGGCAGAAAAATATAAAGTCCTAGTATATCAGCAAACTGGGCTTAATCTAAATCTGAGTTTACAGAGGACCAGCATGTGTAGCCTCCTAGGCACAGTTTGTACAGTTTTCCCTATTATGATCTTCAAACAACTCATATCAGGTCAGCTCCCTAGCTGCAAATCTGAAGGCTCAGGAACCAAAAGATGCTAGATGTCAGTATGTCTCATAAGCTTACAAGGCTAACTCAAAGGACACAGGCTCTGTGAACACATTTCTTCTTCTAAACTATACATACCAAGTTAGATCCACTTATGACTTTCTGTTCTATCACAGCAAAAAAAAAAAAAAAGGGGTAAGTTATCCAATTAATTCCTACAACATGCCAGCAAGGTTGATAAATATCACAACTACATATACACAAAATGCTTCGCTAGTGCTCTAGCAGGAGCTAGTAGGATTGTTTTATCTTGGAAACTTCCCCCTCTTTTGTGCCTCTCAATAGCATACCAGATCATGTGTTTTTTAAAAAACCTTCCCTACCCTTGCACTGCTACTTCACAGACTGTCCCTTACGCTTATTGAAACCAATTTAAAAAAAAAAAAGTACAAATTTGAAAGAAAGCTATCAACAGGAAAGAAAGAAAAGGTAAATCTCATCTGTCTTCCAGAAAATGTAGAATCCAGGATGAAGCTCAGAGACAACACAGACATACTGCAACTTAAACAAAAACTGATTAAGCTTAAGAAGTTGCTTTCAAAAATTCCATCCCAAAATAATGATGCATCCTCCTCATACAAAATTAACTAGTGAAAAAAGTTTTTTAATATCTCTTACTCAACAAAAACAATCTGAATCCCTCAAGTTTCTCACACAGATCCAGTTGAACATGGGTAGAGAAGGACAATTAAAATCACTTATGTTTGAAGGAGGTATCACTGTTATGTCAACCCCTTCTGCACTCCTTTGAAGAGTTCTGGATACAAAGATCAAAGAAACACCCAACAGGAATGATAGATTCACCTCTTCTGTTAGGAAAAACATGAGGTCACATTTCTCTCCCAATCCACAGTTATCTCTAGGACAGTACAGAGATATTGAGTACAGGCCGTTAAAAGAACTCAAACAACAATCCACAAATAATGGTTTCCAATGAGATTTCTAATTCTGAAGTCACACAGTCAACATAACTGTGCTAAAGAAAACTAATAGCAACAGAAATCAAATTCTCAAGAGAAATTCTCTACAATTTATCAGCAAGATTACCTTTACTAGTCCTCACTTATCCCCAGGCAAACTTACACTAATGTGCTTTGTAATGCATTTCTTCTTCCTCCTTAAAGTATTAAAGCATTCAATGACTAACTGTATCCCACTACCTCCTGTCCATGAAAACCATTCTCACTTCATCAGCTACTCAGAATAAGCCCCCACACACCTATAATCAAACTCTTTGTTACTGATGTAGAAGTATTTAGGAATTTTGCAGAGACCTCCCAGCCTCCTGCTCTTCAGATGTATGTGCAGTCTCCCATTGCCATTTTTGGGGTCAAAGCTGTTTAAAAACACATAGACCCATAAGCTTCTATGACTGGTAAAGAACAGTTCACAGTCAACACAAGCTTCCAACTTCCCTTTCCCAGAATCCACAGGAAGGAGGATATGGAGAACAATCCCATAAGTAAAACAGAATGAAGAGATTGCACTTCTGAGACCAGAAAAGACAAGACAACCCAGCTATCAGATAACAATGTGTTTTATTTATCAGAAATATTTATCTAAACTCCAAAGAAACTAAGAATTGCAGGACGATGAAAACGGAGCAGAGATGTCCTTGACACGTTGTTGTCAGGGAAACTAAGCTGTGTACCATCCAATTGGTCTTATTCAGCCTAAAAAGTCCAGTATGATATCACCCTATAAGCCTTTGCTGTTAACTAGAAACCACATCCTAAGAGAGACATCCTTGCTTTAATGGCTAGAGGTATTTGTCATCTGGCTTCATGATGCTGGAAAGATCGGGGTTAGCAGTAGGCATTTACTGCATTTTGAAGGACCAGTTCTCTGGTAATGTAAATTGAATGAAGTCAGATTTGCCCTCAACACCTACCACCCTTCTCCTCACTAGTTATATATCGCTTCTTCCTTTCCCATAACAGCATTGTGCAAGCAGAAGAAAAACACAGTTCAAGAAGCTCAAAAATCCAGTCACGGCAGGGAGGGAGAGGAGAAGAGGGGGACTTGGAATCACAAGTGTTCAGGGAGGTACCACTGCCCCTTGTATCCTCAACTTCTGAAGACTGCAGAGTACACAAATCGAAAAGGCATCCAACAGGGAAGCATGAATTTGCCTCTGACAGCAGAATGCCACTTTTGCCTCATGATGTTAAGTAAAACAGTCATCTCAAGATCTCTTATTGGACACTGTTACAGCAATCCAACCCAATCTCTTCCTGCTAACTCAAGTGCCAGAAGCAGACATGCATCACTGTCCGTCATCACCTGACCACAATAGCAAAAAGGTGTGGGCAAGGCTAAAAGATCTTCCTCTGTGCTCTGGCTTCTTAGTTCCTTTTACACATGTATTTTCTGCTGGTGCTGAAAACCCTGAGGCTTTCAGACAGACCACCTACGTGAGCTTCCCATGCTGGAAGGAAGCCTGGAATAATAAATACTACATGCTGGGGTTGGGGGGAGTGCAGAAAAAGGGGAGACAGAAACATTTCCCTGCCTTCAACAGTTACATCGAAGACATTAATCACAAGGAATTGTTAAAGCGCAGATATTATTCGAGGAGCCCAAAGACAAAGCACAGCATTAAACATCACAGATGCACCATGCTGAAAGACTGACAGTCCTGTTGCATCAAGAGCCATTGAACCTGCCTGAGAAAAAGTACATCCAGGACAGCAGACTATCCTCAAAAAGATATTCTGTCTAAAAGCAAGACCAGATTTGTCACAGAGATATGCAGGAACTTCAGTTAAAATTTCTGTTAATGCACCAAAAGATTCAGGGATTCAGGAAGGCCCACAGAAATCCCACAGGAAGAAGAGACCTGATCTTACTGAACCAGCCAGTCTCCTCGATAAGGGAAAGCATCATCTCCTCAAATCACATTTCTGCCCATACAGTAATCTCTGCTGAGATTAGAAAACGGAAACAGACATTGTTGAGATGGGAACAGACGAATCAGTTTCCCTTGAACAGCCACAATGATTTTACCTTACCACCCTGAAGTTGAAAAAGTACAGTCAAATATATAATCTGCATCAACTATACAATTTTTACCTACATGCATGTGCTGACAGCCTCAGGAAAAAAAAAAATCATGGAATGGTTTGGGTTGGAAGCGACCTTAAAGACCATCCAGTTCCAATCCCCCTGCCATGGCAGGGACACCTCCCACTAGACGAGGTTGCTCAAAGCTCCATCCAATCTGGCCTTGAGCACTTCCAGGGATGGGGCATCCACAGCTTCGCTGGGCAGCCTGTTCCAGTGCCTCACCACCCGCACAGAAAAGAATGTCTCATATCTAACCTGAATCTGCCCTCTTTCAGTTTAAACCACTGCCCCTTGTCCAATCACCACATGCCCTTGCAAAAACTCCCTCTCCAGCTTTCTTGTAGGCCCCCTTTAGGTACTGGAAGGCTGCTATAAGGTCTACCCAGAGTGTTCTCTTCTCCAGGCTGAACAACCCCAGGTCTCTCAGCCTGTCTTCACAGGAGAGGTGCTCCAGCCCTCTGATCATCTTTGTGGCCCTCTTCTGGACTCGCTCCAACAGATCCATGTCCCTCTTATGTTGGAGGCCCCAGAGCGGAATGCAGTATTCCAGGTGGGCTCTCACAAAAGTGGAGTAGAGGGGGAGAATCACCTCCCTCGACCTGCTAGCTACACTTCTTTTGATGCAGCCCAGGATACGGTTGGCTTTCTGGACTGCAAACACACATTGCCGGGTCACGTTGAGCCTCTCATCCACCAACATCCCCAAGACCTTCTCCTCAGGTTTGCTCTCAATCCCTTCTCCACCCAGCTTGTATTTGTGCCTGGGATTGCCCTGATGCAGCTGCAGGACCTTGCACTTGGCCTTGTTGAATTTCACAAGGTTGGCACGGGCCCACCTCTCAAGCCTGTCAAAGTCCCTCTGGATGGCATCCCTTCCCTTCAGTGTGTTGACCACAACACACAGCTTGGTGTTGTTGCAAACTGAGGGTGCACTCAATCCCACTGTCCATGTCACTGACAAAGATACTAACTCCTAAGGAACGCCACACGTCACTGGTCTCCACTTGGACATTGAGCCGTTGACCGCAACTCTCTGAGTGTGACAATCCAGCCAATTTCTTACCCACCAAGTGGTCCATCCGTCAAATCCATGTCTCTCCAATTTAGAGACAAGGATGTCATGCAGGACAGTGTCAAACGCTTTGCACAAATCCAGGTAGATGATGTCAGTTGCTCTTCCCTTATCCACCAATGCTGTAACCCCATCATAGAAGGTCACCAGGTTTGTCAGGCACAATTTACCCTTAGTGAAGCCATGGTGGCTGTCACCAATCACCTCTTTGCTGTCTATGTGCCTTAGCATAGCTCTGCTCCATAATCTTGCCAGGCACCAAGGTGGATTCCGGATTATGGCCTTCCCTTGAAATTCATCAGTTCTAAAGGTGACAATGTTAACTGATTCACTGCTTAAATTCTGGCAAATAAGTGAGATATGGATGAATACCAGTTGCAGCAACTTACTATACAGGAAGGGATTTTCTCATTTAAACAACACTCATGCAGCAGAATCCTGGGAAAAAATGATACCCAGGCTACTAGTTACCTCGTACAAACCAAGCTCTCTCCTCTTGATCCTTCCACAAAGCTATGGTGATACTGGCAGGAGCTCTTTGTGAGCTCTGTATAAACAATCACTTACAAGAAGGTTGTAAATATTTATTTTTGCCCTTTTTGTTTCCATTTAGAAGTCACCAAAATTTGAAAAAGGGCAACAGATAAAACCCACTAGTCAATCAGCTGACTAAGTCAAATCCTCTGCAAAAAAAAAAAAAAAAAAAAAAAAAAAAAAAAAAAAAAAAAAGATAAAAGAGCTAAAGAAGTAGGACTTCAGAAGTTATAAAAGCTGTAATTCTAAAAAGCTACTGGCTACACACCGCTAAGGACTGCCTATACCAATGACCCAGTACAGGCACACATGAATACAAACAGAAATATATGCAAATTTTATAACAAAATAAATGCTAATAGCCACATTTCAAAGCACTGTATTTAGTTTTCGCCTCATAACTCCCATTAAAGTTAATAGGGCCTGCACAGCTAGAACTCCATGCAACACATTGTACTGTGAGCTATACGCAGTACATTTTCAGCAGAGTAATTGCCAGTAGGTACATGCATCAGTGCTCTGGCATCAGTGAAAGTAAATTAGAAAGACTCGTAACTCAGGTAAACTCAACTGCTGTGCAAGTAAGACTAACACACTTTCCTTACTTGTCATTGGCCAGATGATAGAAGCGCTTATTCACACAAGCGACACACAGCAAGGATACAGCATCCAAATAGGAAAGTATCTTCATCAGCATTTCTGACGGCATGCTGGAAAACGAGAAACACTGTTAGACTTGCCTGCAAATTCCAGAAATGACAATGGCAAAGAATTTTAACCCCAAACTGGAGCAAAAAGAAAAAGAGATTGAAACTACCAGTTTGAGTCCCAAGATCAAACCTCACCTCAAGAGTTAATTTGCAAAGTTTGGGTTCTGATTTGTCTCTCTGATCTAAAACATTTGCTTAAAATGATTAATCATAATCTATTCAAGTGGCACAAGATGTTACGTGAAAAGTTATGGGTTTGCATTTTCATCAAACTTTAACCCAGTTTGTCGTGAAACTACCTCATTCAGCTTCAGTCTCTCACTGCTTGCATCATGATTTCTGCACTTAGTCCATCAGCATTTACCAGAACTGTGTATACTCACTTACCTCCTGACAGTGCTGTCAGGTCTCACGATGCATCAGCACAGAAATATCCTAGTCAAACAGTGGGATCATGCTACACCTCATCAAAATCTTCAAACTGTGTGTGCTCAGAAGTCTCATATAGCTTCAATTATGTCAACAGAAAGACATGAACTTCAAAATAAGAGTTGTGTGACACCTTAAGAACACTAATTCTTCTGTGTGTCTTTCAGGCTGCCTGTTGAAATGCAGGTGCCAGCCATAAAATCCCACTTGCGATGTTTCTTCACAGCCTAAGTACAAGTGCAACACAGCCTTCAGATAAGACACCATGATTTTTTGTATTAACGGACAAACCTCATACCCTTCCAGTAGTATCTGGTAACAGCACAGAGTTTAAAAAAGAAAAAAAGTACTTTATACTCTTTTTAGAGCATGGTAGTATAGTAACATCAAAATCACCACTGAAAACACAAGCTGCTGTGAGAGTCAACACCTCAGCCATATCTATTTTTTCCAACCGTATCATTTAAAACACTTGCTAATTTATAATACTTTATTCCAGAACTATATAGATTTCAAACATAGAATGATAATAATGCCATTACTCCAGTATTTGTATTAATACTCAGAAATGTAGTTGCACTAACAGAGAGGCAAGCACGCCAAAACTCTCATCATGGTCATTTATGTGAAAGGATTCAAATGTTGTAAGCCGAAAGCAGTTAGTGCATTTATTCCAGAGAAAATTTAGAAATGATCCCTTGAAGAGCTACAAATTGGTTAATATAATATGCTTGATCTAGAATTCTCAACAGTAGTTTTTACACCCATGTTGTTTTTCCTTTGTAGGAAGCATTCTTCTCATCTTTCACACAGACCTAACAACATAAGGGAGTGAACGGGCTATACAATGGGAAACAGAAAAATGACTAACACGGGAACCTACAAAATGTGTACAACAAAGAAATTAATCTTTCATGTAAAATATAGACATTCTTAGGCATTTTTTGTAGAAATGTAGAAGATTTTCAAAAAGAAAACAACTCACGACTATTTTAAAAAGTGCCCTTTCAATGTCAGGGAGAGAAACATTTACTCTGCAGCAAATTTGCAACAGGCACTTTCCTCCCCCTCACCTCACTCCACCATTCTAAGACTACCTATAAAAAACAAGAAGCATCACAAGAAACATCAGAAGTTTAGTTCCAAACTAGCTTTTCTTTAGGTAATACAGCAAGAATTTTTATTTTTAAGGATCATTACATCCCATGATTTGCAAAGGAGTTGCTGAAGGCTTCATATGACTTGGAATACCTACATACTTATATGAACCTGGAACGGTTGGACTGATGATCTTAGAGGTTTTCTCCAACCTAAATGATTCTATGGTTCTACGAAAGGGATGCGAGTAGAACCATGCCTGAAAATATCAAAAGGTCAACACAGGACCACAAAGCAGGTCAGGAAAGCAAATCTTTTCAACTCAGAACATCTGACATAGAAATGTCCAATGTATGTACTTAATAACTGTACACTGTGAAAAGATGGCTTACAGTCTCTGCCAGAGCTCTTCCACACTTAAGCTGAAGACATACTCACCTCTCAATGCACATATTAGGTTTCGGTTTTATGGAAGGCGTCCAATACAGACTTTTAATTTCAGCATTTACAGTTTCAGAATGTTCCCCAGGCCTGGCAGCAAAGTTTCTTGATGCACTTCTATAAAGTAAAAGCTGTTAGAAGTCACATCATTATAAAATGAAGAAATATGCATATTGTGCACATCTAGACACCACATCTCAACCAAGACAGGACTGATGGCATATATCACATGGTAACTCGTTATTACCAGTTCACAAATTTGAACAATTATCTCCATGTTAAAATACCTGACATCAAGAAGATGTCAGATTTAAACTCACAGGTCTCCTTCCTATGATTAATCTCTCACAGAAGTCAGAAGAGGATAATACCGCACCACTCTGGGCACCATAATCAAGATCCACATAGACTCCCACAATAAATTCACTGTATTAATCTTCTGTTTTGCAACATTACTCCAGAGACGTTCCTGAGCCATCCAACTTTACTAAGCTCTTCAAAGATATCAAATAGAAAAATACCTTGAAATTTTCTCAAAAACGTCAAGGCTCAAAAAGAATTCCTTTGACTATACAACAGAATTGTATTTGAAACAAAGCTACATTCTCATTTCAGAGTTTCCTCTGCTAAAATACTAGCAGTGCTGCAGCTAAGTGTTAGTTCAACAGGCAAGATGGTTATCAGTGGTTTTATTGCTCATTAACACAAAATAATTTGGACACAAATTACTTTCTCTTAATAAAAAAAGCGACTTTGCATACTCGTAACACAAAATCTTACAATCCAATTGGCAACACATTTTCCAGTTTTCTGATAGAAAGAACTTTGTAAGTTTTAATCACAAATACTATGTTCAAACCGCAAGCATATATACTCAAATGGAGTTTCAACCTTAATCAAATCCTTACACTTAATATCCACTGATTCTCTGTGATTCCACAGAGCAGGCACAGCTCCCCATATTAGCGCTCCACGGTTTGTATTGCCAGCTGGCTTTCTAACACCTGGTCACCCCAACTGTGAGTATCAGCAACCAATCAACACTGGAGAAAAAAAAAAAATCTAATTTTGAAGCAAGTGGGTACCACATACATTTAATGCATACTGTTCTCGATTATAATCAGTTTATGCTCAATGAAAAAAAAAATCAGAAAAAAGAACAACTGTAGCCTGTATTGTCAACTGTGCTATATAAAAAATCCCTGAATTTTTACTGGGAACTGTTATAACACAGAGACAGACACATTTCAGTTTGGATGCCAAACTCTAATAGGCTAGAAAAATTAACAGCAACAAAAAAGTAACCATATGTCAAATAAACCCTGAAGGTCAAGCAGATGTTTTACCGATGGGTATTATTATCAAGCACATTTAGAAAATGAGATGAAGTACCAACTTGAATGAGTCCATAACAAACTGCATTTTTCAAAATGGTTTAAAGCCATTAAAGGGGTTTAGAGAAAAGTCCTGTTCAACAGCAGCAGAACTACCTCTCTGCTAACGGAGATGCTCTAGCTTAGAGGCACAACAACCTCAATTGCTATCTCATTAGCTTTCAATTTGCAGGGCTCAGTTTCGTACCAGTATTTTCACTTTCATACCCTGTAGTACTTGCAATGCGAACATTGTGGTTTTTAGGTTTTTTGATGTGGTTTTTTTTTTGGGGGGGGGGGGTTGTTTGGGGGTTTGTTCTCTTTTTACATGCTGGTTGGGGAACAAATCTATTTCAAAGAATGTATATGAGGTTGTAAGTAGTGACAAAACCTGTCTGCTTCTCCAAATGTAGCGGTATACCTGTGGATATACACAAACGACAGCAGTGTTTTGACATCTGCTTTGTTCCTCAGCTAACAATTCCAAAGTCTTTATAAAACGCAGGTATTATCCATTCTGTTTACAGGTAAAAAAAAAAAAAGGAAGGAATGAAACAGCTATTAAACTCATGGTTAAAAAGGGTTAGTAGCAAAATCTCCTTGCTCGACTTTTCTTCTAAAATAGGTGCTCTGCATTTTTGGAAGCTGATCCACACCTTCCACTATGAAACCTTCCCATTTATTGCAAAGGCCTAACTACCTTGAACACATATAGATTTGCCACTACGCTATGAGGCACTTCTTAGACGACTGTGTATTACACTACCTCCTCTCAGCTCAAGCCCCTAACCCAGGTTGAAGCCTCACTACTCAAGACAGAAAGCCTAGAAAACTCCGTGTTAAACCTCGGCTTTCTCGTACACCTGGGAAGGCCCGTGGAGCGTACCTCAGGATGCACCGCACCCACAAAGCCATCCCACAAACCCTCTTACGTGGCGGGAGGGTCGGGGAGGGAAGAGGCCCGAGTTGGTGGCAAGTTTAGAGCTGGAAACCAGAGACGTGAGGCGGGGGAAGGAGTTTCCAANGCCATGGCCAGCTCCGACTGGGGACAGCGACTTCGCGCCGGGCGGGGGCGGGCAGCAGCGGAGCTCCGCCGCCCGAGGGATGGGCAGTGCGCGGGAGCTCACGTTTCCAGCTACCAAAAAAATAAAAAACAAACCTCTTAATGGAAGGGCTAGCACCTCTTGCGAGGGCTTCCAGGGCTCGCCGCCCTAGGCGCCCCGCAGCGTTGCGGCGCTGCCCGCTCGCCAAGCGGGGTCCCGCGGGCAGCGGCAGCTGCCCCCGGGCCGCCGGGCACACCCGNCCTCCTCTCAGCTCAAGCCCCTAACCCAGGTTGAAGCCTCACTACTCAAGACAGAAAGCCTAGAAAACTCCGTGTTAAACCTCGGCTTTCTCGTACACCTGGGAAGGCCCGTGGAGCGTACCTCAGGATGCACCGCACCCACAAAGCCATCCCACAAACCCTCTTACGTGGCGGGAGGGTCGGGGAGGGAAGAGGCCCGAGTTGGTGGCAAGTTTAGAGCTGGAAACCAGAGACGGGAGGCGGGGGAAGGAGTTTCCAAGGGGTGCAATGGAAGGAAAAGGACCCCCCCCCCCCGCCGCGGCCGCCAAACCCGGCGGCAAGAAACGCGCGGCAGCTCAGGGCCAGCTGACACCGCCTCGGCGGCCTCTCCTTAGGCCGGGCAGGGAGCCTATTTATTACCTGAGCCCGGCGGCGACAGCAGCAGGGGTGAAAGGCCGCGGCGGCCCAAGCCTGGCGGCACCAGG
>VXAL01007442.1:389530-416446 GCA_013399475.1 Chauna torquata | reverse complement strand
ATTAGCTCCCAGACCAGGCGCAAGCGGGCTCTCCGTCGTTCTTTTAAGTACTTGCTGCAGCTGCTCCGCGGAGCGGGGAAAACGCGCCCTGCAGTAGTATTCGAGCTCGGCCTTCTGCGGTAGCTTAACTAACCCCTTTTCCCCCCCCAAAAAAATGATTCCTATGCCCCGTGTCGACGCGGCGTTCCCTAGCAAGCTGAAGCCGAGTTTTTGTGGGTTTTTTTGTTTTGTTTTTTGCTGATATCCTGGCATTTATTCACTGAAACGTCAAATACACCGCTCCCACGTTTACACCTAGACACGCAAGACCTTCCGATACACCCCTCGGGCGTTAACAAGGGGGAGTAAACACACACAACCCCCCACGAGCACACAGCGCTTCGGCAAGACACGCGCGTCGCCCCACGCAGCGCGCGGCCGCTACCGTTTAATGGCCGGCGGGGCCGGGCCCCGCCCCGTGAGGGCGGAGGCGGCGGCGCTCAGCATGGCGGTCGCTGTAGTCGCCGGCCCGGGAGCCGCGTCCGGCGGCGGGCGGAGCGGGGAGCTCGTTTAAACTACCGCTCCCAGGGCCCGCTGCGACTTTCCCCCCCCCCCCTCCCCCGAAGGATTTCCGCAGGACTAATGGCGGGGCGCGGCTGTCGGCGAGCGAAGGGTCGTGGGGGCTCCTGAAAGGCAGTGCCGGGCTCGGAGCTGGCCTGAGCCGCCTGTGAGGGTCCCTGCCCGCCCGCCCTGTCGGGGAGCACGGCCCAGGGAGAGCGGGCGCGGTGGCAAAAGCCGGATAAACTTTTAGTTAAGCTCCTGCGCCTGGCTCGGGCCGCGCAGGAGCGGGGTGAAGCGGCCGGGCGTGCCTCGGCATGCTCCCCGCCTCGCTCGCGCGGGGCGGCGGGCAGCTGCGGGTCTCCCTGGGGAGATGGCCGCTGGCGGGGCCGTGCCCGTGCCTGAGGTGGCGGCACCAGCCCACCCGCGGGGAGCCTGCCCTGCGCCCCTCTGTGTTTTTCCAGGGTGTCCGGACGCAGGCGGGGGGGCTGGGAGCTGAACAATCTGGCGATAATAGCAAACGCGTATCTGTGCGAAGGGATCAAAAAGAAGAGACTCTTCTGTCGACGGCTCAGAAAGGTAAGACCTGTAGTCACTGGCGAGTGGGAGCACCCGCGCGGTGCTTAAAGAGGCAGGCACAGAGAAAATTATCGCTGCAGTTGAGGTTTTTGAGCCCCAATATACATCCAAAACTCGGATATTGAAAAAACACAGCTCTCAGAAAACCAACAGACTCTTTTCGTTTTACATCGTATTGGTTACAGCCATTGATACATTTCAGTGTATGCATTGCACAAGCAGAACAGAAATCTTGTGGCTTTTTCTAAACAGCTTGTTGATTTAGTGTTTAAGTCCTATCCACACGGGGGGTAAGTTCTATTAACCTCTCAGTTCACTTTTTGAAAGGAAAACCTATCGCACACAAACTGTTTTGATCCTGTTAAGCCAAGCTTACTTCCAGAAAGCTCAGAAAACTTACGAAGTGCTATATCTGATAGTGGTTTCTTTATAGGATGCCTGTCATTTTGTTTTTTTTTCAGTGAAAAGTGGTTACTACACAGTCTGAGAAATTCTAAATTGAAAAAGTTTGTGGAAAACATGCTCAACTGATGAGAACATTGCAAGAAAAATGTTTTTTAATGTTTCCTCGGTAATTTGTAGTCTGCTAAAGGCATGCTTTATGACTTAAGCAAATAGGTAGTCTCTTTCTGGGTTCCCAAAGAATATTTTGTAACTCTGAATCTCATGTGGCTTTTTTAGTGTATACTGACCCTTTTACCAGTACTCTAGATCAAGTCACATCATAAGCTGCAGTTGACAGTCTCCATAAATAAAATACATAGCTTGGTCTAATATCCCTCCTTTTTTTATTGTTCCCTTGATTTGTAAGAAAATGGGAAATAAGAACACTTAATATAGAGATATAAATAAGCCCTGAATAACATAAAGACATTCCATGATCTCTTAATGATGAGGCATTATGGAAGCTGTGGTTGGAATCTTTTCTGCTGCCAAAATTTGAACTGTGAACTAATAGAAGAGCATTTATATGATAAAGGTATGCAGGTTTTACTTTCCAGCATTCTAACTCCCTCATTGTTTTTTGTCTATTTCAGTGAAAGAAGCTGGAAGAGACTTTACCTATTTTATAGTGGTGCTTGTTGGAATTGGTGTTACAGGTTATTTTTAAAAATTTTATTTTTTATCAGAAGACACTTTTCATGAATTCCAGATTTGTTCTCATTCCATTTGTTTTTGTTTCTATTACAGGTGGTTTGTTCTATGTGATTTTTAAAGAGCTATTCTCTTCTTCTAGTCCAAGTAAGATCTATGGAGATGCCTTGGAGAAATGCAGATCTCACCCTGAGGTTGGTTTCTGAGCCTTAGTCATAAGTTTTTCTCATTTATTATTGCCTCTCTTCAAGTCAAAAGTTTGCACCAGGAATCTCACAAGCAAACCGACAGGAACATCCACATGGTACTTACCAGACAAACACCAGCAAGATCTGCCTGTGCTTCTAGCTGGCCAGAGCTGGGTCAGCTCCAAATCTGAACCTGTACTAGGTGAAGCTAATGCAAGCACTGAGCCTGAGTGAATTAGCCTGCTAAAAACCAAGTTAAGGGAGTGTACCACAACACGACAACAGATGCAGTTAGTGTCTGCCACTTCAGAGCATGGGCTTATGTAGGTACTTGCTTGAATTTCTTACGCAGTAGTGTTTCTTTGATCAGATGAAGGGAAGTTCATTTGCATTTTAAGATTAAACTTTAAAACAGTCAGATATTCTCTTGGAAGAGACATGCACAAATATTTTGTGCTTTTTTTCCCCTTTTTGCGCAAAATGTCGGTGTAATAAACAGTAAGAAAGATAAAAATATCTTAATGTCATAGGATGGTACAGATGGATTGTATTACTAGGATTTGCTGTAGGTATTTTATATGTGATTGTAAAGGAAAACCACTGAAATAAAGTAATTTTTCATGCATAAACTCCTGCATTCTTGACATATCAGACTCACAAGGGGCATTTTGTTGAAAGAAGATGCGTTCACAGAAGGGACGTGAGCTGATGCTGGAATATCTGTTTGAATGTGATACCTTCTGACAATCAAACCTCTTTTCTTTTGTAGATAGCTGGTGTTTTTGGTGAACCCATTAAAGGTTATGGGGAGGCAACAAGAAGAGGAAGACGACAGCTTGTCAGGTGCCCTTTGGTGTTTGCCCCACACAGACAATAGTATTTGCACAGCAAAGACATTCTGGATCACGTCACGAGTGGTTAGATCTAGATTACTGAACTGTGTGACATACCCATAGCCTGTCAATTGTGAGTGAAAACGAAAGGAGTTTTTGCAGTATCCTACAAAAAAAGAATAGGACAAGTCTGAAGAGAGTGGTACAGAGGCACAGACATGCGTCCTGGGGAGCTGGGATGAGACTGAAGTTTACAGACTGAAGTCCTCAAATAGAGTGAAATTGTTCTTTGAAAAACAGTAGAGAGTTTTTTCTTTTTATGAAATAGCAGTTCTTAACAGGCCAGAAAGAACAGGAGAGGTTCTAACTTTGACTTTTAAGAATCCAGTTTGTTCGATTTAAAGCTAGGCTGGGTCTAGCTGATCAGGTTGTAGTCGTTGCAGTGACTCTCTTGTCCTGAGTTGACATGCAGCACTGACTGCCCGTTAGTTGTATTACTTTCTGGTACTTGAGGCCACATCTCAGCTGTGCGTTTAACAGAACAGTTCTCGCCTAAACATTTTATGAGTGTATCTGTTATTCTCCGGTTGAGATATACAACAGAACTAATTCTTGTAAAACAAACCCTCCCTGTGCTATAACCCAGTAGCAGCTTTGTCTTTATTGCGTTCTTTGACTTGAATTTATTCAAGGAGGTTTTATGCAGTATGGGACTCACAAGCCTGGGTATAAAATTTGAACCATGAAATTGAAATTATATTTATGAGGGAGATTTTTACTTTGAACTGAAAGTTTCTCTCTTCACCAGACTGTGAAAAAGTGTTTAAAGTGGAGCTGCTAAATGAAAATGAACAAGAGTTTTAAGCGTCTGTCTGTAAACTATGTGAATAAGTAAATGTACTATCAGCTTTCCTAGTATTTCCTTTCCACCATTTTGAAAGTTTAGTATTCTAAAGAACTTTTTGAGCTGAAAACTTCATGAGATTGTAGAGCTCATGTCTGTGATATAAGGATGACCTTAAATGTCTCAAAAATGTTTTCTTTTTTTATGTGGACATCTCAAATGCGGATTTACTGCAACGAGACTTTGTTCAAATTCATCTTTGTTCTCTGTAAGCCACAATGTCCCCTTAAACTGTATTCAGAGTTTGATTCACAGTGTGTTACCTGGATATGATTGGTGGAAAGAAAAGCTAGGTACTGTGCAGCAGTTAGTAATTCCAGTAGGAAACCTAAACTGGCACCATAATTCTGCTTTGACCATTAGTTTCTGGAGATGGTCACCTGGAAAGTTATGTGACCTTTCTATTTATCTAGTATGTCGTCATAACCAAATTCCAACCAAAACATCAGCACTTAGGCTGGAGTTCTGATAACAATGTTAAAGTTGCACAACTACTAAAGATTGAAATTGTTGCCAAAATATGTGAAGCATATAGTAAACTATTTTGATGTGATTTAACCAACCTAATATCTAAGCTGACAAAGCGTTCTTTGCATGTTTTGGCTTGGTAACTTAAAGTGCCTAAAAAAAAACCTGACAGTCATGGTGATGTGGGTGTTTTTTTCCTAGATATCAGATTCTGAATCTGAGGGTTCTTTAGAATAAATACAAGGAAATTCCAGAATCTTCAGCCATTCGATTGCTGCTGAGTTTTGAGGGGAGGACTGCAGTGAGAACGTCTAAGTACCTCAACTGTTAACCATCAGCTGCTAACTAGTTCTGTTGTAACTCTCCACTACTCCTGATATGCCCACAGTAGAGTTTGGGAAGAGAAGTCAAGAAGGAACCCATGGTAGCATAAGGGCTGCATTGGAATATACTTTTTCACAAAAGTAGTTAAGCAGCTCCTCTAAATAGAAGGCTGAAGTTTGAAGTTTAACTAGCTGTCCTTGCTGGGTGGGTTGGGTTTTTGTTTTGTTTTGCTGTTTTTAGTCACATTGAATACATAAAGGATGGACTGAAACATATGCGTTTGAAGTTCTATATTGAGGGCTCTGAACCAGGAAAGCAGGGAACAGTCCATGTGGAAGTCAAAGAGGTATGTACAATTGCTTGATATAGCTGACAAGCCTAATCTTGGATTTAAACTACTAAAGAGGAAAAAACAGCCTGAAATTGTTTTCCTCATTACAGAATCCTGAGAGCGGAAGATTTGAGGTCCGTTACATATTTGTGGATGTTGACACCTATCCTAGAAGAACCATTGTCATAGAAGACAACAGATAGCCAGCGATCAAAGTTGCTGTTTCATCTTGCTGAGTATTGAATGATACTGGTGTAACCAGTCTACACGTGAACTGTTTGGTGTTCTCGATTATATCTTGCAGCTTTGGGGTTGTGTTATAGGAAGTAACCTCTCAGGGCCTCCATTAAAGCCTTTCATAACAGATCCAGGATTTGAGGTGAAGCCGACGAAAAATAGCAGAGCCATGACTTACGGCAAATACTTTTAACATAGGAAAATAATGGCTCATAATAAACTGTTTAATGCTGGATAGTTCTACACACCTAAAAACTGAGTCTTCCAAGGTTTTAGGTTTAGGTAGGGAGTTTGTCTTTCTTTGCTTGGATTTCCCACTAGCACTGCAATAAAGAAAGTGGTATTTTAAGTGTAGACAAACTCGCTGTTTTCACTCTTTGTAGGTAAGAAGGTAAAATAAGAATTTGTTAGTGTGTAAAGATCTAGCCCAAATGCATCTAAGAATATGAATTGTGGAGACCCACACACATGGCAGATGACTAAACATAAAAACCTCAGTGTTGGTATTTTCTAAATAAATTAACCTGCACTGTCTGCTCCTTCCAAGGTCTGCCATCCTGCTTCACTAATGACAGTGTTGTAGGTGCTTAACACTGCCAACAGTTTTTCTGTTAACATAACTAATCTACATCTTCCAGGAATTAGATTCATATAGTTTTACCCAAAATCAAAAGCTCAACTCACAACCAAATTTATCTCTTGGGTTTCTTTATTAGTGCCACATGGCAGTTGTCAAGCATAATCCTGTATGTTAGTAATCAGACTCAATTGTGTCTGCCAGGCAGCACAATCTGAAAACTTTCAAGCTTTAGCATCTTACATTTCACCATTTTCTTAAGAACTAACTAATGCATTTTTCTGTAGTTACCAATTGTATGATATGAGCTTTTTAGTTCACTAGTTATTTATTCCTACATTAAACACACTGATATTCAGTTAGCAGCCCTTCTTAGTGGTTCATTTAATGGTACATTTGGAGTGTTCTAAACTTCATAGGGTATTCCCTCATACAAATGCTGTATACAGATGTTGAGTAATACTTTACTGCCTTCCTGTTCATCAGTCTCCCAATAGTCTCATCTGCGTAGTCATAACAACTACACAATACTTTTTTAGACGTGGATAGTTCTGCTTTCTGTTAAGCACCACTACCTTAGCTTCAGTCAGATCCTCATATTGTTTGAAAGTATTCAGTGAAGAGGAATCCCACATTTATCCCAACTCTACGAGCGTAGTAGAGAAGAAAAGCACGCGTTATAGCAAAACAGCTACCAATGTCTATCTGTGATAAAGTGCAAGGTATTTTGGCGTTTCTACATCATATAGAACATAACTGACTTCTACTGTGAAGGCCAAAGGGACTTTTACAAAACTAACGACATCGCTTCAGACTGATCAAAGTGATTCTGTATCTATCAGTTTCAGCAGAGTGATAAACTTGTCTGATTTCTTTTATCCATTAATGGATGCTTGCCAAGACCAACAAGTGTTTTCCTTACAGACAGAAGCTATGGAAGTCACCGTGGCTCCGTTATTGTAAGAATGAGAAATCATTCTCGGTACTTGTTAAGAAGTAACTGACAAACTTTTCTTTTTACCTACAGTTATTGACGTCATTAATGTCAATCTGGAAAGGTGTCTTTAAATAATGAAACCAATTGATTCCCCTTTCTTTGTGTTATTTTTGTGAAAGCAGTAGAGTCAGTAACATATTTAGGTCTTGCTTATGACTCTTCCCAATTCTTAGCATTGTGCTTTACCAAAACCTTTTTATGAGAGGAGATTTTTAAACCAACTTAATGATTTATAACAAAAAAAAAGAAAGAAAAAATCAGAGGTCCTTGTTGTTTCATTGTGAACTGCTGTAGTACTGACTGATAGCATTGCATGCAAGGTTTATGTCCAGTTGCTATAAGCGTGCCATACATGGCAGTTACTGAAAACTGCCTCTGCAAGAGTTTTGTCAAAAATTCAAGACGGAGCAAGTTAGAGTGCATCAGAAATACAGCAAGCTATATAATTTTATAATCTGATATTAAGCTTGCTAGCCTTAAGCCTGTACTATACCTTGATAAAAATGTAATCATTCTTCACCTTCTATGAAACAAGACTATATAAAAATAGACAGTTTAGGCTAGACAACTTGTTGTTTTTGCCCCTCCTTTATGAGTTTCCTCCCTCTCAAGCTGCCTCAAAGCCATTGTAAATTTCCATGTCAACAACAGAATTGACAGGCTAGATTTTTTTCTTGTATCTCTACATTCCAGCTTTGCATTCTTATTAATCTGACTATGGCTTGTTTTCAGTGGGCTTCACTGCTGGGTAAAGGAGTACTTCCTAAAGGAAGAGTAAATACTATAGTAAAAAAAATGTGTCAAATCCAGTCCTTGAGGAAAAAAAAAATACATCCATGTCAAGCCTCAAAAGAAAGACATTAAAAATAAAAACAATGAAGATAGGCCAGCTGTTAGCTTTACTTTTGTCTTGTTTTAGAGCCTTGTTTGCACTGAAGAAAGAAACTGTTGGGACTAGAAGCTTTCTGGGAAGGAAACGATGCTGACCTCACATAATGGTATTTTTCCAATGATGGAGGTACATGAAATACTGTTTTAGACTTGTGGTAAAACAGCAAGAATTGGCCATCGGGGTTAATGCCTACATTTGTCTTCAGCTAGAGAAAACAGACTAAGAATTTGATTATTTGCAACCAGATTTCTCTTATATATAGTGTTTTCCGTAGTAAGGAATTCCTAGCATGCACAGAAATACAGTGGTTTTCAAGGGTTATGTGAAAGAACTGTCCATTTGAGAATCACATCCTTGGTTGTCTGGTCACTGTGAGAGATCAGAAGTTTTGAAAGTCATCTGTAAAGGTCTCGGTACCCTTGTCATACTCTGGTATTTGTGTCAGACGTGAATATTGTGCGCTCTAGCTGGGAATAAATGCTACAATTACAGGTGTCAGAAAAAGTCTTTGCAAAGTCAAAATAATGATTCTGTCTGGCACTTTGGCAACCGGTCTAGACCCATACGAGAAAAATGGAGACAGACCGTAACTGGCAATGAGGAAGAGACACAAGTGTAATTTAAAAGGCACAGGTGGACGTAGAATGCCTAAAAGCAAAGTGCAAACCTCTGGTTTACAGACTGCATTTTAAGAAATTGGAGAATCCAGAGAATCAAGTCAGGTGATTACTTTCAAACTAATTTTTGGTTAGGGTAGCCCCAGTATGACAGGGTTATAAATAAAATGCTTCTTATCCTGTATATACATGGAGGGCACTGTTGTCATTTCCAGAACTCATCTTTCTCCTGTGAAGTTGCAGGAAAGCAGGTGGGTGAGCACACTTTCTCAAAGCGGCAGGATACACAGTCATGGTGGCAGCCTCCATATACTTTGTAACAAGCAAAGTTCCTCACAGGAGAGGAAAGAAGCTGCAGTGGAGGCATATATCTTATATAAAGCATCTTTGTGTATGTCAATATACAAATATATTTGTATATGGGTGTATATATCATCCTGCTTTGCAAATAGCAGAACACTAGAGAGGCAGGATAATGTTTTGCTTCTAAGAAGTGGAAAAATAAAATCGCTATTATAAATGTAAAATTTAAATTATCTTCAGGAACTGCTACTCACTCTTTCCTAGCTAAAGCTTAACCCACTTTTATTTTGCCAGAGTCCAAGGAATATGGCAAGTCAGTCAGTCTCCTGGTAGGAAGTGGTACAGAGCCCTCTCAGGGTATCTTCAGTCATACTCTGCTGAAACTGAGCTTGCGTTACACACCCTACTGTGGTTAAGTCTGAAAATTATTCACAGAATAGGGGAGCTGTAATACTTGTGACCCCACATCTGACAGTCTCCTTTCCTCTTGGCTGCCTCCTTTAACATCATCACCCTAGCAGAGAAAAGAGAGGAACACCTCATCTGGGATTAGCTTCTGACATTCACATATTTATAATCAGTGACATTGGCTCTGTCCCTGAATGAATTGCCTAACAGGTGGTGCCACTTGCGTTTGCAAAATGTTCTTTACTTCTCACCATAGCATGTTAATGGTGCAGAAGTGCAGATACACAAGTGTATTTTTCTTTGTATTTCTGGAAGGGGGGACCACAACTGAAGAAAATCACTTTTCCTGCTTTGTGAGAGAGCTGACAATATGCTTGATAAAATGAAGGCAAGATAAAAGAAGTAGCAGAAGAAATCCATCTTTACCTAGGCTTTAAGATATATGTGTTTTTAACTTGGACAAATGACAAGCACATGGCTCAAAAGGTTTCAAATCTCTGTGGAAGAAAGCTTTTGGGAATCCCTTTTCCAGTAATATCTCTTAAGTGAAGAAAAAAATGAAAGGAACTTTATAGCTTAAGTTATTGACCTCCTCCTAGCTAGATACCTATCACCAGTGAGATTAAGTTTCATGAGATTTCAAGGGTATTAAAGTTATTAAAGTTTTATATGTATGTAGTTTAGCTGAAAAAATAAGTTAGATTCTTACTAACAAGTCTTGTAGGAACTAGTTTTTTTTTTCTGTATTCCTTGTGAGGCTGAAGCTCTGTCAGTCTTTATGGATCAAACTGAGATCCTTGTTTAAAAATTATTTTCTCAAACTCTGTTTAAAGCGAACAGATATATTTGGACCCCTTCATCAAAATTAGGTGAAGACTATTAGTCCAGCAAGACATCCAGTTCAGAGAACGTTATATGTTCTGCGGTACCACTTTGTCTGGTGGTAGCTCTGCCCTGAAGGAGAACAACTGTGTTCACCGAGTTTAAACACAATGTTTCAGAACGCCCTGCTGTAATTTTGAAGACTGTTTGCCTAGGTTGTTCCTTAAAAAGTTGTCCCTGCTTCACCGGGTGATTGCACTACCAGTAAGCCATGCAGAGCTCCTTCTGCATGGCAAGCAGCTCAGTGCTGTGCCATCTCACTGAGTGATGCTTGGCTAGAAGGAAAACAGGAACTGGGAGGTTCAGTTTTACTTCTTGGTCCAGACATGACGGGTTGCACCTATACAAGTAAGAAACATTTCAGTGTTTCCTTTTTAAAGCTCCTGCCTTTTCTTCTCTAGGGAAGCACAAAATTACAGCAGATGCCACTTACTTTCTGATGTGAAACTGTAATGTTGTTGTGGAAAAAAATTCACTGCCAGGAAGCTAGAGCCAAAACAATGACATATTCATGGAAATTAAACACATTAAATTTCGATTGTTGCAGAGTTAATAAAAATGTATGTGCTCAAAACCCTGTTCTCCTTTAGGAAATGAAAACATGTCACCCACGAGTGAAATGCTGTTTTTCCAGAAACATTATGTGACAGACTATTCAAAATTTATTTGAGGTAGGTGTGCAACCTGGCATTAACCCATCATTTTTGTGGATGCCAAAACTTGTGTATAAGGCCGACACCCTTAAAGCTGCTTTGTGGGAAAAGTAAAGCTACGCTGTTATCTGCGTGGCCTCTGACTCTAGGTTCCATGTTTGTGTACTTGCTGTACTGTGACAAAAAGAAACACACCTTCAGGAAATTAATTTTGTTAAAACTTTAAAATATCAAAAATGGACTACCTGGCTATCTTTAATTAGGCTTTAGTAAACAAGTTCGTGCAAAGAAAGACAGAATTTTAGATTGGGATAGAAAAATGTTGTGGATGACAGATGGAAATAACACGCCAAGTAAGCTTATAATTATCTGCATAAAGGAGATGACAGTACGTCTAAAAGAAAGTATCAGGGGTTTAAAACTAATAGCAAATGTCAGTTTTATTTTTTTCCAGCCCTTCTTACATAGCCTCTCCCCGAGGTACCCCCAGGGTGGCTGCAGTGGGGCCGGCGGGCACCGGCTGTGTCCGGCGTGGGGCAGCCCTGGCCTCTCCTCACGGAGGAGCCCTGCCTTGCTGAATCTGAGGGCTCATTTTCACCTCTCGGTTAGCTTAAGACATAACCTGAACGTCTCCCCTAACTTACCGTCCAGCTACACACACAAATACCTGGCAGAAATTTAACAGGACTTGAGTACCTCAGGGACCTCACTGCCGCGCTGCTGAGGCCGGCGTCAGTGGGGGGTTCGCAGCCGCAGGCCGGCCGGCCAGGCTGCAGCGTGGATCACCAGCCATGCCTTCCCAGCGGTGGTGCAGTACCCACCAGACCCGTTCGGATGTCTGCTCTAATTCCACATATGCATGTCTGCCACCACGTCTTAAAACTTTCCTGTATTGCGCGGGGAAACCTTTGCAGAATAATCATGTTTATCCAACCTCCATTTAATTACAATTCCTCTTCATCTGAATCACAGTTAGGTTCTCTAGCATGAATTACTTTCTTGTATTTCTCACCACAAATAACTCTATTAACCTTCATTTATCCAAGCCCATCTTCACTTTTTATAGCAGCAGGATTGTTTTGCAGTTTTGATCCTAATTGTTTTTTCCTCTAAAAATATAACAATTTCAGCCATAACAATGTCTTATTACAGCTGTTTTATACACATACTAAATATGTGGCTATATTCCCTGAGATCTGATTTGCTTCATTAGTGTTACAACAGTCATATTGGAGCTAGAAGTAAATTGCTGTTTTGTATGCTGTCTGGGGCTGTCCGTTACCCACATTTGATAGCACTAACCCAAACCCCAACAGAGGAGTGCAGATTTTCAGAATGCCGCTAGTCACTTTTTGGCATGATATTTAGCAAGTTGTGTGGCTGCAAAGCCACCACAGTCAAGTGTGTGACGCTGAAAAGGATAAAAGTGGCAGGGAAAAACATGAGAGACATCTGAAGACTTAAACCTGAAGACTTCGTAGCTTTCTATCAACCCTCTTGGGCATAAAAGCCCCATAATAAGCAACAACTGTTCTTCTCTGGAAGCATCCATGAAAGATATTCTACTTTACAAATTTTTTGTATTCTTCCCGCTTCCCGCTTTTCCCTGAATTTCTCTTTTAACACGTCTTCAGGAGTCCTGCCAGCCTCTACATACATTCCTCTTTTTCTTCAAAATATTATGCCTAACTTCCATGTCTGCATTTCTCTTCTTTACCTTTATTTAATTTAGCAAAATGAAAGCTGAGGAAGAAATATTATACTTGCAGTTTCCAAGGTTTCTAGAGCTGGCAGCTTTTCTCCCGTGGCTTTCTCCAACTTTTCTGTCATGCTGACTCATTTAAAAGGTGGTATGAAGTCTTATGTCCAGCACCCCATCCAAATCTCCAACCACTAACATCTAGAAAAGCTCCAGACGTGCCTCAGTGGCAAGTACTTCAACGGGAATTAAAAAGAAGAAATCAAGTAAGCACTACAAATATGTGATTCGTGCTAAGGTTAGAGCTAGTCAGCTCTGGCTCTTTTCTCCTGTGTTGAGTGAATCTTGATGGCAGTTTCTCCTTGACAATCCCTCACTCCAGACTGCATTGTAAAGATGAAAGCTGGAAAAATACTGCTGCATTTGCTGGTGGCTGTCAGCCTTTGGTACGGAATACCAACATGAAAGTATTTGGACTTGTATTTTGTGTTTTTGTGAAAACACATTTCATGTTGAAAGTACTAACTCTAAACCAGCTGCCAATTACAGTCAGCCCAGTTTACCTACAGGCTAGCCATCATGCTATGCCACCCACATGAGTGACATGACATAGTGACTTTCTTTTCATGAAGGACTGGCCTTGTGTTTCCTAAGTACCCAGTTTCCAAAGATAAACTAATACTCTTAAAAATGAAGCCATCAGAATGTCAAGAAAATGAATACGTACTCCACAGAGTAGTTTAGATTTTTACATTTAACACACTTCTGTGAACATTGTCAGGCAGTGCTGTAATCAGTGAGTAATCTTCCTGCACATGAGCATTACATACTTTCACTATATGCCCAATTTTATAGTTTACATTGCTGAACTTCGTGATAAAGTTCAGGAGCAACCAGCACATACACATCCGTGCTGAGGTCATTATGGTGAGTTATAAATGGTTTTGCTGCTGTGCCCATTAGTATCATACCCATGGGAGTCATCACCTTTAAAATGGCAGATACTAGATGGCTTCTAAAACCCACGTTTTATTCAGTCTTGGAGCCCTGGTGAAGTTTCCTGTCTGTAATTCAAGGGTCATTCATCTCTTCTCTGGGAATAAGAGTCCGTTTGTGGGAGGCCAGCTGCATGCTGCCACTTCAGATCTCTGTACACCACTCGGGTTCCTCAGGTCATCCTTTCTGCAGCCATGCACTGTGTGAATCCATGCAGATTTCACTGGGATTTTAAGGACAAGAAATAGCATGGATATTTTCAGAATTGCCTATAAATCACTGCTGCAACATACAGGGTTACATGAGAAGCACACTTGCACACAAATAATTTACATAGTAGAAAAAAGGACTTGTGAGGAATGAAACATATTTTCTGCATCCCACAAAGCAGTAATGAGCACAGGTATGGGACTCAGGAAGCACTGATTCTAAACTGTATTCTGCCAGTCATCCGTTCTGTGGGCCCGGAATGAGTATTTTTCTCTTCCTCTGCTACAATAATCACCTGCCCCAAATGAGTGCTGTAAGAAGCAGTTAATGAATTCAGGCTTTACAAAGCCTGAACAGGTAGGCAAAGCCTTTGAAACAAAACAATAAGCTCGCACACCCCTTCTCAGAAACCCAGAGGGACCAGTTTCCAGAAACTCTTGAGCAACTTTTTTAGACACATTTCAAGTCAGGTACTCAAAAGCATTTTTCCAGAAAGAAAATCTCATCTCTTCTGGCAATTAAAGTGATATGTAATGAAATGATTAAAGAAGATGTCATGACAGAGTAAAAAACCTGTCGTGCAGTAATGCAGGGTTTTCTTTTTGTCCCTTTATAGTTTAACACCTTAATAGATTTATTTTACTAACCCAATGGGCCTGGGGAGCAGGTAGGGGCTGGAGCACAGCTCCTTGCCTCCACATGCAGGGACAGAGCGCGGAGATGGTGAGCAGAAGTCCCTTATGAGCACAACTACCCTCGGTGAGAGGGAGGGAGCAAATCAGGTCTGGAAACGTGATCCAGCTGAAGGTGTGCATACTACCTTGCACCGCAAGTGGTCTAACAGGTAGACTGCTGGGTATTTTGCTCCCTCATCTGAGTTTAGTGGATATTGCGAAGCATTTGCAAACAGAAATATGCAGGTTCGTGTCTTGGACAGGCATCTTGTAGACCTTAAGCTATAGCTGGTTCAGCCCCAGACGGATTGCACCAATGGTCCCTGCAGTCCGTGCACTCAAACTAACTGGCACCTTGCAGCAAACAGCCAGGAACAATCCACAAACTCAAGTGTGTTGGCAGTGAGCAAATTATTTGTAAGAGTGAACAAGTACATGGGAACAATAAAACAATAATCTGCCCATCTGTACGTCACAAGCAGAAAGGACAGCAATAACCGATGAATATCTATTCACTGTAAATAGCCACATCACGCCTGGCTCTCAGTTAGCGTTTGCTTAAAAGTTGCTGGAAGTAGGGAACACATATGACTTTAAAGAACTTTTTAGTCAATGCTTGAACGTTTTACATGACTTCATGTCCATGCACATTAAACTTCCTAAGAATTTTCATAATAGAGTCTCACAGGCCATGGAAAAAAGCCGCAAATTTGAGAGCAGATCTGAATTCTGAGATTGATTCTGCTCATGTGACAAAAATAACAGATGTGGCAAAAAGGATTGAGCTTTCCTAATACTTACCTTTATTAGGAGAACATAAATAATATTTTTTTTCCCATTTCTAAGCCTATTCACTTTTCTTTTGGCCCACTACAACATTCCCTCTACAGTCTCTCCAGATTTCGAGGAAGGGTAATCAACATCAGTCTCTCTTTAACTGCAGAGAATGCACGCTCCCTCGGCTTTTGCCATCATTTGTAGTTTAGCACCACCTTCCTATACACCAAAGGATGACAGCTTTGCACTGTCAGGTCTTTTGGCATGAAGCCTTTGTACAAAAGCAAAGAATAAGCAAAATTCCAAAAAAGGGCTGGTTATGTCCCAATCTGTTTTAATTACTAGACATGTTTAATAATGAGATGGAGTTCTCTGTCCTCAGCAATTTTTAGACACTAACCCACAGACTAATACTCCCTGTAGCATGTCAGTTATGACAGCTCTATTGATAGCTGTGAATCTGTGTTGTCGTGGTTTCATGTCCCATGGCTTAGGTTTCCAAGTCATGAAAACTGAAGTTTGTAATGCAATCTGTAGGTAAAGTTTATGCTGAATTTTAGCATATTTTAGTATTAAAAAGGAGATTGTGAGTGCCTGATCTGAACATAGTACATTTGTTTGACATTTGAGGTAACAAGTTTCAGCCTGTTTTCTACACTTCATCTTAAACAACTGTTAAGGAAAGTTTCAATGATTCCTTTAAAAACAAACGGGATTGGTAACTGTAGTTCATTGGCAGCCTCATAGTCTACAATATAAATACTTTAATAATCCAAAGAGATGATATGGAAAAGAGTAAGGGTGACAAACATAGGGGCAATTGACCTGCATTGGAGTCAAAGACAAGTCCATACCTCAAACAAAATTCAAGCCAAGCATCCGGACTTTTTTTTTTTAATGTGCTCTTCAGTATTCCCCTTTGGCATGTTCCCCAGCTTGCCCTCACTTGCATGGGGCATGTCTAGGATCAGCTAACCAAGAATAAGCTTAATCGCAAAATTACCTTACAGTCACCCTCTACAAAACCTACTTCTAGGCTGAGCTTCTTATCTCGTGACCCAGAAGCTGCATATACCCCCACAACATGACCTCTTTTAGAGAAGTCTCACACGTTGATACTTCAAAAAAAAAAGCAAGAAGTTTTGCTTGGCTTGGTCCTTCACTTCAGTGCAGTATCAGGGGCTCACAGAAGGTGCTCCCCAAGAAACAGTCACAAAATTCTGGGTGACACATTGCGGCAGTCCTGCCTGCATTTCTTGGGACAGGCCAGCGGCTCAGCCACTGACTACCGTGTTCGGTGCTGAAGCTGCATTCCTTCTTAAACCTTTGTTTCCCTCTCTGGTTGTGAAATTATTCTCTATCTAGAAAAAGCTTTTAATATGGGGGAAATCTCTTAGACATTTTGTGGCTTAGTTTCTTTGCCTATGCAACTACTCAAGCACAAGCTGACCGTGAATGTAAAGCAACCCCTCATTTTCGTCTCTTTTGGGGAAGAGATATTGATATTGTTACTGTATATAAAGCAACCCTTGCATTTTCCCTGCCAGGTCTCCAGCCTTCTATCACATACCTTCATTCCCCAAAATCAGAACCCCAGTAACAACCAGCAGTGGTTTCAGTTATGGCAGTGAGCTGTGGTGTGAACCCACATTTTCGTCTGCTTACCCTGGGCGGCAACTTCTGATTAATGGTAAGAGTGGAGCTTTAGGTGTCAGCCTTTAAAATTTTCCCTGAACTCCACATGTGATCAGTGTGTCTTTTTTTGGAGGCAGTCTTAAGAAAAGGCATGTAAATGAGTCTTGTAAGGTGGATTGATTTAATTTGTTTACACTTTTGTGTGGATATTCTCATTAAGAATTCAAAAATTAAAGGGGCCTTAATTTACGTCATTTCCAAGGAGAACTAAAGCAGATCAAATAAAGATGCTGTAATTCTAACAGCATCCACGTAATACTGTGTAATGCAGTTTAATTCGTGCCTTTTCAATTCTCATTTTAGTTTGTTTGGATTGCGTTTCTAGTGTGTCCCCGAGAAGTCAAACACCAAATGCATTACTGTTTGAAGAATGTCTTGATAGCATGCAGTGCTAAACAGATATATATTATTTTCTTCTCCCAATTAATGGAGTGTAGAAATATTTCCATAGGCATTGCTACTCAATAGAGACAACTACATAAACAGATCTATGTGCTCAACTGGCATATTTGATGCTTCTGTTAAAATTTGAATTTGATTTTTATTGTATCCAGAGTTTGCATAGAAAATGTGTTAGAGAGCTTTTTTAACTGTATGTGATATTTACACTCGTAGAAATTACATATATGAAAAACAGTAAACAAATTTACTCCTGCTTACAAGGAAAACTATTTTCAGACATCTGTACTTCCCTTGTCTCTCCAGACCTTCTCAGATGCTGATCCTTATCTCTGAAACCCCTCTCAGATTCCACAGTATCAGCTCAACACCAGCCACATGCAGGATAGGTAGCTCAAAGCCACGGGGAGGACTCAAGTATAATGATGTTTTTCAGTCATAATGTTAATATGCCCAGTTCATTAAATTGATTTGGGCAGGCTTTGCAAAGCATTAGCACTGTAGATGAGCCAGCAGGTATCTTAGGGCTGTTATCACTGAACAGCAAGCCCTTTACAGCCCATCAAAAGCCACAGGCCCAGAAAGCCCAGCCCACAAAGCAGGCTGGCTTACCTGGGCAGGTAGTGATTCTCCAGCTTCCTCCATCTTGAGACGTTTCCTGGAAAGCAGCCAGCATGTGTGCGACACTTGTCATTGCTGGTGGCAGCAGAGGCCGTGGCCGGGCTGTCCACGCAATGGGGAAAGAAGCACCTGTGGACTTTCAGGCCTCATGTAAGGGGGATTGAATATGGTCTGCGGGCTACCCAAGAGAAATCAAGTCCAGTTGGAAGCAGAAAAGTGATAAAACAGGAGCTGTGGACTCAGTCACTTCAATTTTATGCTTTTTTTTCAGTGTAATCCATCTTCTCTCATGACTGACTGATAAATAAGTCAAAGTATTGTGTGCAGGAAGAGATTTCTACCTTGAATGTACTAGCCTGGTGAAAACATTTGTTTGCCAAGCAGTTTTTCTGTCTTCCAGGCAACCAAACTTCACAGTTCACTCCCTGAACATATATCATTTGTGTGAAAGCCGTGCCACTAGGGATGTTCTCTTTGTGTTTCAGCTCCTGCACTTCAAATTTGATGTTATGGCTGTATTAGAAATTTGAACAGAATGAAAGGCATACAGAGAGAACAGAAGGCGCAAGGTATTAGCAATTATTGTTTGATGATACAAAGTGGCAGCACCAGATATAAAAGTTAGAAAATCATGTTTACAGTTGTTTAACAACCTGGAATTAAATTTTGCACAATGAGCATCTGCTTTCAGCCAATTTCCCCCCATAATCCTTCACTGAATGCTTCAGCTGAGATAGTTTGCCTGTTTCTGGGGCCAAGGGGGAACAAAAACCTCCGAATTTCTCCATTTCTCCTCTGTGTGATGCAAAATACCAAGACCCTCTTCTGGCAGCTCTAGCAACCTCTAATTTGAAGCAGGGATTTGGATTTGCCTGCAGACAGCTTCTGCTGCACAAATGTGGCCTTTTATCCCCACAAAAAATCCAGGCAAATTTTGCCAATACACCAAAAATTGATAATAACCCTTGTTTGCTTCCTACAGGCCAACACCAATGCCCTCTGTCACTGGTTATCCCACATTAACCAGGCCTGGGCAGCCCTTCCTGGTCGTGGCACCATCAAATGGCTGGGGTGCCCAAGCCCAGGCACCCTGAGGTCACCGTTCTACCTTGGCTGCTGGATCACATCTGTACGGACATCCCGCTGGGCAGCCTCGGAACCTGGCAAGCAGCCCCTCTCCCAGCACCCCAACCTTTCCTCCGGGCTTTATCACAAGCAACAGGGAATAGCTTTCTTGGAAAACTTTTCCACCATGTTTTTAAGAATCTAACATCAGGCTTCTTATCCTTGACTGAAACTTCTCTGCATGCTGACAGATCCTTGTGTCCTCAGTACTTGGGAAGGTGAAGTGAGATGAGCAACTTGCCGCTGAATCAGCGGTGGGGCTAACCGCAGTTGTGCGGCCACAAAGTCCAGTGGCCAGACCCAAGGTGGACACCATGGAGAGTCCAGGTCCAGGGCTCAGCCCCACAGCTCAGGTACCCAGGAGATGCCTCCTGAATTAATGCAGAGCTGTGAGATCATGCTGCAGAGAAGAATATCAATAACTAAAAAGACTTTTAGAAATTTATTCTGTTGTGGATTAGCTCTTTTCTATCCTCTTGTACATTGAGAGCACCAGACACTTTTCCTCAGTAACTGCAGCGGCACCAGCAGATGTCCCTGGCAGGACTGGCAGATCTGGTTTAATTTGCACATTGCACCTCACTCTGGGGACGGGCAGCTCTCTCAGCCACCATGACTCAGTTACACCCAGTCACGTCCACAAACCCCAGTGATAAGCACAGGCTGGAGCAGAGGTCTGTAGCAACAGAAGAGGATGTTTTTCCCAAGGTGTGTAGCAACAGCTCTTATCTAATGTTGGCAAAGTCCCATACGCTGGTAGCAATTGAAAAAAGTGAAAAAACAACCAAATTGGCTTAGATCACCTGTGTGATCAGTTTAAGTAACACAGACTGTGCTCCTGCAGCTGTGCTGGGGAGGAGGCTGCCAGCAAAGCGGTGAGAACCCACCGGGACCATCACCTCATCCCTTGATATGCTTGGGTCAGGAGGGGATTTATTTCCATGGCCTAACAACTGAAACTCCTTGGTTTTAAGTCCAGCTCAGACTCACTAAATCCACTCTGATGCCTTTAAGAACCCTCTTTTTCCATTTCAGAGTAGTCACTGTAGTAACTAGATTAATCAGTGTTTACACAGAGATTTATGACTGAAAGGCTTGCTAAAATGCGTTCTGTAGATTTCGCGCTGTTAGAACTACAGATTGAAAAAGTTGCAGTAAGGAGATATTTAAGGCTCCTCATTCAGCAAAATACTTGAGAGAATGTTTAAATTGAAAGGTTTAGGTTAAGAACTCCACTAATTTCAAGCCTAACTTTATTAATTTCTTATGCAAAATGAGCAATTTTTTCATATTGGTATGCATACAAGTTTTCAATTTTTTTTGAAGGTGTAAGAAATATACTTTTATATATATATATACAGTCATCTGTAAATCATGCTGAAAATATATCTGAGTTATTTCACATAAATAATTTGTAGAAGTATATTGGGAGATTTTAAATTTTTGGAGGCAGACACCTCTTCTACATCCCTGAAGAATAATTGAGAATAAAAGCATCTTTAACTGTTCAGAACAGATGGTAGGGAAATAAAAGTGCTGGACAGCTATAAAACAAGCATCAGAGAACGACATCCATCAGAGAAAAGCCAGTAGAAGTGAGGTACACAAAAAAAGATATTAGAGAGAAGTGACTTAAGAGTAAAGATTGAGACTTTCTATCCCACGCATGATATTCCGTCAGCCTCCCAGTCTTTTTGGTCCTTCTGATGCCGTTCTGCAACTGAACTATGAACAAAACATACAGATAATTGCTTTCCTGGAAAGAGGGCCAGCCATAATCAGCACTTATCCCTCATTAGCAGCAGCAGTTGCATACATTACTGATTTCTTCACCTACCAATGCTGGAAAAAGTGAGCATTTTTCACTGTAAATCCAAAATATCCTGTTGCACACCCTGAAGAACTAATTTCCCTGCTCTCCACCATTTTCTGCTTTGACTTGCCCTGTTAATGCTTCCCTGCAGAAGTGGAAGGAGCTGGGTTTCCTGGTGTGTCTAATCAATGGCAATATTCAGCACATGATATACTCACCTGTGTGTGCTCGCTAATGACTTCACTGATACAACTGCCTGCCTCTGGGCTACTGCCTGAACTTCTGTGGCTTACGGCAACTTATTTTCAGGCTTTTGTAAATGATATTTTAATAGTTATTATAATTATTAGTTATTGTGGTACTATTTTTACAGTTATTATCTTTAACGCTCCAGAGCTTAGTGAAGATCTATAAAACATAACACTCCTGAACTTTTCTCTTTTCTACTCTGGCATACCAGTAATTCAACAGCTTATATGAAAAGGAAAATGGTTTCAGGATCTGTCATTATCTGCTATTTTCAGACTTTGAAAATGTCAGTAGAATTCTTAGGTCCAGCCTCAGCGATTCCCAAAATCCTTGTGTCTCTGTAGGACTTTCCTCCCTGGGGCCTTGATATCTCTTCAGGTCCCTCATGAGCCACATAAGAAGTCTTATAGTCTCCAGTTGTTTCGCTGAAAACTCTGGGAAAGAAGAATCTTCATCAGGAATAAATATTATGTTTCAGAGGATATATCTAGATTTGGTAAGCCCAGAATTTAAGAATTTGAAAAAATAATAACCCTTTAAAAATGGAGTTTTATCAAGCCTAACATGAAGCTGTGGCATGAAGCTGCATTTAATGGCATGAAGCTGCGACAGGGGAGGGTCAGGCTGGGTGTTAGGAAAAGGTTCTTCACCGAGAGGGTGGTCGGGCACTGGAACAGGCTCCCCAGGGCAGTGGTCACAGCACCGAGCCTGCCGGAGTTCAACAAGTGTTTGGACAACGCTCTCAGACATAGGGTCTGATTTCTGTGTGGTGCTGTGTGGGGCCAGGAGTTGGACTCGATGATCCTTTTGGGTCCCGTCCAACTCAGGATATTCTATGATTCTATAACCTGAATTTTTAGAAGTGGTTATTTTGGTATGTCACAATCAAACTGTGATGCCAACACTACATATTCACAACTTGTGAATCAAGCCTCTTGAAAAACATTTATCTTTTTATTTACCTTATTTATCTCCTTACATTTTGAATTACATTTTAATATGTTCTGACTTTCATCACAGTCAGAGTCTACAAACCTGTAAGCTGAGAATCTCAGATAAATCACTAGACTCCAGAAACAGATTTATGCACATCTCATCAAAAAAGAGTAGCACTGCTCCAAACCCACAAGAATGAAAATTAACTGTAAAGGAAAAGTCTATAAACAAAAGCAGAAGATAAATTCATTTTTATTACACAACTTTAACCAAATTCAAGGAGTAGACAAGAAAATAAAGTAGGAAAAGTAGATTAGATACTTTCAGATTTTTATTTTGATAACAGAACTCGTTGATAGCCAATATAAGGATTATATCTATCCGAAAGTATAATTTAATTGTTTAATCTTCATTGTTTTGGTTCCACTGAGAGTGCTTAATCGCATGTGTTGGCCATAGAGCATGGGTGTCTCTGAGGCTGCACAGAGCAATGAACACCACATGGCAATTTCTGAAGAAGGCTTTCTTCTTTCTTACAGAAGTACAGAAAATTCCCAAGCTCATTTCTTACCTAGAAATGGAAAATTCTCTTCCCTTTGGTCGTTTCTTTGGAAGTCAAGACATGCAGAAGAGGGCTTGACGTCTACTGACAGCAGGAGGGATCTATCAACTGACTGCACACTGATGCCTGCTTCCTCAGATCCGCTGATGCTCCATTGTCTTTGGGATTCATCACCACATAAAATTTCAGACCTGTGAATTATGTCTTTGCTTTGAAACTGTTTCCTGGTTATCTAATGCTTCACGCTACATGGCAGTGCTTCAGTGACAGGCACTTTATCCTGAATGAAAAATAGATGAAAGATAGCTGGAAATGCAATTTCTCTGTTTTTTGGTTTGTTTGTTTGTTTGTTTCCTGAACCAGCAATATTTTGTCTTTATTCATAACCTAACTTGTTCAGTGGATCTTTACAGAAAGCAGATATAGCATTTCATAGTGCTTTTGTCTACATCATGCATCACTTTTAGCATAGCTACAGTTGCAAACTACAAAATGGGAAAGCTGGTTCCAAATAAGGCTGAGCGGTTTACAGACTTTTCCCGATGACCAGCAGTCTTGGTTAGACCTTTAGTATTTTTCTTTTCATGCTGTGTGTCTACAAACTATGACTCATAGCAAATTCACATAGCACCTATGAGGCTGCATTAACTCTGGCTACAGCCAAATAACTCAGTCTAAATTTCTGCGTGTAAACAGGAAACAGATTCAGCACAAATCTTCAGTTATAGCTGAGATCAACTGCAAAGGGGCTACAGCAGGCAAAGGAATGAGGTGTTTAACTGGACACACCTAAGAGTTTTTGAGAACTTAAGAAATGTCTTTCAATGTCTAGGGGTTGTACGTTGAAGTTGGTAAGTGAATGGCAAAACTCCTGTTGGCTTAGCTGCCTCTGACTGATGGGATCTTTCCAGACATGTAACTGCAGACTTGCCTGGATTTCATCCTGGTGGGTCAGCCAACAGGCACTAATCCTGAATAACAAAGCAAGAAAGAATTTAAAATAGCTGTATTAGCATAATTGCAAACATCCTAATTAAAATGTGTTGTATCAACCGTAGCCATCAGGAATATACATTTGAAAATATAGTAAATATTGAGAGATAATGCTTGTTAATCCTTCTCAGTGCGCTGCTGTTAAAGAAGAAGTAGACTATTAGTTCAAAACATGTCTTTTTTCTAGCGTAGATGCAAAATATTTTAGCATATCATGGCAAAATGCAAGAGAAAGTGCGTACTAATTTACATGACTGTATAGCCAATATTCAGCATCTGCAATATTTCTTAATGCAATTCTTGGTCAGTTAGGAGATGTTAAGACTACAAATGAATCGTAGTACTTGCACAGTCCTCTGCAAGTTTCCTGAAATGTACCCACATTTACTTACCCATTTTTCAACTAGTAAATACCTTATTAAAGCCAGAATATTTTCACCTACACAATTCTATTTTTCATCCACAATTTTTCTTATTGTTTCTCTCAGTTAAGCTACATTAGCAGCAGTCCCTTGCCCTTATTTGGGATGCTGTGTACCTCTGCAGGGAGGAGGGAGTCTGCACGCAGGCAGGTGGAAGGCTTGGTCTCCTGCTGTTGTTCGCACTGCCCCAGTATGAGCTGACCTGGGAGCGGCTCCATGTTCTTCCTTCTTTCACAAAGAAAAGCAAAGGAAAAAGCTTAAATTCAAACTCCTCTTGTGCTTTGAGTCTTTAGACATACAAATATGCAGAGATTGAAGGTTATTAGATGGCAGCCTTATAAAAAAGAATGTTTTTTGGTTTTGGTTTTGGTTTTATGAGGGTTCATTATTAAGAGGCTCACTCAAATCAAAACTTTTTCTCAGCTCCTGCCTGGCTGTCCTAATAAACAAAATCTTCGCACCACCACTTATTGAACAGCTATCTGATTCCTTTTACACCACAAGGTTCAACATTTTATTTACAGTTGTGGCAGATGTGTTATGCTTATATTCCAAAGCAGTAGCTGGGAATACCGTACCCTTTTATGATTAAAAATATGCAAGAATTGCTTAGCTTTGCTACTTGAATATGGGAGTGGAGAGTTTGGCAGATCTAAACTGGTGTTTCTCTGAAGCGCAGTTGTGCAGGAGGCTGCAACAAGCAGCTACTGAAACCAGCCAGCCCCTTTTCTGTACACCCAAAAGGGTTTAAAAAGAGCAGTGTGGTCAGGACATATGTGCTGAAGGCACATACCTCCAGAAGTACTGAGACAGCATGCAAGACTGAGAATTTCTTCATTGTACAACACTGTACTGGGGAAATATCTGCAATAGCTGAGATAGCTGAAGCAGCGCAGATGCGTTAGCATCCTGCCATGCCCGTTCTGGATCACACAGTGGTTGAGGCTGGGCATCGTGCTTTCTCAGCCCAGTACAAATGCTTTGTACCACTTAGACAAAAGCTCAGATAAAATTAAGATGAATTTCAGTTTAAGAGGTCATCAGCACCCGCAGAGACTAGGCAACAGCCTTCTCCCAGCTTTGCCCCAAAGCCTGTGTGGACACTGCATGGCATCTGTCCCTTTTGCGGGAGGCAAGGAGGACACCCTGCAATGCTTTCTGAATCCAGACCACCCGACCTGCACGCCTGCAATTCAAATCCCCAACAGTTACAGCCTGCCTCTGTTTTAGCAAACACATTTTCTGGAATCTGCTGCTAACACTGTCTCTGATATTAACACTTAAAACCGCTGTTGCTAACTCGTTATAGGTGAAGCACCCACAAGCCACCATAAAGTCAGTGCAACGAAGCTACGTCAGACCAACATATGCAATGCATTTGCCAGGATGTGTAGCCCCACAACAAAACCTGGAAACACATGGGTCTTGCCCATGCACACACGAGGTTGTCAGACACGGCTTGGTGTCCCAGAGGAGGCAACAGCGATTCCCATCCCCTGCCCCTTCACTACCACCTCCCCTCTGCCTTGCAGGCACCAGCCAGGCTCCCCTCAAGCACTCTGATGAACACGACTGCTCAGCCTCTTCAGAGCAGCTGTTCTCTGAGTGCATTTAGCTTTGCACATCCGCAAGAATTTAAAATCCAAAGACCTCTCACTCTATTTGCATAATGGAGCGCGTTACAGAGAGCCACTGCACGCGCAGGTAAGGTTTCAGTTTCAGCTGTATCACGAAATTGCAAACTGTGCTTTTAGACCTGAGAGGTCATGGGACAGAAAGACAGACTGTCATGAAAGTAGTCTGAAGTTAACACATCCCTGACCCAGAGCCAACACTACCAATATCCAAACAAACAATAGAGGAAAATAAATGAAACAGAAACTAAGTAGAAAGTATTTTGAGATTAAAATATCTGCAGCATATTTATTAACAACAGCTAGGGACTTTCCAGAAGTTTAAAGCAGGAACATCTTTTCCGTGGAGAAACCACTAAGTAAAGGTAGATAAAAGTTAGGGGATTCTTTTGCCCAATACACACTAGAAGGTGTATAATAATAACCAGAAGTTATTTAATTGGAATTTAAAGAGAATTTAATTTTCTTAAACAGTGGGAAAGTTCTTAAACAACCATTGCATACAGCTGAACTTTCTTTTGCCCAAAGTTACCCTTACATAATTTTGTATCACATAGCATATCTTTGAATAAATGGCTGAGCAGTACTTTCACATGAAAAAAAGTTGCCTTTTGGGATCACAGGATAATTCTGGCTGGAAAGGAGCTCAGGGCATCTCAGTCCAACCTCCTGCTCGCAGCAGGACCAGCTCTGAGGTCAGACTGGGCTGCTCGGGGCTTTGTCTACCTCAACCACTTCTTACGGCAGCGGATTTTTGCTCCTTCAAAATAAAGGAAAGGGAAAAATTCAAGCAGAAGCTAAACTGATTCAAACTGAAGAGCCACTTTAGGCCAGAATCTCATCTCCAGTGGTGCTCAGCCAGCTGGGGCGTGAAGGGCAGCCCTGTGCAAGTGGCCCCAGGCAGCTTCACCTGATGCCCCAGTGCCGTGCTGGGAGGAGAGTGGTCAGTCCCTCTCTAGCCTGTTCCTACCAACCATGATTTTGTACCTCTCTGAGGAGCTACAAAACCACAATTTCTTCCTTTCTTGGATTGCTCTATTTGTTCTTTTCTTTAGTTAAATATATATATATACTAATGAGCCTATAGACCAACAGTACCCAGAGTCTGAGCTTTTGGATTTCAAATATGATAGGAAGGATATACTCAGATGTGACTGGATTGAGAGCAGCCAGATAATTGCCTAACAGAAAACAACACTGATCTGGCAAAATACAGATTTTTGTATGGCCTTCTGGGCAAGAGGTTTGCATGAAAGGAACACATCAAATAATGCTTCTTTTTTTTT
>VXAL01007442.1:334286-389063 GCA_013399475.1 Chauna torquata | reverse complement strand
TTTTTTTTTTTTTTCCAAAAGATAGAATTCTAGGAATGAATAAGCATTCATACTACAGAAACTTCACATGGTTTTGTACTAAATTTGCTCTGCCAGAAAAATACAAACTGCCGTGTTGAATAGGAAAAGGGGGGGGGATCCTAGCTTAAAAATGCTACTAATTTAAAATTCATCAGTAGATCATTAACTGCTATAGCAAAGTCCCCTAGCAATGTTCTAAAATAAGTACCTTCAAAGGCCACAGCAGAGGTCTGCCCCGAAACCCGGAGGGAGCCACACAATGACTGTGCTGCTCGGCACCTTCCCTAACATCCAGTGAGGAACAGCCACCTCATAACCTCATAGCGTTTGCATTTGTTGTGCAAACGTGAGCAAGCTCACTTTGCTTGCTTAAGTTTCATGGAAGACATCAATTTCTAATCTAGTAAAAAAAATGCTCACAAAAATGCTTATTATTTCTGAAAAAATAAACCCCAGCGGTTAGGGTAATTCATTCTGGCTGCAAAATCCATGTATTTGCGTCACTGTTGCAGTAACTATTTTTCAGCTGCAGGTGCAGACTTCTTTTTTCACTGGGCCTGAGAGAAAACACATTTTCAAATTCACCGTTAACTCATACTGATCAGCAGCTTATAGATGGGCCACTGCTGCCTTCTCCACTGCCACACTGCAAAGAAAGGGTGACAGCATCTCTCTCGGCTGTGTCCCTCGGAGGTGATGGGTTGCCCTTGTTCGCCCCTATCTCCTGCCAAGGCCCAGGATGGCAGTGAGCTACCTGCAAATAATGGTAGAGAATAAAGAGGAAGACTTGCTAGTGTGTTTTCATGTGTGATTGATTTGGTAGTTCTGGGCACAGAAACATATTATCCCTTTGTACCTTGTTATTAGAAAGTTAATAGCCCCTTTCTTTTGCTACAAGGACAACAGCGATAGCTGCTTGCCTTGTGGAGTCTCACATTTCTCAGCTTATTTAGCAGGAATGAGTTTAGATGAGGAGCATTTTGGATCTTACTCTTCAGTTGAATAAGTCATGATTAATTTTGGGGGACATTTCAGCACTGTTTTTTTTACACCCTTTGCCAAAACATATGCAGTGACAAGCCACTCATCTCTAGGAGCTGCTTATTTTTACAATCAGTTTTATATGTCCTGTAGTGCTCTGACACATGTAGATGTCCACTGAAATGCATTTAACAGCTTTCTTCTTGTATTTACCTGAAGCTTTTGTGGTCTGTTCTTCCTGTTGTTCCCCAGCGTGGGAATTATTGACTTGCCAAGCAAAGGTGCTTCCGCACCTTGCTGCTAAAACGGAAAGAAATTTGTCTGGCTTTCCTGATGTAAGAAATGCTACTGTGTCCCTTAAGTCAAAATGGTTATAAGAGAGCAATTCTTGCCTTAAAGAAACCAAAACCATCCAGCATTGAATAGATGTGTTAAAGAAAGATATAGACACAAAATAGGCATTTTACATACAATTCAGAAAAAAAAAGAAAAAAATTGTCAAAATCTTCTCAAATAGAACCTCTGAAACAGCTTTTAATGAAGGTTTATATATACCTGAAGCTGCAAGTTTGCTTTGAACAGATAGCTTTTAAGCAAGTATGGCAATGAGGCTAAGTACCCACACTTCTCTCAAACGCATTTTAACAGTGATTAGTTTATGAGGTCAAAAAGATCTTACCTCTTCAGCCCTGCAAAGCCTGCCAGATCATGGTCATTTTAGGTCAAAATTTTTGGTCAATTTTTTTCCTTCTTTTGCATCTCCAGTAATGAAGGCCTCTCAGGACAGAAGTTTTCCAAGTTCCAGCAGCATCAATTATATCCCTCTCTTCATTAAGCTATTTTAACTACACTGAAAACTGTGAAGTGCCTTGAGAGTTTTTTTGATTGACTTCCTGATTGCAAAGTAACATCAGTTCTGGTCCCAAGTGCATCTGCAGGAAAGAAAATTATTTGTTCTTGGCTCTTAGCTTACAGTTCTTGCCTACATTAGGGACTTTTAACAAAAAAATCCCTAGTTACTGCAAGTAAAGCTAAGAAGATATGCATTTCATATGCTGCTGAAAAAAAAAAAATGCAAGGAGCCCAGAAGTTTTGTATGGTAATATATTTTAAATTAACATTTGAGGATGTGATCTCACCAGGGAGAATGGAGATGGTTTAGTTAAAGGAGGATCATTTTATACCAGTATTGTGATGCTAACAACTCTAAAAGACAGAAATCACTTATTTTAATTTCTAAAATATGCAGAACTGACGTCACATACAGCCTAGATGCAAATTTATTGACACAGGAGACACCATTCTTGTTGTCATGTGTAGAGAAGAATTGCTCTTTAAATGTAATTACAATTCTCAGAGAGACTAGTTTAAATATTTAATGATTTTTAGGCCTTGCTAAAGTAATGTTGATTGTTTCTCAGATTCTGCGCCCTTTCCAGCTTTGGGAGGTTTGTGCTGTGAGTGTTATGCATTCACCGAGCCTGAACTTTAGAAAAAAACTGATAATTTTAACTGCAATGCTATGTAGAGGATGTACGTAGTATCCGGCAACCATAACTCCCTCCTTCTCCCACCTCGCCTTACCAAGGTTTGCAAAAAACACTGCTTTTCGAAATACATAATGAAATCAGTGGAAGCTCTGTAAATATTTATTAAGCTTGTCTTTCTGCACGTGCCAAGTATTCTGTAAGTAAAAGCACATTAAATAATAAGAGTATAATGTGTGTGGAGAGAGATGGGGGCTGGGGGAGAAGCAGATCACTGAAGGAGCAAAGTGGAAGGAAGAACTGAGGTGATGTGTGAGGGCTGCCGTGGACAGCTGGTCCCTGGCCCGCACAGACGTGAATTCAGCAGGATGTGGAGAAATTGCATGACATGGAGAAATTGCTGGATGTGACATGAGAAACTGCTGGAGGTGACAGATGACAGAGAGAGGGACTGGCAAAAGCTAGGGGGAGTGCGGGAAGGGATGGCTGGATTTCACAGGTGGTTAAGGGGAAGTTGTGTGAGAAACATCCAAACGTGACAGGCAGCTGAAGGGAGCACAGGGGCCTTTGGGGCACACTGTACCTTGCAAGGCTAAAGGATTCATCTCAATAATACCCTACAAGGCTGACATTATCTCAGTAACTATATCACAAACAGCAAAACTGAAGCTGGATACAGCAAAACTGGGAGCAGCGAGAAAAAGTGGTTGGGGGCAGGCTTTTTTTCTGGGTGGAGATATGGGTAGGTGGAATAAGGGTTGTAAAAGGGCAGCTAAAAATGTCAAGGGACAGGAAAAAGAAAGATAAGGTAAATAAAAGATGTGATCTGGGCAGTCTGGAGGTACTTGCAGAGCAGCCCAGCGCTTGGTCACAGGCTTGCAGGACAGTTTGGGCTGGAGGAGAGCTCAGGGGGTCTCAGTCCAACCTGTTCACAGCTCCAAGGTCAGACCTGGCTGCACAGGGCTTTGTCCAGCTGAGTCTTGAAAACCTCCAGGGATCACCGCAGCCGAAAGCAGGATGCCACAACCACACCAGCTGTCCTGCCCACACCGCATGTGTCAAACCCGCTGCCGCAGCCAGGAGGCAGGAGACAGCAGGGCGCTTTCCACCGACAGCTGCAGGTGGTCCCAGGGACTCATCAAGCACGGAGCTCCCTTACCAGCGCCGTATGTTATGGCAATGCGACCCTCCGAAATTGTGTTTGTTATGTCCCAGGGAGGTGGCTGAAAGCCCCTCCTTCAGCCCTGTCTTGCCCCTCTCTCCCTGCCTCAGATCGTCTCAATGGACACAGGCACGGGCAGGGTTTACCCAGTGTGTGTCAGGTCACCCAAAAATTTGTTCGCTGCTAACCCCTCTTTAACACTTTGCATCAAGTCTTTCCTACAGAACTAAGGAAAATATACAAGAAAGTCTTTCTAATAAGGACACAAGCCATTTATGCAGCCAGGCTGCCTATCCAATGTTTTAAAGTTTAGTAACTTGGTGGCTTATTTTTATCTCATTACAAATTCTGGTCTCTAACCCATCTTTTAATCACTCTGATCTCAGTTCTCTGCAGTCATCAAATTAACCAGGACTAGAGATGCGCCATTTCCTTACATTTCATTTTTATTGATTCTTTACATGAATCAGTCTAGGACTGCAACGCAAGCACCTCTTCCTCAGGCATCAGACATTATATAATATTTAACCACAGGAAACATCATTTGTGTGGCCATAAGGCAGTTAAAGACCACAAGAGGTCAGTTAGGCTAGGCCCTACTTCAATGTCAGGGAAAATTACACCTAAAAATAGGCATTCATCCCAACCTGAAGACCTTTGGCTATGGCAGCTCCATAACCACCCATGCAACCTCTTCCATTGCTTCCTATCCTTGCCGTTACGTTGTTGCAGCACTGTTTGACCTGCAATCTCCAAATGTCCTCTCATATTTTCCTGCAGAAGAGAAAGGGCTGCTCCCTGTGCAGTGACGGTAGTCAGTCAGTGGTTGCTGCCCCACATCACCTTTCTTTTACCTCCATGATAAAAGTGAACCGTGGTTCCAGTTTCTCAAAATTTTTGATTTCTAACCTTGTTCCCCTTATTACATCCAAGAAAATCCACTCAAGAGATAGCCCCAAGCAAGTGTAAATTATCTACTTTCTCATAAGGCATGAGCCACTAGGGAAGGCGTGGCTGGGCACTCTCCACATCAGGCTCCCATGGGCACTCTGTGTTCATACTGACACTGCTCATACGCTGCTGCCCCTCAGGGCATGCATTAATGGCTTTTCCTTTGTAGCTGGCTACCACTTTTTACAAGCAGCGTCAAAATCTAATATCTCCAAAAGCTTTTTCTTACTGCTGAGTTTTTTGAAAATTAGCAATAAATTCAAAATTATTCAGGGGAAATAACACACACTTTTGATTTCAAAAGTGATAGTTCTATAGAAAGTAATAACAGCAAAAGACAGGTTATTGTATTTTGCACTCAAGTTAAGTAAATATTTTCTTCATTGGCTGAGTAAAATTAGATTAATCCACACTGAATCTAACATTCAGGTTTTGAGCCCTGGAGCATCTATTTCTGATACAATTTTTAAATCCTGTTACAGAATGAAAAGTCTTAAAATAGTGTCAGTCTCAGGCCTGGAGAAGATGAGATATTTTCTAAACACTAAGAAAAGAACTGACTAAATAGTTATCTGTTCCACCAGAAAGTATGCTGTGACATTCATTTTCCTTTCAGAGGCAGTGATTTTTCTCCAGAATAACAAACCTGGTGTGAATGTGTATTTAATGCACAACTCTATTTTTAATTTGAAAAGGTTTTGTTGTTGTTGTTGTTGTTGTTTCTTATGGTAAAGAGTCCTGTTGTTTATGCTTTGGCTCCACAGTATACAGGTCCAATAAACTTCTGATTCTCTTTTCCTCCCCTCTCAAAGTGCCTCTTTGAAAGTAAGGGAGAAACACCTACTGTTGCTCTACCAGGACTTTAGATATGGAGAATAATCTGTAGTTGACGTATTTCATCACTAGAGGGAAATCCATTGCAGCATTCTTCTCAGTAACACAGGTAGGCAGACTATTCTCCAGAGCTGCAAAATGCACAACAGACTTGAATTTGGATGCAAAAGTTGTAGCAACCGAGTGCGACATCGGGAAGACTGGTTCTTCCTTTGTCAGACGAGTGCCCAGAGGAATTGTCCCTAGTCTCATCAGATCACATCAGATAACACAGAGGCAGATGCTGGAGCACAAATGTTCCCAGGAAAGAGAAAACTCCAAACTGGACCAACCTTAGCAGTGCAATTGCCCTGCAACTTGGTTTGTCTCCAAATCAAAACCAGGACAGAAAGCTATCTCAGCTATCTCAGAAAGGAGATAGTAAAGCCTATATGCACCACCAGCCCTCAAACCATGGACATTTGGAAGAAACAGCGGCATTTTGAGACATTTGTAAAAACCACTTCCAGTTGCTCTTCCCATAGCTAGTATGCATCTTACACCAGTGCTCACTTGGCTGTTGACCATCAATCAAGATATTGAAGACAGCTTGTTCTGTCCAGTTTTAAAGGATGTGTCCCTGGGAACAAAAAAACAATTTGCAAATTAATGCTTATAATGCTTAAACTCTGGGGACATGAACACGCCAGCCTTGTGCATCTATCTCCATGAGGGCCTGGACCTTGTTGTCCCCGAGCCCATCCACTGCCAGTGCTGCCAACCGGGGCAGCCGCTTGCTCCAACTCCTGCCCAAAATCCCAGTGCAAGTGCAGCACCTGCCCTCACCCTGATCACCACGAGGGAGGTCCCGCATGGCACCTGCCCCGGGCACTGCTCCAGCCCTCGTGTTGCTGCGGATGATCTACATGCTTGGCTGCGTTGCTGAGTGAAAGGAAGAAATTAAAGAGATCATCTAATGAGGGAGCCAACTCGATTTTCAATCCCAGCTCTTAGGGATTTCATAGTATATTTTCTTTGATCTCATTTGACAGAAAAGTCAAGGCAAGCCACTGAAAGAGAAGAGGATTGCATGAGCCACCACTGTTTTATTATTTTGTTAAACAGTTTGTCCAATTCTAGTTTAAATGTTTCATTTCAGGAAAAATTGAACTCATCTCCAGAAACACCATTTCATGCTGTTTTTACAGTGACCTTCTGTGGTGAATCACTGCAGAAATCCATCCTGTGTGTGTAACTGGCATTAATTATGCTCCTCTTAATCAAAAGCTCATTTGTAATGAAACATAATTGCCACAATTCAATTCTTAATATTTTTATTTTCTTTTTTAGCGTTATGCTCCCTACCGTTCAAATATTGCACCTAAATATCAGAATATTTTACACCATGAACTTCATGTTATGAACGAAGGAAAAAATGAAGACATTGTAGTCAGTACGCAAGATCCTGAATGATTACTTGGCAGACAGATCCTCATTTTGCCATCCATGCTTTCTGTATTTCTTTTCATCTCCAGCAGTATGACTGGTAACTACCTCACTGCTCTGTTGTCCCATGCACAGATGCTGAAAGATGGAGTAAATCTTTGGATTGGCACAGAGCTAGGCTGACTTATACCAGCAACGTCTTAACCTCTGATCTCTATATAATTCATTTCCCAATTACGTTGTTCTTTAACCCACTGCAAAGTGATTTTCGTCTTCTTGCACAACTTTTTCTGATAGCAGGTGAGCTTTAGATTGCAAAATTTCCAGGCTTCACAGATGAATGCCTGAATCTAAGAATCATCAAACCCTCAGAGATCAGACTGAAGAAATACTACCTATAATTTCAGTTTTGAACTGCTGTCAAAATCCACTTACTTTAAAAGCTCCGTATTCTATTCCAAAAACTGGAGTAGCTCTGTGACTGCATATTGAACAGCTGAAAAACCAAGACATGGTAGTACATCATGTCTCCTAGGAAGCTTTTTCTCCTAACAGTATTTTCTTCTCCAATGAGCATATATTTCAGCACATATATTCTGGCCATTGGAAAAGGACTTATATGGAATTTTAATGTCATTCCTAGATAATAGCAACTAGCAGAGAAAAGGAGGAGATGAAGGAGAGCAGGCACAGAGGGAGGAAAAGAAAAACTAGAGAAATCACAATGGAATTATCAGCAAAGACAGATCAAGACAGGCTGGTGGAGATACCTACAACCTGCCTCCATCCTGTTTTAGGCTACCACCTCTGCCCAGCTGCTGCAGGTAACTTTTTGCTGTGCAGACAGGCAGGGCTTCAAGCTTGTTTCTAGATTTTTTTCCTCCAAGAAACAAATACCTCATGGAAAATGAAATTAACTTGCAGAAGTCCATAAAGAAGTAGCCCCTTACTCACCCATGTTGGTTGGTGTATAGCTAATTTTCCATACTTAGATGCTTTGGAAGAGCAAGATAACAGACCATCATTTTTTTACTCTCTGATTTAGCCAGAGTGCCTTATAAAAAACTTCATACTGATGTTGTCAGTGAAAATGATAATGCTTAGATTGGAGCTGAGGGGTAACCTTCTTTCAGTACTTGTTTGTGCACACATATATACACATATACAGAGAAACTCACAGAAAAAACTCAGCGGGAAGGATCCTCCTGATGTCATCTAGTCTGATTCCTGTTCAAAGCAGGGCCGACCTTGAAGTCAGATTGAATCTTAAAATGAGATCAGATTGCTCAGGGTCATGTCTAGTCTAGTTCTGAATATCTCCAAGGATGGAGACGTATGCTCTTTCCATAACAAACAAGTGTCTTAGATCCAGCGCACGCGCAGCTCAAGGACTTTCAGAGTTTATCCACAAAATAAATTAAGAACACCAACTGAGGGATTATGTGAAAGCAAAAACTTCATCCCATTCACCAGAATGAAATCTGGGCTTGGATCTACTTTGAATCTACTGTTCTGTGATTCATTTCTTTTCCATTCCCAATGTTTTACTTGCACCCCAATATCACAAAAATGGTGCATTTTTTCCCTTAGGGGAAAAAATTAATTGCATTATATTAAAGTATGCAATTCAAGGGCTAACATTAAAATTGTATCAGGATGTTTCCTTTTAGGTTCTCTCCCACACACAGAGTTTGAAAAACTTCCTTTACTGATTAATAGACATTTGGCAATCAAACAGTCCAAAGTTTTACTAGAAGGACTGAACTCTTTTGCACTTTATCAATGGTGAACCTTTTCAAAGAGCTGTAAAAGTAATCTTTTTTTTTTTAATAAATTACCTGCAGAAGAAATATTCCTTTTCAGCAGCTTAGAGTTGTCAGTAAGCAAAATAATAAAATCAATTGGCAAAAAAACAAACTATGCCCATTTCAATATAAGTTTCAAAATGTTGCAGTATTTGATGTGTTTCACATTTATTTTGAAAGGCAGTGCAAAATGTTGGTATTTTGCATCATAAAATATAATTGCTGAAAAATATTGTTTCATAAAATACTAACACTGACAATGTTTTAAATACACAAAACATTGAATAGCAACATGAAATTTCTCAGCTAGGTGGGACCCAGGTGAAATACAGGACCAGAATGGAAAACAAGGGCTGCTGTAGCTTAAGCCAAAGTCATTTCAGATGTTCTTGACCCTGCTGAAGGCCTCTCTTTGCTGCTGAATGTTGCTGAGCCCACCCCATCTCCATTCTTCTCCCGTTACTATCATGGCCACTGCAAACCTCTCACTTATGAAGATGGGCTTGTGTTAATATGCTGATTTGTAAACTGGGATATACACCAGCTACCACTGCTACAGAGCTGCCACATCCAGCTGAATGGGACTAAATCCACCAGTACATGTTTGTCAGAGCTATTAGACTCAGCAGCACACAACATTATAGCATTTGCCCTCAAATGAGGAAGAGACTCCGGGTTCCTTCTCCCTTTACCTGTCCCTCATCTCTTAGAAGAAGAGTTCAGCCCCACCTGTGTAATGCGCTGAGCCTCAGCCTGTCCGTGTTCTCAGAGGATACTGAAGCCATTCCTCCCAGATCAAGCCCTCAGGGACTTGAGGGACTTTAAGCAGAAGTAAATCTATTTTATGGTTTACGTAATCAAGGTACCAATTTGTTCAGCCTGTTTAATTCTGGGACATCTCTGGACACACATGCTATTCTAGTCATTCGGAAACTTAAGTCAGACAAGGGTTCTTCTCTAAGAAGAGACTAAGAGACTCCAGGCTTAAACAACACCCAAGAATGATTTTCAGGATCTTCAGTTTTGGACATAGGGTAATATTTTCACCTGGCTTCCAGCACCATTACCGCTGCAGCTACATGAACACTAGGAAATAAAATATGACCAGGGCACAGGTCCCCACTGGTTAGACCTAACCCAGCCAGCCCTCCACAGCTAAAGGGTTGTGGGTGGTATATCACACACAGCAGCAGGCAGACTACCCACAGAGGGTAAGGGTGTCCGAGGAGGTTGGTCTCTGCTTGCTGATGTGGTACCGTTGCTCCACAGAGCAATAGCTATGTAAGACATCATCATGCAGAGATGACCACAAACCAGGACTTGCTGCAGCCCCAGCTGACTTCCCTCTGCTAGCCTGGGCCTCTCATAAATTTGGATTGCCATCAGCTCCTCTTGTCCTCCCTCTCCTGGCAGAGTATCCAACACATCAACCTGTCGGTAGGTTGAGAAGCATGATCCTAAAACCATCCTTTAACAAGGCCCCATTTCTTAATATGTGAGCAAGGGCAGCACTTACTCCAAGCCTTACCCAAGCCCTAACGCAGCCTGTGCCATCCTGTTCCCAAGTTGTTTACATGCCATTTCCCTGTTTGGACATCATAAAGCTGCCATGACCCACCGTGGCACTTGTCCAGCCTCCAAAAGCCAAAACCACAACTGCAGCCATAATCTTACCCCAGCAACTGTAGGACAGAACATGGCAGGTAGTCCTACACTCATTCCCTTCAGGCTTCTTCTCTGGGGCCTTATTCATGTTCAATGAACTCAAGCATGCATCTTTCACACAGACAAAATCAACCTATGCTGATTTCTTTATCAGCTCCCTGTCTGTCCCAGCCCTTATTCCAATCTAATGTCCCATCATTGCAACCCAAAATGCACAAATGTTACCCTGAGCCCTGGACAAAGGGCCTTCTGAAGGTGGAAACTTAAAAAAAATTGCTCTCAGGCCATGCTAGTGCACACCTGTAGCCTGGTGTAGCTGCCCTTTACAGCAACCTGCTCCCTGGAGAAAGGGATAATATTTCCAGAAGAGACTCAGAGGAACTGCCCCACGAGTTAGCCTGAACTCACGGTAGCCCAAGGTAGCCATTTTTGTAACAGCAATCAATATGTGTGGGAAGCACTCTATCAAACCTCATTTCAGAAAAACTGGAGCCTAAAACATACAGCCATGAATTTAAAACTTCCTCAGACCTCAACCCAGAGCTCTAATATAAAGACTATTTCTACCTGCATCATCCTCCTCTCCTTAAAAATTGTCAAATTCCAATCCAAACCTCCAAATAAGTCTGATTTATTCTAAAAAGCTCCAAAACATAAATGCCCTCCAAAATATCCCCCACTTAGAAATCAGGCTGCTCAGGGAATGAGACTAGGGATAAAGTTAGGAGTACAAGTTACTGAAACAACAGCCAAGAGCTTCGCTTGTTAATTGTGAAATAAATGCATTCACCCAACAGGGTTAAAAATTAGCATCTGCAAAAACTTGGCCACCAAGCCCATTAAGGATCCCACACTTCTTTGCAAAGTCGATGTGGCAAGGGGATCCCAGCACATGACCCATGTCAGCTGTAGGCCAAAACAGAGAGAAAAGAGCCTCCTCTGTTATGGCTCAGCCAAAATTCACCTTGATACCTCTGACCAAGCCTAGCATTTTTCTAACCACTTTCATCCCTCTTTAAGGCCACCATGAGTTGGTGGCTCCTGGCCCAGGACAGCCTAAGGCCTCGGGGCTTCCCTCAGGCTGAGGCAAAGGCCTGGCTTCAGGCAGGGTCCCCGCTATGACATCCCTGCACTAGTGCCAAGGACAGGGCTGGGGATGATGGCACAGGGCTGTAACCTACAGGGGCTGAGAAGACACTGTTGGTCAACCCACAGGCTGACCTGCACAGGTCTCCAGAGAAGCCTGAGCTTGCTTTCTCACACGTGTCCCCACCAGCACCCCCATGGGGCATGGTCACGCCGAGTCACAGGCTCATCCCTGGAGGAAGGAAGAGGCCCAGGATGAACTTCAGGGCACATGCATGTGGTGCCATGGGCTCAAGGTAAAGTTCAGATCCTCCTAAACACAAAGCAGGAAGGTGACCAAGCTGCCAAGGGCTTGCCAGGCCAAACCAAAGGTTTCTTTCCTTGTTTGACACCACTGCATACCAGCATTTTGGGCTACACAGGATGCCCAGGCTAGGATTAGTTTTGGGTAACTTTTCACGGTGGCATGAATCCCCATGTTCAAAAACATGTGTGGTCCAGGGGACTCTGTGGGCTATGTTCCTGTGAAGACGGTATGGCTGTTGCAGGTTGCAGGTTACAGGGCATGGGCTGCGTTAACTTTGCAGAGCCTCAGCACGGAGGTTTATCAGGCTTGCTTTGCCTGAATTTGCCTAGACCTGCCTGGAGCTTTCCTTTTATTAGGTTTTATTTGTTGCTGTAACAGCAGTTTTTCTAAGGACCAGATAGCTACACCTAACTTGCTTTGCTTATTGTCACATGGCATAACCACAGCTTTTATAGAGACAGCAGTAACACATTGCTTCTCTATGTAGGACGAAATATTTATGACCTTAGCATAATGATGAAATGCAGAGAAATACAAGCCTGGTAGTAGAGCAGGGACCTGGGGAGACAAGACACAGTGCAGAGGAGCACAGGTGCAGGACGAGAGATGGGGCACTGCCAAGTGCTGAGGGCTGCAGGACCATAGCCAACACGGCAGCAGTCAGCTAACGAAATACAGACCTGGGAACTGAACAAAACCCATTTCAGCAGTAACAAAAAAAATAAAGAACAAGTATCTAACATTGGTAAAATGCACCATACATAGTAAATTCAGATCTAACAGAACTGCAGACCTGTGAGGAAAGAACAAAGAGGAAGGGTTGTTAGGAACCATGAAAATGACCCTCAGAGGATCCTATAGGAGGAGGCAGAAACCACCAGCACCATACTCTTCCCAGCAAAGGACTCGGGATGCTGACACCTCACCGTACTCACTCTCCCCAGACTGGAGCCATTGACCCAGAGGAGCAGTGGAAGGGTGAGCAGGACACCAGAGGAAAGGGGTAGATCCTAGACTCTGCATGCATAACAATTTTAACTGTATTGTTCTTATTGAGGCTTTCTCCATAAATAGCTATATTCTTTTTTTTTTAATCTTTCCTTTTTTTGTTAAAAAAAATTGCATAACTTTTGTTTTTATTATTAGACTGCCAAGACTTCATTTATGCTAACACTAAATTTTGAGCTTTCCCTGCCCCCCACCCCATAACAAGGTTTTCAGTGTGACAGTGCTTTCACAAGGTGGATGTATTTAGGCAAAGGCTGACGAGGGTTGCTGGACTCTGGCTAAGGCTGGAGTCAGAGTTTGGTTTAAGGTTTGGGTCAAAGCTCAGGTTTGCAGGGCTCTTCTGCAAAGCACGAAGCCTGGGCTCCAAAAGGCCTGTCAGATGTGGCTGAGCTAGACCAATGCCATTCACCGTGATCCTTGTACATTTGTAGCTACATTTCCATAGGCATCCCTTGCTCCAACAAAAGCACTGATCCTTGTTTCCTGACCAGCGCATAGGCAGAGCTCAGTGACCCATGCAGACATCACCTAAGAGTTCAACCTGCTGCCACCTTTCTTAACGCACCTGTTGCTTTGGTGTACTCCTAAATCCTAGCTGTGGTTAGGCTGTGGGTGAGAGTGATGGCTTGGGTTTGCAGACACCCACAAGTAGAAGGCTGGAGGTGAGCCTGGCTGCTACTGCTGGCATTTCTGCCGCCTCCCTTGCTGCGGCTGCCCAAATCTGGGGGGCTGAAGCTTGATAGAGGGTCACGCAGTGTCAACAGGCAGGGGAAGAGGAGAGAGGCTGCGCATGGAGAGCTCAGATCAGCTCACTGGCCCCAGGACAGCCTCATCTTTCCCTGGGTCTCCTGCTCTCTAGTGTCTCTGCCTTGGGGCAGGCATGCAGTACTTTGGATGCTTTTCCTTGCAATTTGGATACTGGACCATGACAATGGCTCTCAGGCAACAGAAACGGTTAATTAAGCAGTGAGCCTCTGAGTGGAGCTGTCATGCAACAGGGTCAATTTAACTCTTTTGCCTTGGACTCTTGTCCCGGGACCATTGCCTCCACGCAGTCCAGAAGGACAGTCGAAGTTCAAGTAAACAAAAGATTATTGGAGGGCTCGAGCAACTGGGAAGAGGAGGAACAATAAAGTAAACTCTCTGGATAACCATGTAAAGATTGATTGGTGGTGCTATTGTAGGGCAATTGTAGAGTCTGAAAGGTTCATTCAAGTTTTGCAGTGACAGAGGAAGGAAAGGAAAAAAAAATCAAGAACAAAGCCTTACCCACTTATATTCATATGAAAAATCATTCCACATAGACACTGAGTATACTGAATAGGTAAGGGGGGGGGAAATTTTTATCATCTCAGCCTCCCCCTTTTAAAAGGGGTCAAAACCAAGTGTTTAGAAAACCTTGTTTACTTAGAACTACTTTTCTGTTTATACACTTCATATTTACAAATATCTTACTAAGACCAAGAAGTATTTTGACCTACTACTACCCTGAAAAAAAAATTATATCTGAAGTTTCCCCCCCCCAACTTCTTTCAGCTTTAGATGTTCTAGTAAATGGTCATTTTCACAAAATGAAAAAAAAAAAAAAGACGACAACGTTACTCTTATTCAAGATATCAGCTTCATTATGTCCCTCCAGTTAAGCCCACATCCTGGCATAAGTATATTCCTCATCACTGTAGAAAAACCTTTTTGACAGTTATTCAACTTAACAGGATCCCTGCAAGTATCCCAGCAAACATCATCCCTTTAGTGCAACTTCACAAAGACAAACATCTAAGGTCACTGGATTTCTTTTTGTGAACATGCACTTGCGTGACACAGCTGATCCTGACGCACCTTCAAAAGAAACTTTCACAACCCCTAGAGAAACACGTGCTCTGAGAGCTTAGCAGCTTTCAGGGGTGCCTGTAGTTAAACACTTGGCCACGGAGCAAGTCAGCAATTGCCTTGAGCCTACACGCCAGCATTGGCAAGCATTCACTAAACGCACATAAATACAAAATCTCCTTTTCTGAAGTGGGTGTGCAGTATTTCTTCCTCCTCTGAACCTTGAATACTTTAAAAAAAAAAAAAAAGTAAAAAAACAAACAAGAAAACCCACTGCACTAACAACTAGGGAACCATGTAAAAACTTAGCTAGGAACACACCAAGCCCCTCTATGACTCAGAGCCCTGCCATTTCAGTAAGGCCAGAGTGTGCTACTTCGACTGTATGGTCAAGAATCACGTGGCCCCAAAATTTTTTAAAAGCACTGATTTTTCATCTGCCTCTGCCTAACTTTGAATTAAAGGTACAGTAAATCTGAGGGAGAGGCACTCAGTGCAGTACCTGTACCCATTCCCAGCCACCCCTGGCTGTGGCATGCTCTGCATCACCCCTGGGGTGGGTGAGCTTTGAAGGAAGAAAACACAGCAGCAGAGCTGACAAAAGCCAGGTAACCCCACACGGTGCATATTTCTGTAATTTTATCTTGACAAGGAAAAAAAAATAAATAGATCACCTCAACCTCTTAAAAAAACTTTTGTTCCTCACTGGTGATGTTGTCTGGCAACAGAGCAGCTCTGTGCTTGGGCTGAGACCTTGGCTGGGTTGAATGCTATGTTGTTGCACAGCTACAAAATACAGACACAGATTTTGCCCCAAAGAGGAAGATATCAAGAACTTGAGAGAAAAGGTGGAAGAGAGCTATTCATTCTTAAGTAGAAATCTGAACAGAAATTTTCAAAAATAGAAGTTTTATTTCAGGCCCCGTTCTCATGGGTGAGCAGCTAAGCCTAAGAATTGATTTTTCTGTGACAGCTTTCCCTTTTCCAATTATTAACATACAACTATATATGTGCAGCTAGATAAACAATTAGGAGGATATGCAGGTCCTTGCAGCAGCACAGATCAGTAGCCCAACTAGTTTTTGGCATTAAGCAACCTTAAGACCTTTCTACCTTAGCTCAGTAAATCTAGTGTTTACTTTGCTCAAGTATTTCTAATAAATACTGTGTCTCCTTCATGGGTGTGCCAACAGGGTGCAGCTACCTCTGCATTAGCTTGCAGGAGGCGCGCTAATCTTGCACTTAGTTTCATTATTCTTTTCTACTGCCAGAAGTTGAAAGACCTCTGATTTGTCCCTTACAGTAATTCTGTTTTACTGTGACACTTACAGTCTCTGAGCTGCTTGGTGACATGGTAACTTACAATGTCGTTAGGAACTGGAGGAACTTCTGGATGCAAACTTCAGTATTTGCAGTACTACAGTTTGAAAAATACCATGTAGTATGTAAGTGAGCTTTTCAGTTGTCTTTCAGAGTAGAAATCAAACTAAGTTCTGAACTTGTGGAGTCCTTGAATGTACCCTGTTTGTTATTAGGGCAGAGATATGAAATGCCTGCATTCTAGCTTGGAGACATTATATAGGCCGGTCAGTAGTGGTGTCCCCCAGGGCTCAGTACTGGGGCCAGTTCTCCTCAATATCTTTATCAATGATCTGGACAAGGGGATCGAGTGCACCCTCAGTAAGTTTACAGACGACATCAAGTTGGGTGGGAGTGCTGATCTGCTCCAGGGTAGGAAGGCTCTACACAGGGATCTGGATAGGCTTGACCAATGGGCTGAGGCCAACGGCATGAGGTTCAACACGGCTAAGTGCCGGATCCTGCACTTGGGGCACAACAACCCCATGCAACGCTACAGGCTGGGGGAAGAGTGGCTGGAAAGCTGCGCGGCAGAAAGGGACCTGGGGGTACTGGTCGATAGCCGGCTGAATATGAGCCAGCAGTGTGCTCAGGTGGCCGAGAAGGCCAACAGCATCCTGGCTTGTATCAGAAATAGTGTGGCCAGCAGGACTAGGGGACTGATTGTCCCCCCGTACTCAGCTCTGGTGAGGCCGCACCTCGACTACTGTGTTCAGTTTTGGGCCCCTCACTACAAGAAGGACATTGAGGTGCTGGAGTGTGTCCAAAGCTGGTGAAGAGTCTGGAGAACAAGTCTTATGAGGAGTGGCTGAGGGAGCTGGGGCTGTTTAGCCTGGAGAAAAGGAGGCTGAGGGGAGGCCTTATCGCTCTCTATAATTACTTTAAAGGAGGCTGTAGAGAGATGGGGGTTGATCTCTTATCCCAAGCAACAAGCGATAAGACCAGAGGAAATGGCCTCAAGTTACACCAGGGGAGGTTTAGGTTGGACATTAGGAACAATTTCTTCACTGAAAGGGTTGTGAAGCATTGGAATAGGCTGCCCAGGGAAGTGGTTGAGTTACTATCCCTGGAGGTCTTCAAAAAACGTTTGGATTCAGAGCTTAGTGATATGGTTTAATGGTGGACTTGGCAGTGCTAGGTTAAAGGTTGGACTGAATGATCTTGGAGGTCTTTTCCAACCTAAATGATTCTATGATTCTATCATTATTCGTAATAGTAAGACTCAAACTACTTCATGAAATGGAGAAATCAGGAGGGAGATGATAGCCAGGGTGTACGGTATATCTTTGATTAATGCCTTAGCCACTTAAAAGGCACTAAAACTTATTTTGATAGTGTTTTCTGTTTACATTGTTTATAATGCAACACAATGATAAAGATAATGCCTATGTTGTTATAGGAGAGATTTTGTCATGTGCTGAGCAGCTGCTTGAATGGATTTGCAATCTACATATAGCTGATTTATGAAACAAGTCACTGAAAATATGTTTGCCTAAGCAGACATGTTTCTGGAATGTCTATCCTTATTCCAGAGCATTTCACTCTTGATTGCTCATTTTGTTCTCAATTTCAAGACAAAGTTTGTAGTCTTAATCCATTCCACACTTCAGATTTTTATTGCTCTGGTAGGTTACAAAATAAAAGAAAAATCTAACACTGACATGTAGAGATTTGTATTTGTAAGGGAATTTAGACTCATCAGCTTGCCTGCCAGCCCCCTTACTGACACCCTTTTCAGCCATGTTATTAGAGCTGTTCAGCCCTCCAAGCAAGATCACAGTCTGTTTGTATTAGATATTTTACACACATAAGCACAGTCCTTGCACTGATGAGTTTAAAATACATGCATTTTTAAAGGACAAAATACTGTAGTTTGTTGATTTGTTATTAATGTTAGCCCTATGCATTTGCTTTTTTAAATTCAGATTAGCAGTTGGAAGTAAGAAAGTCATCTATTTTTAAGGGATTCTTAATGACCTCGTGCTGGTTTGAAGAATGAACTGAAACATTCCCGCTTGGAAGCCTGCGACAAGTCTGGAGCTGCATTCCTGCGCTTCATGCAACCCAGAACTCAGGCCCAGCAGAAAACAGCAAGGTCACGCCTATGGGAATGGTGCAGGCGCATCCATGCTCATGCTAAACTAGGTCAGTTTGCTCAAGCCGTAACACCAGGGTAACCCCTGAGCCAGGGTAATATTTACCCCAAGTAGTTCATCTGTTCCAGTGAGAGAAAAAATAATGCCGGAGTCAGAGCAGAGAGAAAGGAGTAAGACCCTCTGCAGCTTAGCAGTTAGGGCACAGAGCTCAGAAAGAAAATCCTGGGTGATCGTCCTTGCTTCAGAGGCTATTTCCGTTTTCTCCAGTGACTGTTCTCTCTCTGTCTCACCTACTGACACTTATTTGATGACACCAACCTACTGTATGAAAAAAGTATAATTTGGTGTGAAGAGTCTGATCCTGTTGTGTGTTATACATGGTCTGAGACACCATCCTGGATCAAGACTCCCATCAGACCTTGAGGCAGGCAAGCCTTGTTGGTCACGTTTGCACATCTACTAGATGTTGAGCTTCTCAAGCACATGATTTTACATCCTTCAGCAAAGGTGGGGTAAATTATCTTGCATATGCAACTAAGACTAAGAGCAGCCCACCGCCAGGAGCTGCCAAAAAGAAGCTAGTTAGCTTTAAATCTACACACCCTAGCTTGTATTCTAGTAACTTGCTCATCCATATCCCCAGGTGTGACAACAGATCTCACCAAGACAACAAAGTACATAATAATCTGTATTCCTCAAGTGTTTTTTTTACTTCAGCAGGGTCAAAATAATTCTGCAGAATCACCTAAAAATAAAACAAGATTTTCCCATTCTAAACCCAGAAGCTGTGACTGCTCAAATACCAACTTCCCTTTATTATTCATGAAGTACTTCTACTCCTTAGACCCATGGAGAGACTGTTACTCACTGCAACCCTACTCCGAAAATGGATCCAAATAAACACAAGTTGGAAATCCATTCAGTTTACAAATTAAAGGACAGTTTTGCGTGTTTCCAGTGACCAGCCCACCATCCTGTGGGCTTCTAAGATGCAGGCTAAGCTCTTCTTTCATGTCCACCCTCAACACCTACATAGACAACATACCTACCATGCTCTTAAGGACATCCCTGAAAGCCCTGTTAATACATGATGAATGATGCTAAAAGCATCAACTGGCTTCAGAAATCTATGGCAATTGAACATGACAGGAGAATTATCCTTCCCTATTTACAAAATGTCACTAAGGAAAATACTCCACTTGCTTGGCTTACCCTTTTCCACTCTAACCACCCCCTCATTGTATGTCCCTAGTTTTAGAAAGCTGGGAAAGAAAACTTTAAGAATTGTTTTATGCACGCTCTTGCACGTAAGAAGATCAAGAACAAGTCTAACTAGTTTTCAGAAAGAACGAAAAATCCAGCATTAATCATCTACCAAAATGCGATGTTCCAATATTTCTCATGAATTCATCTGCTTGTCTGCCCACCTACGTATAAGTCAGGTCATTCACAACTTGAAATATTTCAACATATAATGAATTAACCCTGAGCAGGAATGTAATGTAATAGAAAAGAAAAGTTAAGTCAGGAAAGTAAAACTCAAATATGTGATCTATCACGTACTAGCTTCACCCCAGATCCGGTCAGTCATTAGAGCTAAGGACACAGAGTATGAGCTTCCTCTCCATCCCTGTTTCTTCTGTGCTGTTTCTGAAATCTTTTTCTCTGTTCAGCTCATTCATTCTGACCAAGTTTTAGATAATAATCTTCACTGCCAGCCTTGCAGAAAACACTGCAACAGTTTTGTCAACATGACCATGAATTCGTAAGCATCCATTTACCCTCAGTAGCCAAGCATTCAGAAAACAAAAACAGTGACTTCCCATTTTTTTGCTCCTGCAGAAAGATGTACTGACTTACAGATTAGTGATCAGGTTCCATTGGCCTACCTCCTACCCCCTTGCCAGTTCCTCTCTAGCATTCTGCAAAATCCTGACTGCAGCACAGCACTGAGTGCTAGAGAAAGGCATTAGACCACTATGCCAAAGCAAGTGAGCCAGAGAAAGAGAGAGCATTTTCTTCTCCCCGTCATAGCAGAGGGAACAAGTGAACAGGGGCGCTGGCTTTACTCCACACAAACCAAGAAGCCGATGTTGTCTCCACTGAAGGCAGCTCTATTGCCACTATGCACTCTTTTGAACAACAGATGATAGCCACATTAAGGCCAAAAATGCAGTGCCCAAAGAAATGATTTCAGGATACAAAGGCAGTATAAATAGTATCGTTGTACAAGTAAACATAGGAAGACACCTGATTTAAAGCACCCATCACCAAAAACAGCTTCTCCAAAAAAAATTAGTATTAAAGAAAATTGCCAGACAATTAGAGTAAATTAGAACAAATACTTTAGATGGGATCTGGGGACCAAGGATTTTGTTCTGAGAATAAATCGGTCTCTGCCCATTCTTTTCTTTTTGCTGCCAGACCGTAAGAACATCGACCGCCTTTAATTCACTTGACTGTTCTTTCAATAGCACAGTAATTCTTTCCTCACCACACCATCTTTCTTCTTCCTCTCATATTCATAATTAAAAGCTAAAGTCACATAAAAATTCCTGTATGACTCCCCATAGAATGCAGGTCTTACTATGTTGAAAAGGAAATTTAATACATTTTTTGCATTTATCAGTTTGCATTTATAAACCTGCAATAGTAACGTCCACCTCTCAAGAACAACTTACATCAGCACCAATGGAAAGGAATATGAACACACCAGCTACAGGGAACAAGCTGCGTGCATCTCCAGTAGCATTTTAACTTGTATCAGTTTCTAAGTACCATCTCCTACTTGTCTCCACTCATGGCATTTTTGGTTCACATTGTGGAAATTCCCTGTGTGTGTCAGCTGGACTGCTTTTAGATGGAACTGAGCTTGAATAGATATTCCAGGGGATTGCATAATATGATCCGCCCCCCGTAAGCATCCAGTATACAGGACCCAGAGCTATACCATACTGAAGTTCCTGAAGCATACATAACACAGAAAAAAATCTCTTTTGCAACAAGCATTTTGCTTCATGGATACGCTTCGATTGCATTACCCTATCTGTTAATGTGGACATAATTAGCTCATTCTGCAATTCTTGCAAAATTATTTGAAAGGTTAAGCTTTCTGAAGTTCTTTTGTCTTACCCAGACATGTGAATTTAAATGTTATTTTAAAAACTAACAGAAACTTCCGTATTTCAAACTCATTTTACGAGTCTAAATATCACCTTAGAGTGAATACATCCTTTTTAAAGGTTATCTGTAACATGTCAATAAAGCCTGAACTTTTAACTCAGCTTCACCACATTCAGAAGAAAAGCTAGAGCAAGCACAGGACAGAATAAGAAATTAGTGCTAGACAGAATCCCAACCACTGTCATTTATGCGGCAAGTTAAATTTCCAATGCAAAGAAGGTGATGGGGTCTATTCTAAGTGTACATCTCTGTATCTGTAAATCAAGTCTGACAGAAGAGAACACATGAATACAGATGTAAGATACTAAATACTTTCACAGTTGAAGCTGCAAGATGTTTTCTTCAAGAATGCAAATTTTGTTAGATCCTTGGCTGCTTAACAGTAAAGGATTTGCCACTTAAGGAATCCCACAACTAGGAATTCTTAAAGGACTACCGTATTGTCTTGTGCATATGAAGGAATATGTTTATCGTCTGAACTCACAAAACTTCCCCCCTTCTCCGTAGTCAGGGAGGAAAAAAAAAAAAAAAAAAAAGCTAGTGTTTACAGTGTACTATTTTTCAGTTTGGTTTGACTTAACACAGGGCCTAAACTGATTGCACCTTCCTTGGTACTGCCAAGGGTCAATGCTGGAGTTACAAGTCCTGGTGACTGTCAGGCAGGCAGAGCTTGCAGTGCCAAACCACTGCTACCAGTCACTAGCTGGTGTTGAGGTCATGCTGTTTGCCTCTGATGGGATGGAAACACTTATCCCTGCTATCTGCTCCAGAGTACGCTGTCCCACCTTTCACATGCGACTTCCCTGCACAAGGGAAGTATCTGACTTTCACGATGCGCTATCAAACAGGTTCATCTGAAAAGTGTCCCAATATGCAAAAGCACCCCTTCAGAGGCCTTCAAAAACAAAAAAAAGGACTGAAAGGAAAGTATTAGAGCCAGGAGCCAGGAAAGAGTAAGCAATTAAACTTTTATTCATGATCATTTACATATGCCTCAAAATGTTCACCACAAAATGCAAACTTTCAGTTATCTTGTATTTAGCACAGAAAATGGTCATCTCTGTAGTAAAGCACCAAGGAGCACATAACAGAAAAGTCAGAAACATACTCCATGTATCAGTTTTTTCCCCTCACAATGTACCATGACAAAGCTGAAGATTTCATAAAAGTCTAAAAGTTCCAGAACAAATTCTAGAGTCACCTGAGTGCTTGGCAGGAACAGTATTACTTAGTAGCAGTTAAATTACCTGTAGTGGAATTTACACAGCACTTATCTTCTGCCTTTTTTGCAGAAGAGTTACTTTTCACAAAACTGAGACGGACATAATTGGGCCAAACACGGGGTTTCATATTTGGGCTGAATTTTCCAATGGCAGCCAAACAGAACAGCTTGCCAGTAGGAGTATCTACAACAACTGTAAGAGCAGTTGTCAAGAGGGAAGGAAAAATCACCTCATATTATAGCCTGACTGGGAGGGCCAAACCACTTACAGGCACCTACATACTCATTACTCTACTCAGCTTTTTCCATTATGTTTGAATGAGATGCTAATTACAATAAGCATACTACATTTAAGAAGACATGATTTTTGAGTTAAGTGAAGTTGCGTACATGGACAAATACATGTACAAAGTTTTGGTAGTAATTTAAAGCTGTAAAATCAATATTCAAAGAAAGTCCTACAGACCCCATTACAGGTTAAAAAGAAATAACCAGATTCAGGGTGTTACATACAAAACTATTTTAACATTGATAACTGTATTAGTTTCTAATAATTCATTAGAGAATAAATTGTTATACAAAAAGAAATGCTGCCTTTTTATCACTTTAGTACAGCAAATAAGAAGGCAACATTAAGAAAAGTGCACAGCAGAAAAGAAGTGTTCATTTTCTGAAAGTTGAATTTTTCTTCAGACACCAGGTTTTTGTCAGGAAACATATTGGGTTAGGATTGCTCATATTCTCTCCCAGATCAGTCTCTTCTTGCATTAGTTCTCAGTAAGGCGCTTACTCTGACATGTAGGAACGATACATCAGGGCCACGATAATTGCTGCTATTGCCGGGATCACCCAGTTGGACCATGAACTAAAAAGAAGATTTTTGAAACAGCAGTTTAGGAAGTGACAACCAGCAAGTTTAAAAGAAGTCATTGGCTAAAGAAAGCCCTTTCCTCCCACCCCAACAAATACTTCAAAGGTAGGGCAAGAGAAGAACACTTGGGCTGGCCAGTAATACTCCAGGCCAAGTAAAAATGCTTGTCCTGTTCAAGTTTTGTACTATAGCTTACAAGTTTGTTTACTAGAAAAGAGTAAGACTCTAGACATTGTATTGGGTTTAAGTGGTAAAGGTTTGGTAGCAGGGGGGCCACAGGGGTGGCTTCTGTGAGAAGATTCCAGAAGCTGCCCCATGTCAGATCAGAGCCAGCTCCAGCCGGCTCCAAAAGGGACGCGCTGCTGGCCAGACCTGAACCAATGAGCAATGTTGTTTGCGCCTCTGTGAGAGCAGATCTAAGAAGGGGAAAAAACTGCTGCGCAACAGCAGCTGGGAGTGAGAGGAGTGAGGAACAGCCCTGCAGACACCAAGGTCAGTGAAGAAGGAGGGGGAGGAGGTGCTCCAGGCGCAGGAGCAGAAGTTCCCCTGCGGCCTGTGGTGAGGACCATGGTGGAGCAGGCTGGCCCCCTGCAGCCCAGGGGGTACCACGGCGGAGCAGATCTCCACGCTGCAGCCCGTGGAGGNTGGGGGACCCGTGCTGGAGCAGTTTGCTCCTGAAGGATGGACCCCGTGGTACGGACCCATATTGGAGCAGCTCTTGAAGAGCTGCAGCCTGTGGGAAGCCCACGCAGGACCCGTTCGGGAAGGACGGCATCCCGTGGGAGGGACCCCATGCTGGAGTAGGGGACCAGAGAGTGACCATGAAGGAGCGGCAGAGACGAAGCGATACGGACTGACCACAGCCCCCATTCCCCGTTCCCCTGCGCTGCTCAGGGGGAGGAGGTAGAAGAGGGTGGATGGGGGGAAGGTGTTTTTAGTTTGCTTTTAGTTTCTCACCGCTCTAGTTTGCTAGCTATAGTAATAAATTATACTAATCTCCCTAGGTTGAGTCTGTTTTGCCCGTGACAATAATTAGTGAGTAACCTGCTTGTCCTTATCTCAACCCTTAAGCCCTGGTCCATCATATTTTCTCCCCCCTGTTTCTTTGAGGAGGGGGAGTGAGCGAGCGGTTGTGGTGGAGATTGCCTGTTTAGCTGTGTGAAACCACCACAGACATGTTTAAAGTCATGGCATGCTGCCCAGAATATCATTCATTCAAAAGCCATTTAAGACATAACACACGACACTTTCAAGCCCCCAAGCTCCCCACTCAAAGGGGTACGGAATGATCTTCTGAGGTTTCAGCAATACATAACAGTCAGCAGGATATAACATTATAAAGCATGATTTGGTGATGTTTGAACATATTCCGCATGTCACCCCGTTCTGACAGATTTTTCCTTCTAGTAGACAAAATCCTTTTAATTTCCCTTAGATGCAACAATTGTAGCAAATTTTTAAAAAAGTGAGTGAATCCGTGTCAGCAGAAGTTAGCAATGGCACCAAGTGTCTTCTATTCACCTGATATTCAGCCTGCAGAAATGAAGGCTTATACACTATAAACAATTTGGTAGAGACTGATACATATCAATGTAACATATCAACGATACATATCAAAAAAATCTAGATATTACATTAACTTGCTTGTAGAATGGCACACAGATGCCAAATTGGACTTTACACAGAACAGAAATTTTCTTTCAGCATCCTTTGACACCTATGCCTCCTGTAGACAGACTGTCATGAGGAACTTCAAGTTTGATACCAGATGTCATACTGTACCTGGAATTAGACTCCACAGTGGTAATAAGCGTTTCCTGGAAAGCAAAGCATGAAAAGATATTTACATCAGGCAGACATCCTTCTCCATACTTAACTGGCCCCTCAATTTCTCAAAACTGATTAAGGAGGACTAATTTTGAAAACAACTCAGTGCACTGCCTTTGGAAAACATTTTCTCAGTTTTCCTGTAACAGAACTGTTGCATTAGAAGCTAGATAGCAGCAGTTTCTGTGGTCAACACTGCACCAAAAGTTATTAAAAAAAAAAAAAAACGCTGCAAGTTTTCCATGAAGTTAACTTCAACCTCAGGTTACATTTTGAAAAGCTTTAGTTGCCTAAAAGACAAAGAATCCTTGCTTGCCTAAAATCTAATTGAAGTGACTCCAAATGAATACAGGGTGCTGATTTAAATCCACATGAGGCTTAAACTCAGTTTGTTAGTGTGGTGTTTCAGACTGCTTAAGAACTGCAGTGAAATTATTATAGCTTTTAATATTGACTTGGGTTTTTTGTTCCATTTCCATAGAAAAAGAAACACTGCAAGATCAAATCCTAGTTGGGTACATATGCACAGTTTCTATGAGGACTTACTAAGTTGAGTATTACTAATAGCATGTGGCCCTAATTGCATTTAAAAGATCCAAGCATTAAAAATATGCTTTAATAGCACAAGATCCATCACTGAAAAATGAATTGCTTCAGTATCAGAACATTGATAGTTCAGTCAAAGAGTGAAAACAATTCCTCACACCTTCTCACAGCTTTAAACAGGCTAAATCATCATACGTTGATGCACAACAAATGCTATGTATAAAATAGTAAGGCTCAGTAATTACATCTGTATTGGTTTTGTGAACATCTCCATGAAGAACTAACCCCAAAGCCAAACCATATGAAGCAGCTCGTGCCCACACTATTAAACCTAACACCTTCTACAGCAGACTTGCCAAATCCAAGGCTGGGGGATGGTTCCCCCTCACACTAAGACAGTAGGAAGAATGTAGGCCAGCTCATCAAAAACATGCTTTTTTTAAACAGTATGACACAGGAAAGTGTACATGGATGGTACTTTAAACTGTGCAAAGATGAAAAGGACATTTTAAAACACAAGGCCTGCTGAAGGTTCCTAGAGGACCATGGCACAGGTTTGTTGCACATCCAGAATGCAATGCTAAGTGAAAACGTCTTATCAGCTTTGCCCACGCATCCTGTTAGAGTAAAGCGTTCCGTCATTCCAGAAGGAAGCTGGAGAACACACATGTAGTGTACATAACCATGACCAGCGCTAAATCAAGGGAATAAGCCAAACACGAGTGTAGTAAGATGTCATTTGGATACCTCTCAACTCCAACTGACCATGCTTTGGCCAAACTACAATTCTAAGTATTTCAATTTACTAAGTTTCTGTGAGCTTACTATAATCAAGAAATGGTATTACTACAGCTTGCACTAGGCAGTCTGTTTCTCAGTTGTTTTTATGGTTGCAGCTCTTACAGCTTAAGCGAAAATTGCTCCGAATTTCAAAAGAAATCTGAATGGCAGATGTTTTTCATGGTGGGAAGAAGTTCTGAATTCTAGTCATCACTTGATTTGTTAATTAGTACACTAGTTTGATTTCTTAATTAATAAAATTAAGAATTGCTATAGTGAACATTTCAGTGTATTTTTTTTTACCCTCTTTAACTTATTCATATTTTTAGAAGATCTTACAACAGTGGTTGTTCCTTAAGAGTAATCTCTCAACCAGCAAAAGTAAGATCCTATTCCTACTACCCTTCATTTTAAAGTTATCCTCAACTGTTTTCTAAGCGCATTGCTGTACTGTTAAACCAGCCCTTAGCAAACATCCTCTAAACATCCTCTATCCACACAGCAGCAACAGCCATACAAATGCATATCTGATGCACTTGCTCCTCTAAGGGACATGGGAACATTATGAGTTCAACAGCTAAGTGCCAACACAACTTTATCCTAGTGAAGACAAAAATATTTTAGAACATAAAGGCAATACTGCATTGGCAAGACACCATCAGCAAAGTCTACTGAAGCAGTTAGGAAGCACACACCACTTTCATCTTGAAAAGGATTCACAATTGCAAATTAACTGATCTACAATACAGCAATCAAACGTGTCTACACTCTGTATGTACAAGTGTTACCAACATGTTGTTAAACACATTTGTTTTTTCCATAAAAAAACCTAATAGTTTAAGCTATCTTGTCTATAAACATTTTTCTTAAACTGAATACTAGAAAACCATTGACAGAGTCTAGACTCACCTTTTTGCTACAGTGTAATGCCACAAGACTTAACCTCTTGGTTAGAAACCACAAAAATTAAAGAAAAGAACAGCTAACAGGAAGAATACATTACACTATATTACACTAGACCAATGGGCTTAAGAGATTTATGATCTGAAACACTATACTTAAATAACCTGTAGGGTTTTTTTGCCTCTGAGTATATCATTTACAGAGAGACACCATCTGTAATGCCCAAAAGAAATGACATGACATTTCAAGAAACACACTTACTGTCGGTTTCTGAAGCTTTCCTCTATCATCCTGCAGGAAAATAAGGAAAAAAACATTTAGATAAACACCCAAAACATTAAAAAAAACAAACATTAAAAAAAATCTAATCACTCAATTCTGTTCACAATTCTATTCTGTTAATGTGTACCTATTTTTTCCCTAGGAAACAAGCTTACAAAAGAGATACCAGTATACGTTGTTGAGCTACCATAAACAAGATCACTTCCTTGAATAATACTTCCCAGGATACAACAAAGAAGTGAAACCTGAGTCTTTAACGTATTTCATTATTTCTTGTGCCCATGTTTTTGCATTTCTTTTGTCTCTCAACAGTATATGTTTCCTTAGCTTACACATGGATCACAATAGTACTAGCTTACTTCTACCTGGTCTACTACGTTATTGAGCAAAATTGGTCTAACATCCAATACAAAGGTCCCAAATTCTACGTATCTTTCACAAACTCATGAAGCTTTACATGGGATAGTCATTTCATTACAAAAGAAATGGTGTATCTTCTTGACAGTGTTTTAACTGTACCTGAAACTATCAAAGTTTGTCACATTGAATAGAAACCGCTATTTGTCGAACAAGGATGAACTGGACTGGTGGCAAGTTACAAACAGTTTTACTGGCATCAGCTGCCATTTCAAATAGATGACAAGTCTGCAGGGTTACAAACATGCCCCAGACCTGAATTACTTCATATTACGAGAGGCTACACTAGTAATAATCATCAGTTAAGGATCTAAGGTAGGTACAGGATCAGGACTCTTACTGTGGAATGCAATGCTCAAGACGGGATGCATATCACTAAATGCAAGACAAAGCAGACAAGACAGACAGATGAGCACAACAGAAGAGGCGCTGGTGGGAGTTAGAGTCTCTGCACACTAGCTGCCTAAGTCTCCAACAAGTGGTTTTCAACTACTGCCACGCAGGGGAGCTTCAACGAGGCATATCTGAAGGCAGCCCTCGCAGCAGCTCTGTAGCTAGAAATATATCCTTCAAAGACTGAGGCAGCAAACAGGTGCTTGTGGGAAACAGAAAATATGGAGAATATAGGAAAACAGGAAGTGAGAAATGATCTAGTGGGAACTGATCATAAACAAACCTGACAACAAGTAGGTAACACCAATACAGCACAAAATGAGGGGAGCCAACAGGAGGGAAGATACACAAAGCATCAAACTAGATTATGTTTGCATCTTTCCATCTGAACATCAGGAAGCACTTCTTTACTGTGGGAGTGACTGAGCACTGGCACAGGTTGCCCAAAGAGGTCATGGAGTCTCCCTCCTTGGAGATATTCAAAAGCCACCTGGACATGGTCCTGGGCAACCTGCTGTAGGTGTCCTTGCTTGAGCAGGGAGTTGGACCAGATGACCTCAGGATGGTCCCTTCCAACATTATCCATTCTGTGATTCTGTAATACTGCAGTAGCAGTCGTCTAACTATACACATGAAGATCCAGATTGTACTTGTAGATCAAGATGGAAGCCTGACATATATGTATGTACAATGATGAAAGGATGAAATTGGCTGAGTAATCACTTTACATGTTGACTTAAGAGGTCTAGATATTCTGACATATCACCTTCAGGGATTTTAGTCTTATTATAAAGCTCACAGGGTACACCAGAAACAGCATGATTCTATATTCAGTTTATTCAAGAACTAAGCTGTAAAATATTCCAAAGAAGCACAGTTTTAGATATGACTATCCTTACATTATACTAGTCAAATCACTTCACACATGGGGAACTGTGTCCAGCCATAAACAGCTGCAGAGCTGGCATCCAACCAAACTAGGAGCTCTCCTTATTTTGAAGTAAGTTATCAGTGAAATAACTAGACACAAAAACACTATAGAAAACAGAAAATACTAGTACTCTTGCATACTCACCGGATGAAGCTCCCCAACAATAAATGTTTCTGACAGTGTCCTTGCATCTGTGGAGTGGCCAACATCTTCAAAATTCTCAGTTGCATCTCCCCCAGCTTGCTCCCTGAGGACCTCTTCACCACCTGGGTGCTGCAATTTTTAATCAGTGTGAATTTGTTATTGAAAACCATCCCACATTCTAAAAATGGAAGTTAATTTCCATATTTCTAAAAAAAAAAAAAGTCCTTGCAAAAACCAGTTGCTACACTTCTTAAAGCAAATGTAAGCTTCTGTAAATAACTAGAGACCTTAGCTAGGTCTCTACCCCATCAGTGACAGATCAGTAAGAACCATTTAGCCTAGCAGCTACAGCAGCATTTAGAACATTACCCGAATCAGTCTGTGTTTTAGCAGCCAAACCATTACTTAAGTTACACTGTATTCTCATTTCCACAGGAAACATTTTTTATCCAAACAGTGCTTTACACAGCAAAAGGACAAAAGCCAAAAAGGTGTAAGTTGCAGAAAGGAACGTTCCAGGCAGATGTAACAAAAGAAAGGATTCACAAGAAGGGTAATCAAACATCAGACCAAGTTGGTCAGGGAGCACGCAGAATCTCCATCCTTTGAGCCAAGGCCCTGAGGAACCTGACCTAGTAAATCCTAGCTTGAGCTTGGGCTGGAGCAGACAACCTCAAGAAATTATTGCATGATTACCTAGTAAGCCAGCTACTTTGGAGCTGCTTAAGCATGACTGAAAGCTCATACAAGACACTAGAATAGCCATGTGGTTTTAGCAGACTGTAGAATCCCAAGTCCACACTGCTGGTAAAACCACTGAGATGGAGGGATGTCGCTCCCCCGTACCTCCTAATGCCTCAACCCATCACCATTCTCTTAACCAAAACCCCTGCTATCCATTGACTTATTCTTCCCCAGGATACACTTTCAGGATTGCATGCAGTTCCACATTTCTATCCATTAAATAATTCCATATATACGGCAAGATACATCACATCTTCTAGCTCAGTGAGTTTTTTCAACGTCAGATAAGTTACTCTGTTATCAGGTAAGTAACATGCCAAAAAAAAAAAAATCACCACTCGACTTGCAAGTGGGAAACTATTCCATTAAAAACAGGAATTGTTAGATAAGCAAGTTGAGACTGTTTTAGTACTACTGCCTTGGATCAAGGCAACCATAAAATAAGTTCTAACACTTCACAAGGGACACAGGAAGTAAAGCTTTGGAGACTTAATTCCATTTTTAACACTCCTGACTAGAGAGTCTAAACTGATGAAAATAGGCAAAACTTCTGATATTTAGATGCATCTTGCCTAGAGTACAACTGAAGAGAAAAGCCATGCTTACACAGGAGATGAAATAAATGGCATAAACATTTCTGCTAGCCTAAGGAATTCAAGTTATCATTTACTTCTAATCCACCCTATTAACTTCCTACCAATCCTTTTCTTCTAAGGAAAAAAAGGAAAAAAAAAAAACTTGTTCATACAGACTAGAAAGACAGCACTACTACCAGTTTCTAGCTGTGCCAGAATTCTAAAACCTGAGTTAATCTTTGCAAAGGCATACACTTATTTTTATAGATTGAGAAAGTTGCTTAAAAAAAAAAAAAGCCCAAAATATCACAGCTAGAAGGGTAAGGGAAACCTACCATGACTAAGCAAAAACAAGATTAAGCAATTGATAGAGATCAGGCATAGGAGCTGAGCCAAAAAAGGCTAAGAGTGCATGCAGAGTAAAGATTATGCAAACAGGCTTGCAAACATAGCATGCTCACCAAAATCCTGCCCTTGAATCCATTCTGATAAGTATTCAGGGAAAGGACTGGTCAAAAGCTGGGAGATCATTCAAGTTCAGTGCCTTGAAATGTACAGTACTCTTAAGAAGCTGAACTTGGATCTGACAGGCTCTCCCAGATACTGCCATAACTAAGTCTTCATAGAATTCATTCAAGTTTTATACACCATGCTAAAGAACTGTGCTCCCCAAAATATTAAAAGCTATTGTCAGAGGCATAAGTCATGCTGTATCAACCGTGAAGTGCCAGATGAAAAGTATTATGAAATATATGTAAAATCTTCAGCAGCAGAGAAGGCAAAACTCCTTGGAAAATGCGCTTATCAAACAAGACATCAACAACTAGCAAAAGGAACCAAAGTGAGACTAACCATAAAGCACTAATAGCACGTAAGTTCGTATTCGTGCACTGCGATGAACCCAAGCCCTACTCATACAAGATAACACGCTAGTTAACCCAGCAAGTTGCCAAACAAGTGGATTCCTAGCAGTATAACTGCATGTACATGAAAGCCATTTCACAGGGTACTTTAACAAACTACCTGCAGGCTGCTGACTACAGAATGGTCATACACTATGTTCCCAAATCCTTCCCTTGTGTTGCTATGAAGCGATCAGGTAGCTATATGAGCAGCCTCACTGAGGCACTCTGGCTTTTCTCTGAAGAATTTGTTTTCAGTCTGATGAGCAACTGACCCCTCCAATACCACGGTTTGGAGACAGTGTCACCACAGAGGAAGTATGACCATGACCAACTCATCACACACCAGCTGAAGCGGTGAAACTCACCCTGACCTCTGCCACCATAGCTGGACAACTGGTATTTTTCCCCTTGTATCAGCAAGACTAAGGTAGAGATACACACACGGTGCTTCCAGCTTAAGCCAGCTAGCAGAACATATTACTAGTAACCTACTAGACATACTTAAAAGTATTTTGAAACTTCACACATTTCTTTTTGACAGCACCTCTGCTTAAAAATGCAAACTTATAACCCCTGTGCAAACAACACACAATTAATGAAAAGACTTGGCCTCCCCTAATGAAAGGGAGTAACTGTAATGCCTCACGAATGTCAAGAAACGACTTTTGTATCAAAAGCTTCGCAGTTTCCATCGTTCAATGAGTCTCCCAAAGTTTGTATACACACAGCTTTTGTTCACACTTCTGTATGATAAACAAAGCTTGCTACCAGAATTTCCACTTCAATAAAAAGCCTTGAGAGCCCCCTGAACTGGAAGCCCACGGACTACACCAATAATGACTCCTAAACTGAAATCCTGGTGATATAAATAACATAAGTATTTTTGCAGGTAAAATTGTGGTTCAAGGGAAATGAAAAAGCTTTCGCTGGCAAATTAAGCTAGTCTAGCTCATTTGTAGGACAGTCCCACCATAAGAACATAGATATCTAAGTTACAGGCGTAACAGAAGCCTGTACAAAGCCAGCCAAAGTACCTAGCACAGACTAATCGTTAACAGCATATTAAGAAGATTTAGATAAAGCAACTAAGCAGTTAAATTCACTGTTATCATATGGGTCAAGAGTCTGTAATTACTTCATCCTGAACACCTATCAGATCTCCCTCTTGAAGTCATGCAACTTTCTCAGTGTCATAGTTCAAGACTATTAAAGTGTAACTACCTTAATTCACAAGTCTTATCATCCCCTCCTGCCCCCGCAAACTGGGGGGGATCAAGTCCAGTGTCCAATTTAAGTTTTGCGGAGATAACTGAAGGCCTCCACCAGTGGCAGTCTTACGAATTCATGTTTTGTACTCTACACTACTAGAAGGAGAAAGGAGTAGAGACAGAATTAGAAATGCCCTGAGAACCTTAGCTTTATTGTGTAAAAAAGACTAACACTTGTTTGCTTTAAGGACACTTCCATGCAGTCAGAAAGTCCTCCAAATTATCTCCATCAACTACTAAAGTTACAGGACAGAAATTCTGCACTCATGTAAAGCTTAAAAAATTACTCTCCTAGGCTCCTTATGAGTCTGTATTTTTGAAAACTATCATTAGGATTTTAGATGAAGTGCAAACAAAATCCCCAGTTAAGTGCCCACTGCCCCACTTACAAAACAATTACAGCTTACAGTGTTTTGCACAGAAGAACACTAAGAATCACTATTTTTCAAAGTGTCTTCAAATCCTCCTGCAAGTTTCATCATAGGTTTAGGAAGTGAAAACACTGGTTTTAATCTTCAGACTGCAAGGTTCTGCAGTAAAAATTCACACAGTATATTGACAGACTTAAGAACGTGCTACTACTGGCACCTTTTGATGCAAACTATTCATTAACTTATACTACCCCTCCACAAAATCACTATATCATGTGAATGTACTTCATCTCCACATGGTGGAGAGACCATTTTCCTTCCTCACACAGTAAAACAGTATTAGTTTTTCTATACTTTACTCGATCAGCATTCCAAATCACATTTGGTGAGAGCTGTCCATTCTGATTAGAAACAGTGCTATGAAAGCAGCAGTTTACAGCTTATGACAAAAGATAACATTGGCCATTAATATTTCCACTATATAAACTGTACTTCCAAAGCAAACTTCAAGACCACCAAAGTAACTTAACCAAAAGGTCTATATTAGATGAATATTAAGTACATATCTAGCTTGTTTCCAGAACACAGAATTTCTCTGAGGTAGAGATGTTCCTATTCACGTTGGCTTCTCTACCTACCTTAAGGAATCCAACCAAGATCCCACCAAAGCAACTGGGAGGACTCTCACCACAATAGCGAGCAGAGATCAGGACACTGATCATTTCATTCTTATTTTAAATAAGCCCAACTACTTGTTTAGCTTGCTAGATTGATTTCAAAGCCTGAACAGTGGAATTGCTTTTTTAAGCTACAGAAAAATACTATCGAGCATCACTACCATACTTCATCCTTTCATTGACATTTTATATTATAGATATCTGTAATTATCTGCAATTCAGACATAGCCTTAAGATCCTGCTGCGAGTACACAATCATTTCAACAGCTATTTTTCCTTAAAGGATGTAGGATCTGAAGCCGTGAAAAGGTTTCCCATGTTTTCCGTAATATAGGTCCAACAGCCTTTGAATAAGAATATGATATACAAGTTCCCAGTCTCAAGAATACTCTTTCACATCAAGAGCGTTCCGACAGTGCACCCCAAAAGCTGAGGTCTCTGGATTTCCTCTCTTAGAGGGTATACTTTGATAATCAATGAAAATTCAGAGATCTATATTCAAATTAAAAAGTTTGAGAGATCTTCCATTTGGGAAAAAAAAACAAACCAGTTGCTGGAGTCTTCATCTTCAGTAATCCGTAAGATAAGGTGTCAAAGTACATAACCCTTCTCTTCTCCAGCGCTTCATCCGTATTTCGAAGGATCTTTTTAAGCCTTGGCCTTAGGAAACCAAGCCAATTTGGTCACACTCTGTGATGCCTCCACGCAGCCCTACCACTCCCAACACGCATACACTACCCCCAGTCCACTTATTAATTTAAATCAAGTGTTGACAAAGGCTCATAGTTCCCAAAAAACAACTGTCACCAAACATCTGCGAGCTTTATGCAGAAATAGCAGCTGTACAGAGAAAATACAGCCTTTAAGTATTGTAATGAAGTGAAAGGCAGAAGCATACATTCACTTATTAAGCATGAGAACATCCAGAGTATCTTTAACAGCAAAGCACCATAAAGTTTTCAACTTCATAATCAGTAAGAAAATATTTCCATAGGTTAATGCAGTAGCTGAAAAGATTTTTTTGTTGTTGAATTAAGAAATAGGACTGGTGAAGTCAGCTTCTGTTCCCAGTTCTTCACTCCCCAGAAGAGGAGTGAGGTGATGCTTTAGCAGTGCTCTCTCTGAAGGACTACTAGACTTACTTTAGCAGGCTGTGATCAGTTATTGAAATATTTTAAGCTTTTCTACTCCTGCAAGGAAAAGCAAAAGGTAAAACTGAGTTTGATCAGTAATGCTATAGAAACAGCTAACGTAATCCCTGCTTCACTGAGAAGCATCTATCATAGTCCTGAACGCAAGAGCAAGTGGCTAGCTTCTATTTCTCCTTATCTGTCACATGTAAATCCCTCAAAGTGTCTGGCAATCTAGAATGAATTACTACATCACTTCATAAATTAACCAGCTATCAAAGGTTTTCAAAAAAGGTAAAAAAAAAAAGTATCCTATGAAATATTTAATCCAAGCGTTCCATCCCCCCAAATCATCAATCCACTGAACACTACGATATTCAAGAACTTTCCTCAGGAGTGCAGCTCCACTTAAATAACTGTTTTCAACAAAGCTATTTGATCTTACTCATTTATTATCTTAGAATATCAACCACGAAGTTCAGCTCCAAAACCAGCCATACTACAGTAAAAGCTGTTTAGTGTGAGGCTAAAGCCTGACCCAGTATACTACACTGCATCACACATCCCACAGTTGTCCAAGAAAAAACTACTTAACTGCTTACAAACTGAATTCTTTTGCTTTGCTACGGAATAAGGAAAGTTCTCCTGAAGGCTGAAATCAAGACTTTCTTAAAAACTTCAAACTAATATGTATCAGTTTCATCACACATTCTGAACGAATGGGCTGTCCGCTCATCTCAGCACCTACTTAAATCATAAGCTCGTTAGCTCCCAGATTTTTTGTCAAATGTTTTTGTTTTTCTTTTAAATCTGGAAGACCTCATAGAACTGTGTACCAACTGAAAATGACCACGCTTCCAAGAACACCTATCTCAATTTCTCTTTTTTCTCATGAAAAACACTGTTCTTCTCCAAGGCTTCTATAACTAAATTGGCCTTGCCTCTGTAACTAAACATTTCCATAACTAAATGACGAACCAGACTAGGGCTAGAGCCAGATGAAAAATAGTTAAGAAAGAGTTGGTAGATCTGGTTCACAATCCACCCTGCTGAACAGCCAATTTGTGATGGCACGCAGCTTAAGAATCAAACACTACTTGTGTTGAGAAGCAACTTTTCAAAGGTATTGTCAAACTCTTATTTGCAGAATACTCAACTGATACTTTACAACCATGAAAATCAAGATGGGGCTACACAACTGCAGAGGTTTGAATACTGCCATGTCACTACAAGTTCATGTAAAACTGCAGTAACCCTTTTAAATTGGATGCCAGATCTTTGCAGATTGGGAATAAGGTGGCTGAGGGAGAAGTCTCAAAACACCACGAATAAATCCCTGCACTTAATACTGAAATAAATTTGCTCAGTCTTTTAATTTCTAAGTGTCCGCAGAAGAACGTTTTAGTTGCTTCAGGCCAGCAACTAAAAGGCTTCTTTATTAACCCCGACTACCAATGATTACACCAATAGTTGATCATCAACGAGCGAGCACGAACATCAGTTGTTAACCGGAAGAGAAAAAACAGAGGCATTCAACTTGACCTAGCAGAACTTGAACTTCTGCAGCTTCGCGCTGTCGCGTCGAGTGCCCGAGACCCGCGGATTCAGGCAGCAGTAAGAGCACGAGCGAGGCCTTCGGGGAACTCCGGCGAAGGCTGGCGGGCGGGGGCGGGGAGGCGAGCAGCACCGGACGGCACCCGCGCAGGGCAGTCGGGTGTGCCCGCTCCCAAGCTGTAAGAAGCACAACCGGAGAGAAAACGACAAGACCCCCCCGATGCCGCGCTGCGACAACCAGCTCTGCCCCTCCTCACGCTTCTGCCCGAGAGCGGCCACCGCCCGGAGGGGACGCCCGGAGCCCGCCCCAACGGCCGCTTCTCCCTCCGCGGGCACCCACCTCGTCCAGGAACTTGGTGATGTCGTAGATGCGGTGGTGCAGGATGATCCAGGTGCTCTGGCTGTTGTTGTGCTTCTGCACCTCCTCCAGCCGGTAGTAGCGGCCCCGCCACGCCTCGCCGCCAGCCTCACTGGAGCCCACCATGTCGCCCGCCTGACAGGGCACGGCACGGCACGGCGCTGAGCACACAGCCGCCGCGACACACCACAGACGAACAGAGCCCAGCCACAAGCCTATCGCCGCCCGCCCCCCCGCCCTCCCTCCGCCGTCTGCTCGTTCATTGGCGGAGAGACATGCCTTTCAAAGAAAGCGTCATGCTGCCGGCCCAGGATTGGCGGATCCCGCGGGGAGGGCGGGGCTAACGAGGTGGCCGCGGGGGAGGGACTTGTGCTCCTCCTCTCCTTCGTGGAGCGCGATCGGCGCCCCTCCCTCCGCGTGACTTGGTCACGTGCATCGCAACGGCCGGCGGCGGGTGGGAGCGGCGGTTGGCGCCGCCTGTCCCGTCAGGAGCGGAACTTCGCGTGCAGCCGCTGCCGTCAGCCCCCCTCGCGCCCTGGCAGCGCGGGACGCTGCTCGCTGCCCGCTCGCCCCGTTGATAGCAAAGGGCTGCGGCGTTTCAGAACAGGCAGGCTCTTGTTCCGACCAAGGCCTCCCCGTTCCTCAGCGGCCGGAGAGCCGGGTCGCCGGGAGGTACCTTTCACCTCTCGTCCCCGCAGCTCCTGGCACCGACCGCCCTTCCCGCTCTCCGCGGCGGGACACGGCTCTGCTGGTGTTGTTGGGTATCTGCATGCAGGACAACTTCATTACTTCCTAACTGAATGAATACCACCCTGATTTTCAGGTTCTGTCTCCAATTTATTACAGTGGTAAGAGTAGCTGCAGTCTGTCGCAGCTTTGTGGCTTTTTCAGTTTTAAGGCTCCTTATTCCATCATCTAGGTTGGTAGTGAAAATAATAAATATTGCTCACAAATTGTATGATTTGTCCTCCTGTTTTGAATGAAAAACAGTGATAGCCATTCTCTGAAGTTCTTTTTAGCATGAGCTCTATATTGGTTTCAACATCATGTGTTACGATTACCAGCATCTAAAGATGTGATTTCTCCTGCACGCTTAAGATCTGCTACGTGTAAAGAAGGCAGTTTGGTTTATTTGATATGATTTCTAGTTGGTACATCTATGTTAACTGGTGCTTCTCTATTTTTTCCTTTCCCCTGAAGGGACAAACCATTTATCAGCACTCTGTCCCATTAGCTTTTATGATCACTGGGAAGGCTTAACCTATGCTGAATACGGCGAGTGGTTCCCACAGGGAAGTTGTCCTCTAACAGCAAGCAGATCACTGGAGCGCTGCAGCATGTGTTTTACAACATCTTTACCTCAAATATCCCCAGCAGGCCATTTAGAATTCTTTTGAGCATTAATGAAAGCTGAGGATCCAGCCTTTCTTTGGTCTGTTTGCAGTCTGATGAGATTTTTTTTGTTTTTTTTTTTTGTCATTTGTTTGAAATGGCCCTTTGCCTTAAGCCATAGCTTTTGGAATTATCTGATGAAGTGGTAATCTTGACTGGCATTTCACAGAATCACAGAATATCCTGAGTTGGAAGGGACCCGCTGGGATCATCGAGTCCAACTCTTGGCCCCACACAGGACCACCCAAAAATCAGACCCTATGTCTGAGAGCGTTGTCCAAACACTTCTTGAACTCCGGCAGGCTCGGTGCCGTGACCACTGCCCTGGGCAGCCTGTCCCAGTGCCTGACCACCCTCTTGGTGAGGAACCTTTTCTTAACACCCAGCCTGAACCTCCCCTGTCACAACTCCATGCTGTTCCTCGGGTCCTGTCGCTGTCACCAGAGAGCAGAGATCAGCGCCTGCCCCGCCACTCCCCTCGTGAGGAAGCTGCAGCCGCCATGAGGCCTCCCCTCAGTCTCCTCTTCTCTGGGCTGAACAACCCAGGTGACCTCAGCCGCTTCTCATACATCTTCCCCTCCAGACCCTTCACCATCTTTGTAGCCCTCCTTTGGACACTCTCTGATAGTTTTATGTCCTTCTTATACTGTGGTGCCTGGGACTGCACCCAGTGCTCGAGGTGAGGCCGCACCAGCGCAGAGCAGAGTGGGACAATCCCTTCCCTCAACCAGCCAGCAGTGCCGTGCCTGATGCACCCCAGGACTTGGCTGGCCCTCCTGGCTGCCAGGGCACACTGCTGGCTCGTGTTCAACTTGCTGTTGACCAGAACCCCAGATCTGTTTCCACAGGGCTGCTCTCCAGCCTCTTGTCCCCATTAAAAAAATCTACTTTTCATGATTGCAAGAAGCTTGAAATGCATTTTCCTTTAAGGATAAGAAGCAAGGAAATGTGATTTTCTTAAAAATTGCAGTCACAAAACACTAATCTTGTGTTTTTTCTAGAATAAGACTGAGCTAAAGGTCTTTACTGTGTTACGTTGTAAGCAATGCAAAGCAAAATCAAAACAGCAAAGTTATCTTTGACGTAGTTCCTGAAAAAACTTTTCCAGTTCATCACTTTTTTGTCATGATTTACACAATTGCTTTTCAGGTGAATACCTGGTGCCTTAACAAAATTTGAGCAACAAAATTGCCTTATATTTATTGCTATCTTCACTGCTCTGGTGAGGCCATTTCCAAAAATGGGTCTGGGGCTTGGAAGTTGGTGGAAAATCTATTAAAACAGCTGCTTTTGGTGTGCCGTGCTTGTGCTTGCTTTGGGTAACAAAGCAGATTTTCAACCTGCCTGTTTTTCTTTGCAACACTAAGAATGCTGCAATAGTAAAGGGGTATATTTTCTTTGAATAATGAAATGTTAGATGTTATTTTTTGGCATAAATATTCTAGTTCCTTTATACTGAGCCTGGCCTGTGCTGCAATACATAGGCGCGTACAACAGACAACCAGGTTAACAACCATAACTTCATATTACTCCCACTCGCATGAAATTTGTTAGTGTTGCTGCATGCCACTGGTAAGGCGCGGCCCACCAAAGGTGTTAGAAAGAGAAATCTATGACAAGGAGGAGATGCCTGTCTCTGCTCAGTGTATAATCCTGAAATAGTCATTGCTCGGTTACGATGATGTGAATCATTATGGAATGATAACAGTTTACACTATCCGGTCCTTCAGTCTGCTTGTGGGAGAAAGAGCAAGAAGGAGTAAAAGCGTCACATACTCAGTCTGAACTTCTGGTTCTTTTGGTTCTCCTTTTAAGTTCTTTTTAGAAAATACCGAAAATTACGGAGTTGCAGCATGCCTTTTCAGTGGTATGGCAATCAACGTACATGTGCTCTGTATTCTAACTTCTCATAAAACATCCAGTCACGTGCTTTTCAAGGTAATGATTATAGCCTGAGCCTCACACTGTTGCACACACAATACATTCAATAATTTATTTTATAAGTCAAAGCTTAGGATGTGAGAGACAGCGTTTTTAGAACCACCATATGTCTAATCACATTCCACTCCAAATACCAGGTATGTTGTCTTGATCTTTTGTTAAACGTTAAAGTGTAACTAAAATTCCTACCAAGACAAAATGCTGTTCTGCATACATTTTTCCTTTGAGAGCGAGAGTAGGAGAACAAATTGTCTTTGATCATTATTAATTACGTAGGTTAATGTGATCCTGGATTAGCGCGGGTTTCAGTACGGTGCGAGGAGGTACTGCGTTCTACATGGGCAAGAATACAGTGTTCACCTGTCACTTGAGAAGAGATGGTTTTAAGCAGGGAGTACACAAGTTTCCTGTAACTCTAGGAACGGGGCCCGATGTGGGAAGAAGGAAAAGATTTCCAGTGTGGATCCATGTTTCCATGGTTTTCATTCTCTCCTCCAGGCTGACTACTGTCTTTGTATGGCTTGAGGAGGATATCTCTGCTGAGCTCCTGGCAATTACAATCTCTTGCTGGACAGGAGGGGACTAGCTTCACAGGATTCCTCAGCTCTTGGATCCCAGATAGATTGCAGCCCGCATGTAGACTCAGAAGGTGTAAAGGATGCTTTAACCCTTGTCTTTACTTGAATATTTTGGCTCTTTTAAAAAAATAAATAAGTATAATACATTATTTCTAACAAAAATATGCTAAGTTGTCTGTTTTGGTTAACCAAATTATATTGCCTACCTAATCTTAATCAGAAGATAATTAGCTGATTATTGGTTTACCTGATATCATATAAAGTTCTTTAAATAAATATCTGCCTTATAAGAATGAATTACACATTTTCTTTTAAGACACAGGTGCTGTTTTGGGGAAATCAACAATATAACATGAATGACACGAGGCGTCAGTCTCTGTTCTTTGTCAGTCTGCCAGAGCTACAAAAACTCTGTGCCACTACAATAACACTGAGTTCCCAGTTACCAGAAAGTGAGACAAGGAGCACACAGATAAAGACTTGCAGGTAAAGAATGTTGAGGGTTATTATTTTCAGAAGGTGCTGCTGGTTGCTATTCAAAGATTTTATTAGTAGCACTAGAGTTAACTGTAATAAAATCAGCAACATTCTTATTGGCAGTAAGCACTATAAAATAGTTCAAAGTAATTTATGTTTTTGGTAGGGGTCTTGCGGCTATTGGAAAAAAAAAAGCTTTTATGTTTTTAAATGTCATCAGCTAAAACTAAGAAGACCACCTACTTGGAACAGATAAATAGTTAAAATTATTCTCTGTTATCATGCAAATTTGGAATGCTTGAGGTACATCTTTTGAGCTATTGTAAATGCTTTTTGTAGGTTGAGACTGAGTGAACAGAATACTCAGAAAGAATATGTAGCTCCTTAGTGCTCACAAGGCATTACATCATTCACTGTAATAGTAAAGAGAAGAAATGAGAAATTCTGCCAAACAGAATGCTTTTGGGCAGATCTGTTAGATTGGCAAAGGCCTGTAGTCTTTGTCTCAGACCCATTGTGAGTAACTTGGACTAGTCCAACATATTACACTGAACCACTGGAAACTGATTAAAAATTGAATGTATTATGTTTGAAAAAGGTAAGGAAAATAAATTTGAGAAAATCAAGTATGGAAAGTTATTTTTGAAATTTTTTCTAACTTTTTTTTTTCTTTATAGACAGCTATTATTCCTATATCAAGACATCCTTTCTGCACCTCTTACTGGAACACTAAACCAAATTTCAGTTGTAATGGCGGTCAGTAATCACTGCGTAAATAAGTATATGTAGTTGTATATAATACATGCTTCTTTAAAAAGTGTTTTGTTTGAGGACCAAGGATAAGTAAAATTACATAGTTGAAAGCAAACTTTTACTCATGTGCATTAGTAATATAGATGACAGCTTAGGTCATTTCTTCTTTTGACATGGTGAACCTTTTGTGGAACAGAATGGACTTGGTAAGATGCCACTCAGTTCACGGTGAGAGTAGCAGGGGCAGCTTCTGCCATTTTGTTTTGGGCAGTCTTTTGCTTGCTTGGTAATGTATCTTTACCTGGAAGTGAGATTACACTATGACAAATGCCTGAACTTATTTTAGCTATCATTCGTTAAAATACGGGATACAGTATTTTCTTTAAGTATTCCTCAGTATATTTTTCTAAGGCAGAGACACCGATGGACCAAAATTTACTTTATGATTTGATAAAACACTCCTTAAATTCAGACACTTGAATTCTATTTATTTTTTAGATACCATTTTACAAATCAGGAATATGTCAAGCCTTTACAGAGAGACAAGGAGCTACTGTAAGTACTGAAAGATGTCACAGTTCTTCAGGTTGTTATGCTTATCTGTGATTGCTGTTGCCAGAGATGAGTATTTTTCATAGGGATGCAATTTGCTCTGCAGAAGCCAATTTTCAGGATAAAAAAAGTCTGTCCCTTGGACAAAATGTCTCTTACAAATCTTGGTATAGTCAATACACTGCATCAGAGTCAAAAATTTAAAAAAATCTCTCTGAGCAGTTTCACTAGATTCCTGTGCTGCAATGGGGTCCTGATCCTGTTCAGGAGCATTAATATTTGACCTCGAGGCAAAGACAGACCTGCCAAAGATGGACCAAAGAGCTCCCCTGCTGGTGCGATCCCATCTGCGTGTGTCCTATAGGTTCCAAGAGTGAGGGTGTTCAGAGAGCTGAACTATCTCCCCATTCACATTTTGTTTCTGTCCAATTTGTATAGGATTGTCTCAGAGAAACAAAACAAAAACATAGAGAAGAAATGGAACCCAGGAGCTTAACACCTTTTGTTTTTAGACCATTATGCATATGCTTTACTATCTTGTATGCAATGTTTGTGCATTTTATGAATGTATGGATGGATGTACTTACTAATACTGCTAAGTCAAAAAAACTGATTGCAATCAAAGCCAGTAGCTCTGGTGATTTATTTGCACAACCAGTTGGATGTATTTTTCTTTGTTCCCAGAAGAGTAAATGCTTCTCTGTTTTTTTAAGACATACCAAATATAGTCACCTTACAAAACTGCTTTATGTTGATTTGTGTAACTGACTCGTCATGGTTAGATTCTCCAACACCAGCAGGTGTGTAGTAATACCTGTATTTAATAACCATGAGCTGCAAGCAGATCCTTGCAGGATCTCACTAGAAGCATCCTCTGGGAGGTGTACTATTTAACTCTTTTTAACCCATTTTAAATTTTATTTTATTTTTTTACTAACTATCAACAGCAAGCTATACAGGACAAAGTCAAATAGACAAGTAGTACTGCTAGGTGAACAAAGCGAGATTCACATATTATTCTTGTGATTGCAAGTGAATGTCTCTGGTCTTGAGTTTGACAGCAGAGTTAATATATTTTGGAAGCTGTGGCTATTGTCTGGAAAGAGATGCATATCTAGTAGAGTGTTCCATACACTTCAGTCTTTTCCCCAACTCTTTTATCAGCCCTGTGAAACATTAAATGAATTGTAGTGCACCTTACTTTGATGACCCAAGAAATCTAAATGCCCACATCAAATACTGTAGTAACTTTCTTTTGTAGCTACACAGATGAAAAGTAAAGATGTGTAACACTGGGATTTGGCTCCAAGATACAGTAGCAGTATCTTTGATAAAACTTTGACTGAAGCCTTTATTAAGTCTATTAAATTATTAATAATTTATTTTCTTTTCTCACTGATGTTATTAGCTGGAAGAACCACAAAGAGTTAGTCCAGCCATTCTCCAAACCTGCCTCTCCTACACACTTACAGCCAGACTTGCACCCATGTGGAACAAGGCTGGTCATCTCTTGGTGCAAGGTATTTGACTCACCTGGGTCAGGGATCAATCATTTAGTTTTCAGTTCTTTATTATTGCATTTATTTTCCCTAATTTAATTTCCATAATTATTTCATTATTCTATTTTTTTCTTTGATTGCATTTTCATTGTTCCTTTATCCAAGTTAACAATCTGAAAGGACATATCATTCACTTTTTCATCTTCCTTTTCCTCTTTGTAATAGACTAAACAATTATTTCAGTTGAATGCAACATACCAGATTAATCACTTCTAAACCAAATATTGTTGGACAGTAAACGTCTTCTAAGAACTCAGCCTGTTTTTCAGATTTGTGCTTTCATAAGTGGCACTTCTGCACTTGGTTTGCATGCTTTTCTAATACAGAAGCATTTTTCTGTCAGACCGTCTCCTTCTACCTATCTGTCTTTTTAGATGGAAGTTCCTTTGCCTGACATATCTACACTTAACTCCTATGTAGGATAATTGTGAATTGCCAACCCTTGGTGTGCTCTTTTTTGTGTAGATCATTCGAAATATACACTGAGAAAAGTGCATGTGCTGTTTTATTTCCAGCCCCACTGTTAGCAATATCTTTGTTTTCTTTATCTTCAAAACATACAGTTCTTTGAATGGAATCAACTTATTCAGGAATAACAGCTAGAAGTAGAGGGCTATATGGTAGCTGATACAAAACTGGCTTCAGTGAAACATTGACTAACAACAACGTGCCCCTGGTGCATGCAGCTTGTCTAATCATATATGTTGCAAAATCTGGGCAAAACTGATGATAGATGGTAAAATATGTTTTGGTACTATACAGGTTTGCTTTTGAGCTTGGGAAATGTATCAACTCGTAGGCAATTAGAAATAATTCTAATTCCTTATTGGGAGAAAAAATGTGTAAATTTTTGTCCATTAGTATACTTTCATATATCTTTCTTTTTATTTAAGATGTTAATGAGTCAGTGAAAATTTAATTGATGTGTAGGGTTTTTCTCTCTTTAAAGGGACAGACTTTAAAGCACTCTTTGACACACACAAATGAAACTGATTTCTCCATTTTTTCGCATGAGGATATTAGGTGTATAGTTTAGAAAATAATGTTTATCTGTTTTATTTATTAAGGAAAAGATTTTTTGTCTCATACAGGAAGGCAAAATGCGGTTGGTAAGTACAGTTTTCTGTTAGTGGTAAGCTTGTGTGAGCAAGGTATAATTATGTGAACTCATGACTGAAATACTGCCATGATCTTCGTATTGCCAACACAATATGTTTTCATTTTTCATTCTGAAATAATCTCAGTCAAAATAGACTTGATGGCAGATGATTCTTTATATGTAATAGTTGTCAGCTCAACTGCACCCTTGAAAAATTACCTACAAAAAAAGTAATCTTTCTGCTATTAATCTATGGCCATAGATTGAAACCTACCATTAAGACATTATGATTATTACAATTAAATGCACTTACCTAAAATTCTAAGTCTTGCAAGTGGTTTGGAAGCCCGATAATAGCTAGGAAATAGGAATAGATAGGAAGAGATAGAAAAATGAACTGAAGTGACTGTACACGGTTTGCTATTTGCAAAATTTAAGTCACAAAGCAAGCTGCATAGCTATTGCAGAAAATACAAAGTTAAAGTTATTTTTATAATTCCTGTATAAAAATTAAAGATTACATGTTGGGATATTGAAGTCTGAATTTGCAACAGGGATGTATATTCAGGAATGTAGTGCATTCAGTCCCAGTGCTACAGGTTAATGCTGGGTGAGTATTCTGGAGAAGCGTCAATAAATGCGTGCCTTTCTTAGATATATTGACCATTTCTGGATATGTAATACTGGGCTTGATGACTGAATACAGCTGATGGTTATTTTTATATTAACTACATTTGTTTCGAAAATGGGCATTTTTGTATGAAGCATATGGGTTTCAAGCATCCAGCTGCATAGACAGCCATGGGAGCCGTACACCTCATTTTCATAGGGAGGTGTATGGATTGTAATTAATTTTTTTCCCCACAGTTAAAATGCAATTAATTTTTATTTCCATGCTGAGGAAGTCTTGCCTTTTGATTTTCAAACTCAGCATTTTGCTAACAGTTACTTTAAGTAAACATTTATCTTTCTAACAGTTGAATTATAGTTCAAAACAGGGCTTTGGACTTTTATTGTTTTTATTTTAGTTCTAGACCTCAATGTATCAGAGACACAGCTTTGCATCAGTGTGGAGGCTTGCTCAATTCGGTTACCACCCCCTGAGGTATAAAACAGTTATGTTTTCTGTGACTGTATTTGTCTTACTAATCTTTATCTTTTCTGTAAGGTGGCTTACAATTAGTATGATGGGGACAGAAGTGCTTATTTCTGATTGTGTTAAGATAGTAATCACATTTATTGACTATACACGCATGTTTTAAGTTCATAACATCCGTATTTTATCTATACTGATGCATTCTAGCAAGCATACCAAACATCTGTGTAAAACACATTCTGTATTACTTAAGATACCTTTTGAAAAATGCTAGCAGATTATGAAGTGAACTGTGTTTATGCTTCTAGAGTTTCTTCTAGCAGTGTTTTCTAGAAGGCATTCACAGTCTCACCGTAATACATAACCAGTTTTGAGTAACATCTTAAAAGTGAAGCTACAGGTAAGTTGTCAGCACTATGTGTAAGGTCTCTGCACATATTTTTTCTGGAATTTGCTTTGTTTTCTGTGCAGCTGCCAAACTACAGGAGCAGCCTGTACCATGCAGCTTGTGAGTGTAATTAATAAACTGCGTAAGAAATTGTGGATGAGGTTAAAAAATGGCCATTCTTTCTGACAGCCATGTCACCTTTGTTATGTCCATGCATACAGGGGCATATTTGTGAGGCTTGCTGGTTTCTTTCCAGAATAAGTATTTCGGATCCAAACAGTTCTTTTTTAAAACAGAAGAATAAGATTTCTTTTGTGACGTAGATGGACAGCATAAATATTAAAGCTGTCTTTATGAATCCAATTCCAAAATGACACAGAGTAATAATGGAAGTGATCATGGAGTGGCTTCATTATCAGTTTGATCATTTAAATACTTTTCTGAAATAGAAATGGCCAGATTTTCTTGTCAATGAATAAATGCTAACCATGGTAGACCATGTTTGATTGGCCCTGACAATCAAATTTTTCCTTTGTGGAAACACTGGTGTTTTTTGACTTCTCGCAGGGTAAAGCTATATGTCTCATTAATTCTGTTGCTGGGATTTTTGCACTTGATTAGGCAGGGTGGCATACGCAGTTCCTAGACTGTCATCCATGAGTTTCTGAGTTGAATTAAAAAAAAGTTGCATGAAAGTGAGACAGTTCTAGTTTGAGAAATTTGTTCTATACCGTTACTTATTAAAGAACTTAAAATTTAAATCTCACTGATTTAAATAGCCTTTAAACCCTGTTCTTATGTAACTTTGGGAAGTGTAGGTTCTAACATAAGATAGTATGCAATTTGATAATGAGAATATCTTATGAAATAAGCAGCCTGTGAGAGTTGATAAAAGAATAATAATGTATAAGCTTCAGTGTATTGTGATATACAATTCTTTTCAAAATTTTAAGTTTTGTACTGCTGTGGAGATATTTGCAAATAACTTTTTTTTCTGTTTTAAGCTGGGAGATTTTGATATTTCAGCAAACACCGTAAAGCTGTTTGACAGCAATGAAAATACAGTTATTCACAGACATTCCATATTAACAAACTGGTGCTATGTTTTGCCAAGGTAGGCATCTGTTTAAATTCCAGCAGAAACAAACATTTCCTGGAATGTTTGCCATACAAATTGCAAATTTAGTACTAATGATTAAGAACACATCTGTTTTATAGTCTGTTTTACATTCAGGAAGTTTTAGGTCTCAGTGTTATGGAAAATGTGAAAGAAAAATTAGTGAATCATAAATTACACGTTTAAATATTATTTCAGTTTTAGTAATCTCTTTGCTACTGTTGTGACATGTAAGAATGTTACTTGTCCTCATGTATAATTTTAGAATTTAAATTCTATTAATTTCAATTAATGCTATTAATTCAATTTAAAGAAAAAAATGTTTTCGTCTTTGCCACAAACTATCTCTATTTTCACCTGTGATTTTCATCACAACTGTATCAGAAGTAATGATACATTTTCTCTTGTTCTATACTCCCTGGTAGCAAGTATTACAGATGAGAGAAATCAGATTTGTAGGTTCCAAGCTCTTTTCCATACTTTAGCAAGCATTGCTATTGTTCTGTCATAAACCTATGAGCTAAAGATGTTAGTTCTCAAAACCTAATAATAATACATAAATACTTTCAATGCCAGAAAATGATTAACTTTTTTTCAAAAGTCCCGTGTATTTTCAGCTCAGTTTTATGACATCCTTTGTAAGCATCCCTTCTTTACCTGTGCACAGCATGAAAATGGGTCAGATCATAAACATCAGCAGTATAATTCCTCCAGAATCTCCTTTTCATTCATATAAGGAATTTCAGATGCACTGGAAGAATCTAGTAAGAACAATATATGCTGTTTTTGTATTTTCCCTCCCTTCTTTGTGTTTATTGAATTTATATTTGTAATACATATTTGTGGGTGGTTTTTGTTTTTGTTTTTTTAGTATGGATATATTCTTCCAGAGGATCTTGAAGACAGAAAAATATACTTGAGTATTTACTTCAAGCCGATAGGGGAAAGGTTCTTTACGTATCCTTTGAGAATATTTTTGTTATATGTCCTCTACTACTCTTCCATCGAAGACCTAAATTTTCATTTTTGAATGTACTACATTTTCTTCTTCCATAATTTCATAGAAGTCAGTGGAATTGTTTCACTAGACAAATCAGAACAAAATATTTAGTCAAGTCTGTCCGTCCTAGTATTGATTAATACTAAGCAAAACATATTGGTTTGCTTCTCAGCTTCTGTAAACATGATAGTGCCACTCCAAATGGTGACATAAAAGGAACAGTTAAATTAATACTGGGCATTGTTCCTGTAAAAATATGGCCAGCAAAGATTTGTTTTAAAGAGAATTTTCATGCTAGAAAAGACTAGACTAAAGACTGCTTATACTGAGTAATCTTTATTGCAGTAGACTAGTATGGTATAAACATATTGAAGTCCTGTAATTTTATAAGCTTCAGTCCCTTAAGAAAGTAAATGCTTCTGTTCACCTTTTTGAAAAATCTTTAGACAAGTTAATGGTTTCTTCCCAAGGAAGAAGATTCATAATCATAGAAATGTAAAGAACCTTGTTATATATCCCTGAACACTATTCAGGTACCCTCTAAGTTGCGTTCGAAGTCAGCCAGTGCAGTATTTTCCTAGAACAGATTCAGAAAGTGTGTTGAACTCTTTTATTTCTGATGTGAAGTGTAAGTTTTCACATCTATGTGGATTTCCAGTAAAGATGACAAGTAAAGCACTTTATCCTACTCAGGAACTCTCCAGGGCTCCAGTGCGTATAAGGTTTTTTTAAATAAACATATTAACGGCATGTACTCTGTTCATCGTATCAAGTAGTTTTTATCATATTCAGAACCCAGTAATAGCATAAAAGTATACTTTTCACAATGACCAACTGTCTTCTTTCTATTAAATGTATAATTTGGTATTACATTTTTATTTGACATTGTTATATTGTTGTTCACATGACAAATACATAAAAAAAAGATTGGAGTTAGTATTATAGTATTAATTAGTTGCTATCAATATTTGCTGTTCTGTCGGCCTTATTTTACAGCTGGGTTTCCAGAACTTTCTCACACCTCTTCCATAGTAATGATAATTAAAAAAATGTTTTGCAATTTATTTTTAACGAGCAGACTGAGAAGAAGATAAAGTTGTATGGACTTAGGCATTTAAAAGCACTAAAGCTGTCAGATTTACTCTGTGACTGGTAATAGAAAGGAGGCAAGCGATCACAATGCCTGTAATTTGAGGTTTTAACAAAGGCTGAGACTCAGATTTCTTTGGTAGTAGTGTGTAAAAGACGAAGTGAAGTAATTAATTCTGAACAAAGAATACTGACAGAAATTGCAGAGATTCTAAAATAGCATGATCCTCTTTGGAACACAGTTCCTGTTTATGGCTCTTCAATGATCAAAGCTAGAATGGCTCCTCCTTGTCATCTGCAGTTTTTATAGACATCTAGACTGTCTTTTGCTCGCAATACAGATGTCCTTAGAAGTCTTAAGAGACAAGGAGCACTGTCAGACAAACTCTCTGCAGACCCCCTCAAAAGGGCATTACCCAATTGGAAAGCACTAAACCAAGATAATGACTGTAGTTTAAGTCTTTCCTTCTGAGAAATATGATATTCCAGCATAGTTTATAAACAAACAACTGGGAGAAGAGAAGACATTTATATTATATTCATTTATAGTGACAGCAAAATACTGTTTAAAAATACAGATGGTTCTAATTCAAAATGGGAATTTGTATAGTTATATATTGTAATATGTATCAGGTATATATCGTGTAGTGATGCATTAGGTGTCACTGTCAGATTTTTAAATCCAGTTTATTCAATTCAACAACTCTTGTTGTATTGCAGGAAATAAAATCTAAGCATGTGAAAATGGCTGGTGAGATGGTTTGTGTAGTATCTCTGACCCAGGCTCCTCCAAGGAAACAGACTTTGCCTAGCATTTCTTCACCATGCAGTACGGAAAACAGCCACTGGATGGAGCGTTTGATCAAAGAGCCAAAGATGCACACTTTTTCGAGTAGCAGTAAAAGTACAGAAGAGGTTAGCGTTGAAGTAACAGAGAAATCAATGAATAACAGGCAAATACCAGGAGTATCAGAGTTACCAGTTCTGAAATCCTTAGGAATGCCTGTAAGTTCAGCTTTTGAACTCCCCCGCAAAAAGGTCAGCAAAACTATACCAATTTTCAAAGGAAAGTTGATGCAAATGAATGGAAAGGCCACAAATCAAACTGATGGGAAGAAAAGACAAAATGCTGAAAGACATTCACCAGTAAAAATTATGGGTGCTTCATCTTCTGTGTTGACTGTTTGCAAGTCCAGCATAACTCAAGTTTACAAAACTGTTCAAAATATGTCAGTCAAAAATCCTACTCACAGCAGCTTACTTCAGATAATGACTGAGAAAGCGTATATAAAACAAGGTATATCTGTATTTCAGTGGAAAACAGAGTCTGGTGGACAAATGACTAATTCTGATTTTTCTGATAACTCAGCTGCAGGTGAGAGTTCAAGTGGAGTCAGTCACAATAAGGCAAGCTCTCCTTCCTTGCTTAAGAAAGTTAAGCCAGTGCTTCAGAAATCTAGTATCAGTCCGAGCCTCAATACATATACATCTCTTACTGCCAGTTCAAGAAGGGGAAAAATGTTTGCAAGTCAAAATACCACACAAGCTGTAGATGAACAACACCATTCAAAGAAAGTACATTTGCAGATTTGTAAATTAGACAATGGAATGACAAATTGCAGTTTATCACAGCAGCAAACAAATGAAGGACCAGAGTTAAATATTCATGAATCCATCTTAAATGATACAGTGTGCATCACCAAAAATGATGAAGATAAAGCATCTTACCATTCTAAGGATTGTATTGCTGAGACAATGTGTTTTTGTTCCAAACCTAACTGCGAACAGGTACAGTAAATAGCACTCATTCTCACTGGTTCTCACAAATTCAGTGTATTCTAAATCAACGATAAGCAATATAGAGCGTAACTTTCATCATGTTCTACCATCATTCTCAATATAGTTTTCTGAAATTTGTTCTATATATGTTAATGTTTTCAGCCACTGCTGCTTTTTTTCTGAAAGGGATGATTTACTTTGTCCTCTAAGATACACACTTTTTTTTATTTGGAACTTTTAAGGTGGGATAATTAGTTTTAATTTCTTCAAAATAGTTTATTCTATCAGCTTATCAAGATTTGTGTAATGGTAATGTGCTGAAATTTTCAGTGTTCAGTCTGTCTTCATACAAAAACATTTATGAACAGCTCCTGGAAGGAATCTCAAACCTCAATTGTGTGGTGTCGATTGCAGTGCGTGTAAAGCAGTGTGCTGTTAGACAAACATGGAAGGTTTTGCAAATACAAGTTTAATCAAAATTTCACTGCAATCACTAGTTGCAACAAGATCTCCTACTGGGCATAAGGGAAAAAAATCTTCAAAGGGTGGTTAAGCACTGGAACAAGGTGCGTGGAGAGGTAGTAGAATTGTTATCTGTTCAGATTCTCAAAATGTGGCTGGATGAGGCCCAAGCAAGGTGATCTAACAGTTATCTCTGTTCTGAATAAAAGTTGCAACTAGATGACCTCCAGACATCCTTTACAGCCTAAATTTTCTATGATTCTGACTGTATTTTAATAAAATAAATAGCTGAGCAGATTCCAGTGCAATTTTTATGAGGATGATGTCCAACAGATTGGGCATATGGATGAAATGTGTTGTGCTTATCAATGTCTTCACCTATAAAATGTAATTTGGTAGATTATCTCAACTTTGTGTTATTAGGGCATCTTTTGCCATTCCATGAGCACAGTTCTTCAGTTCTGTTAATTCCTAAATGCCAAACTATCAGGAATTAAAAACCATAAGATTATTACCATTTTACAGCCACAGATTAGCTTTTAGAGTGACAAGACATGCAGCAATTGCTAAGTGGGTTAAGTAATGTTATCAAAATGAAGCCTGGTTTGAGGAGCAATGAGATTATCTGAATAATTCATGTTGGTGTTAGTGGTGATAGAAATTACAAAACAGGATGTGTTGTGTTGGGGAGACCTGATAGACAAAACTGTTTTTGTTTGTTTTTTTTTTCTAACGAAGGTATAAATTTCTATATTTTAAGATGTTTACAGGGAATAAGCATCTGACATGTGATGAAACACTGACCTCAAAACTGACTTACTCAATGAAGGAGAGCAACATGGAAGCATCTGTAAAGAAAGGTTGTGCCAGAAGAAGACAGGTAAAAAAAAAAAACCATACGTGTACAGCCCTTAGTCCATTCTATAAGGACTAGAATTAAGAGATAAAAAGGAAAATGTAAGCTTTATCATTTTATCATGTTCCACTTAAGGCGGGGAAATCAAGAAATATTATTGAACCCACTCTGGGTAAAATTAACCATCAGTTATGTTAATATTACTTCAAACACGCATTTAAAATGTTTGTCTCCTGCAAAAGGCAGTACTAAAATGAAAGCATTTAATGATGTTCCATAGTGTAAATATGTTTCTGAAGCAGATTTTCCGATTCTACAGAAAACAATTTTATCTTGTCTAATTTAACTATGGGCATTCCCATTGGCTATGTAAATGTCTCATCTTCAGTACTTGAATTCAGCATTATTCAGTAGAAATGAGCTCCTAAAGGCTAATTGTAATTCATTGTGGGATTTTTAAATGTATATTTTCTTAATTATTTAATATGTTTCAGTTGTTATTGTATTACTAGAAAGAGCCAACAACAGCAATTAAATAGGTTCCTAATACCAATTGGATTTTTTTACGCCTTTTCCTCTGGATTCTGCTCTAATGATAGTAGTGTGTACATTTAAATTCCTCTTCAAAATATTTTTTCCATGATTCTGAAGTATTGCTTTTATCTATCTCTAGGCTACACTTCTGTTTCTCAATATCAGTTCTTTAAAACTCAGTTGTGTCTTCCATCTCTTTCTCCTTACAACTATATTCTTAATGTTTTTACTACCTAGAAATTAGACAGATTAGTAAAGAACAGGTCCTAAGTCTTCAAAGCTCAGTGCAGATGTATTTTCTTACATAGATAGGTGTAATTTGTGCTAATAGCCAACTGAACATACTGTGCAATTACTTTACAAAATAAGCCAGAATGAGGAAAAGTTGCACACGTTTTACTCCCTTTCCACCCAGCTTCCCTTGCCTTTTATATTTTATCTCAAACAATCACATGACCATTTGAGGTCTCATTACCCATGCTCAATATGAAGTTCCTTTGCCTAGTCACATGTTACAATATATAAACTTATCTTGTCAAACCTACTCATAAACTGTTAAGAATTTACGAGTATGTGTCCATAATTCAGATTCTTCCACTTAATTTGCGTGTTAACCTTAGATTTGACTTGCCATCTTTTTGTTTTGTTAAGTTTTTAAAGCCAAATGAGACAATTCTGTGACTTTTAATGGTGATTAAAAGAGCACAGTCTGTGCTGTCAGTGCCGTTCAGAAAGGGCCAGTAGAGCAGCCTTAAGGGCCTGCAGCAGGAACACTGTCGTACCCTAGAGCTCAGGCTGCAGTAGGGACGAGAAGAGTTGGTGTGGGAGACACCAGCCCAGCCACCCTGAGCTGGTCCAGGCCAACTGCAGCTGGGAAAGGCCCTTTCCCAGAGCCACAACGGAGTCACTGCAGATGCTGCAGCAGCCAGGAGACAGTCTCACAAAAAAAAAAAAAAAAAAAAAAAAAGAAAGTAAAAAAAAACGGGGATAAAAAAACAAAAACCCCC
>VXAL01007442.1:292425-334280 GCA_013399475.1 Chauna torquata | reverse complement strand
AAAAAAAAAAAAAAAAAAAAAAGGCAAGTAAAAATAGCTGTGGATATAAGAATCACAACCCCACGGGTCTGACTGTTAAAGGCAGACTTCCACCATAATACAAATGAAGTGCTGGAGTCCTTTTCCTGCCTCTGGGAATGACCAACCTCAGCCCCACTAGGGAGTGTGAGCACAGGGCTAGCTCTTCAGTCTGGGCAGACTGGACAAGCACGGAGCCTGTAGCTGGGCTGGCAGCACTGCTGAGATGGGGAAGGGGCACTGTCCTGTCCTAGTCATGAGTCACAAGCGCCCAGCGCTGTTCCTCCCTCTCCAGGCAGGCTGTGAGCAGCACAGGTATGAACCTGAGCCCCGCAAGCTGCTTTAGGGAAGTGGCAGGAGGCAGCAAGTCCTCGCTGGCTGCCTGCCACGCTGCCAGTGCAGCATTGCTACTGCTGGCGCCACATGAGGTGGATGCACAGCTCTAGGGAAGCCTCAGCTGGAGTCTCAGGAATAGGAAAGGAACTTGCCTACTGACTGGCTGGGGATGGACTGTTCTGTGCTCAATGGTCTGATTCGTCCTATCACCAGATTAAAATAATAATAGTGTTGAATGGGGATGCTGCTAAACGCTGCTTCATTCAATTGAACATTTCACTCAGAAGCAACCTTTTAGTTGAGCTGCTACCTTAGTAGTACTACTTTGTTTGCTTCCCTGTTGTTTTTTTGTTTCATTGGTTTTTGTTTGTTTGTTTTGTGTTTTTTTCTTTATTTGGTTTTGTTAACAGAAAGAAGAAGGTTACTCAAAGTTAAAGAAAGCCAAAAGAAGTAAGCCTTCTATTTAGGATGTAATGGAGTTCTGAAAGAAAATTCTGGGTATGCTCATTATGCTCATTACAAAGTTAAAAGATTTTCTCTTTGTTAAAATAATACTTCGTGTCTATAGTAGCTCCTTGTATTCATATGGATTATGATGATATCAATTGTCTCCAAAGGAATCACTTCACTAAACAAACGGCTTCTAGAGCAAAATAAGGAGGTAACAGAAGCCAAGATTCTTGGTTTCTTTGGATACTAGCAAATAAAGCTTTGCCTTTTTTTTGTGTGTGTGTGTATGTGTGTGAAACAAGTAATGTTAAATATAAAGGCATCTTGTACTTAGTAGTACTGAGAACTTGGCTTTAATTTCTATTTTGATTGGCTCATTTTCTTTTAGGCTAAAGTAAACCTAATTTTTTTTGCTTCTGAGTTTCATTTGAACCTGAGCTAAAGTTAAAACCATAAACCATTAAAGTGAAGCTATGTATATTATTATCATTACATGAAATAGGCTGGCTAGATGCTTTTGCGGTGCCAAGATCTAATCTAAGGACAAAATGGCCTGTCATACAAAATGAACAAAAATTAGTTTTGTATCCAGATATTTGAACTCACATCATGAATGGTTGTTGATAACAGTCTTGCAGGATAGAACAGGCTTTTCCTTTGAATATTCCTTCAAAAATTAAGGATACATATAGCATATGAAAACCACCAGTTTTATTGATCTACTTGCCTATTGCACATTATCAGGAATAAAATATGCAGGAAGGAGTGACCTCTGCAGTGAAGTGTTTCAGAAATAAGTAGAAGTATATTTATTCAGAAAAAAATACTGGTGTAAACACGATGGTCACACAGACACAACAGCACAAAATTTTACATTATACAAAAATTGAAAAATGTAACAATAAAGAAGCAAAATATAAACTGCGTGTCTTTTAACCTGGCTTTTGGCTTCAACATAAGTGATAACAGGTAGCCTAACATGCATTTTGTCTCAGAAGTACACTTTATGTCCTTCCGCTCTTTGCATGGATAAATTTCCTCAGATGAACATATACATCAGTTGCCTACTTTCCTAAAGAAAGTCTATTGTATGGATAGAAGCTTTTCATATAGGGCCTTTGTATTTTTGTATTCAGCAGATCTGTTCCTGGATCTAGCATTTCATCTGCTATGCTTCAGTTTCAGAGCAAGGCATTTGAGGTATGGTCCTTCTTCAGATGTGATCTGTTTTAGCAGATTCAGCATAGATATCTGTAGGTACAAAGTCTGTGATTCACTGAGAACTGATAAACAGAAATGGTTTTCCTCAAGAATGGCCAGAACTTTAACTTTTTACGTAGATAAAAATTCCAACTTTTTTGTTATTTATGGGTTAGATACCAAACGACCAAGTTGATTGTTGTAGGTAATGCTTAAACACTGGAGAGGAAACTGTCTTCCATGAAGTGTTTAATATGTGATTTCTAAGAATACCGTTGGTATGGATTCTTCATTGGTATTTATGGTGTAAAAACAAAACTAGAGCTAAAATAACTTCTGCTATTGGATCAGTGCCTACAATTTTGTTTCTGAAAAGTCTTGCTCTGATTTTCGTTATGATATATTACTACACTTGCATTCAGAGTATGTTTGTGTTTTGAACACTTGAGAATCACTTTTAGCAAGATTTATAGGTGAGAAGGTCTTACAGTGGAATTCAATGATGTAGTCAACAAGAAGGACTTGGATCTATAATTCATGACAGTAAAAACATTTTTTTTTACAATTGTCTTGCAAAAAGGGTCTGTTTGTGACTAACGTGCCAAGTTGCACAGCCTCTTAACTAGGCCAGGAATTCAGAGTAATCCTAATTTTCTTCTCGGTTTTAGTGGAGAAAATAAGGGCGTATGTTGATAAAATGAAGGATATAAAGCAACATGATTGAAGCATGTAACATTTTTAGATGTTTAGTATTGAATTCTAATACTAAACCATTCTCATTCGTTCTGTTCATATCCACACACAGACAATCCCCCACTCTCTGGGGAAGGACATATTCAGAATAGCAGAGCTGAAGTTCACAAGCCACTCATGTACAGAACTCTTCCTGTAGCTCTACTCCTGTGTTGTTGCCAAATTCCATTTAGCAAATGAGAAGCGAAAAATTCATCAGATATAGTAATAATAGTATTATTTTACATGAAAGTAATTGCTACCATTGCTGTAAGGATACTGTATGAACACAAGATGAAGGCAGGGGATCTACACAGCTGGAGTTAAGTAAAAAAATGTCCGCAGTTTTGTATATAAGGGCTAGACCTGTATTAGACTATTCATCTAAAACGTGGGTTGCCCCAGGCCAACGTTCAGGAATTTCTCTTGTAATTAGAAGGATATGGTATAGAAATTTCAACAAAGCCATCTTTCAAGTGCTTCCTTGATGTGAAATATTAAGTTAAAATAATACCTTTTTGTATATCATATGAATGTAATATCATCTGGCTTTGTGAAGAAGCACTTTCAACTTAAATTTGAAAACATTTACATGGAAATTATATGTGGTGAAAATATTTGTGTTTTCATTGAAAAAAAGATTCTGATAATTTTTAATCTTTCAATGAAGAAGCAACTTCTTATATGATGGAGGAAAATTAGATACAAAAAGTAGATGCTATTATAACGTTGTTGCTATTACCCTGTCCATTTTTCGTTGCTGCAGGTTTGCTCCAGGTTAGGGTTAATCCAATTTACTGCATGGTCAACCATTTTAGAATGCTGAAGAATGGTTTCTTCAGATTCTGTCTCTTTTCTGTAGAGCTAAGAATGTGAGTTGGTTACCTGATCTCAGAGTTAAGAAGGTGTGAATACACTTCTACGATGGAAGTTGCTTCCTCCAGCATGACAAGAACAATATTTTGAGAGATTTAAATTTAAAAACTCAAACATAAGAGGAAAGATAAAGCTGAGTATAATATGTATTTACGATAGCTTTATCAAGGACAGATTTTTTACTTGTTCTGTGTAAAAATGCAAAAAAAATTGAACTCAAATGCTCTAGATACAACCTTTGTAAACAAAATGAAAATACAAATGTAGAAAATGGCAACTCCAAGCCACATGGTTCCGAGTTACCTTTTGATTTCTTTGCGATCTAAGCTTTTTCTGTGTTTTCCTCCATTCAGGCTTCCACGAGGCCATTAACATACTTGAGGATCTCTGAGCTTTGTGATCTTTGCTCTGTTTATTTCACGCCGTTGCTACCTGTTTCTGGATGAAAAATTGAGGGTTAAATACGTACAGTCAAGTGAATCCATATATCAACTTCTTCACCAGACAGTTTAGGTTAATAATCCTGAAATGGATTTGGAAGTTCAGCAAATTGCTTAGAGTTCCTGAATCACATTATGTCTGTCCTAGTACTTGCTTAAAAACTTAGGCACTGTTCCAAGTTATTTTGAAGTTTCAAGTCTGTCTTTTTATGACACAGTTAGATTTAATTCTTTGATACCATATCTACATCTCTGTTTCATCAGTAAAACATTCCTAAATAACTTCTTGGCAAATGGTTAGAAACTAAACAGTGCAGTTTTTCTTAGGGGAATGATCTTAAGGCTAGATTTGATTCCTGCTTCTTTAACTCATGTTGTAGTTCTTAATGAGTTTCCATTCTCAGAGATAAAACTACTGTATAAAAGATTTTTTAAGTCTAATTCATAATGCCAATTATGAATTGCAATTCATGCAGAATATGTATAGCTGCCGTTTGAGTAATTTTATCAAAATAAATGTATCTTCAAAGACCTACGTATAGCTACAAATATATATGTGATTGTTGTCCCATAATTGTTGTTTTTAAGTGAATATTATTGTGTTACATGGAAATTAAGAAGCAAATGTCACAACACTAGCTCCTAAACTCAGATAATACACAACTGTAGTATAACATTTGCTTTGGATATACATCTGCAGAATCTTTTTTTTCTAAAGGAATTGGTACAGTGAAACTTTATGTGCTTTATGAGCACTTTATATTGCCATAGTTGGGTTTTGATTTACCTCATGTTTCAAATTAGGATTTTTCCCTACTACAATGAGAAGTTTTGTTTATTATTTTTTTTTTTCAAATGGTAACTGTTAGCATAGCTATAATTTAATGGTTCCAGTGTTTAAAATAAAGTGGGCATTTCAAAAATGTAAATTTCTTGTATTCAATACAAAAAATACAAAATAATACAAATAATACAAAAAGAGCAATATACTCAGCAAAAAATTAAATCATATTTACATTTTTTCTGGAAATTGGTGTACAAAACTACTTTTCAAATTCTGTGGCTTAGTTATTCTTTCATAGGTTTGACTATATGTAACTGATCTTTTTCTTTCTGACAATACAGAAAAGCCTGTGGAGCAGTTGCATTTCTACTGTGCTGTATAAATTAGTGCTTCATCTGATGTTTCCTTTTGTCCCTTTTTACCTGCTGCCTGTTGCCAACATTTGCCTTGTATCTCGTTATTAATGGAAGTCACTCTGCATTGTTCTTGTATTTTAAAACGTTTGCATCATTTCGTGTTATCTATTATAATACTCTAAATAGAGAAAATACAATTATTGTAAATCCAATTTGTTCCACTTAAAATAAACTACTGAATAATTCATACGTGCTAAATTGCCAAATCCTTTCTAGTCTATGCTGGGTGTGGGGGGGTACCTGTTATTCTAACCCTCTCCTCATAAATGTGTAGTAACGTGTTGATATGGAGTGGAAACACGCAGGGTGCAGGAGTGGTGGCAGAAATGCCACTAACAGGAAGGGAGGGTTAGTGCTGTGGCTGCCTTCAGAGGATTTATTGATGCTGAAGGGACCTTCGGTGCTGCCTCACCTGTCACTGTTCATATGGCAAGAGCCTGTCTCAGTTTCTCCTTTTAATCAGTTCTCACTAACTGGGCAGAATGCCCTTCTGGCAGGCCCGTGAAGCTGTCAAAGCACAGAAGCCCTCACTGTCTAGGATCACCGGGAGCCTCCATGCGCGATGTCTGCAGGCTGGATTTCTCAAGGTTAAAGGAACAGACAGACCCACCCACCTGCCCCAAAATATCCAAACGTGCATCATAACACGTGGAAATATAAAAGGTTAAAGCAATCCCCAAGTGTGAGAAGCTGGTAACAGGTTAAATGGCGGAAGATATCACCCGCCTGTTGATGGCTACTGGGTTTTATAGTTTTTTTATAGCTTTCAGCAGTTTTCAAATCATCTGCTTCTATGTCTAAGTCAATTCACATTTACAGTTTGGAAAGCTTTCTCTGGCTGCAGTATTAGAGGATTCAGAAAACTGTGGTTGAAGTATTTGTAATAAGTTTGTGTTATTTAGTAAATATGCATTTCCAGAGAGTGATCTTGTTTATCTGGCATATTTTCGTAAGTTGGAATTATTCTTTTCCTCCATAGTCATCACAGATGTAAGCCGAAGGGATTTCTTACGTTCTTTAAATTGGCACGTGCTCAAGCTCCGTGTCAAATCCAGACTTAGGAGGTTACAAATTATTTGGTAAGTGCTTGTAACAGCAGGGAAGCTTGCTATTTAGTTCCTTTGGTGCAGGTTTTGTACCAGCTTGTGGTTAATTGTTGGTCTAGTAATAGGTTAAAGCCCCTGAAAGTGCTGTGGCACTGTATCACAGACTAATTTAGTGAATAGAGCAACTTCAGGACTTTGGGCTGCATGCTGATCCGCATCAGCCTGCTTGTCCTAGCTTCATGGAGAACTATGAAGAATTTTGTGGCATCTCTCCTACTCAATCAGGAAAATGATGTGGTGCAGCCGTGAAAGAGATACGTTGTTCTACCTTTTTGCAAAACTATAGTTTTGCTAGTCCGCAGACAATGCAGAGCAGCAGCTCACCCTCTCACCTAAAAAGTTGCAGCCAGGATGAGCAAATATCTTTTCCCTGGGATCTGCGCAGAACTCGATGCAAGCTCTGAACAGCTTAAACCCCCAGGGTAGCATTAGATTCTGGGACAAAGCAGTCTTACTTTGCTAGAAAATATGTGAAAATTGTTCCCAAAGAGATTGCAATTCTGTCAGGAACACACATAGCTTCTTGCAACGACTGTATTGTTATTCAGAACAGTGACAAGAAATTTCTTTTTAGACTCTATGTAAAAAAGATTTAAGCTTGCTCCACTGAGAGAAATTCAAGAGTATTGGAAGCTCATGTCTGATCTTCTTGCAGGGTGGATCTCCTTGTCAGATAATCCCTTTCAGGAACTGACGCAGTTTTGTTCCAGCGTGAGAGCAGCCCAATATGTGCGTATATATAAATATATGTGTATGTACGCGCCTGTGTTAGAGCATGTGTGTGAATACACACACACATGCACATACGTACAGCTATACTCCGTTGCTGATGTTTAAAAATATGTGGAGTATGTGTAGTAAGAAAAATATTCTTTGGTACAGATGGCTAGCACTGGCCAGCAGCGTTTGGTCGTTCCTTGTTGCTGGGTACCGCGGGCCAATGTAGGAGGGATAATCTTCATTTCGTCGAGCAGATTCCACGACACAGAGCTCCGTTTCCATCGAACGGGAACTGGCTGCCAAAGCTTAGCTGGCTTTAACTGCGTAGCAGGGTGTGAGTTTGCTTAAATACCATTAAAGTATTTATTTAACTAAATCAACAGTTAGCCACGTGCTCTGATAGTTGCATCTTGCGGTGTGGCTGTGGTGTGAAAACTGAGGTGCTTTCCGGAGTAAAAGGTTATTCCACTGGGAGGTGCTGGCAGAAGATACCAGTGCCTACACTCTCAAAATAGATGCAGATACCTATTTTATGTAACATTTTTGATTCTATTATGCTGCAGTGATGTTTTTATTGCAAGTGGAGCTTCATACCTATGGGAGGCTTCAGAGGAGGAAAATTAAGCAAAATTCAGCCTCTGCTGAAGAGGGGGAGAAGGGTGATGTTACATAATTCAAAGTGGTACTGCGTACTTTTTATCTTCAAAAGAAAAATTTATCAGAAAATGAATTTCATTTCTTTTTCTGCCATTCATACAATGGAAGATAATATGGAAAAAAGAAAAATGGACCCTCAGTAAAACAGAGCTTATTGTGCGTCTCGTAGCATACATGACCAGTATTGTAAAGAACTGAGGTCTGTGTAGGTTCAAGCATTTGTTAACCAGATACCTAATGTAGTGCTTCCTATTGAAAGAAGGACTTCAGTAAGACTCAGTTCCGTAAGGTTTTATTTCCTGGGAGATCAGACACTTCGAAGGCTGACAAAAGCATTTCATTTTATATCAAATCTCACGGCTCCTTTAGGAATGTCCCAACTAAAATGCCACCCAGAGAAAGCCAGCTCTTTGTCCTGTGGACCAAACTTGGGTTACTATTTTTCAGTCTTCTGGTACTGATTGGCTATTCTGCCTCCGAAGATTTTCTAATTTGGAAAGAATAACAATAAAATCAGGATTCTGCACATCAGTGAAAGCAAATGCATTCCAGTAATGGAAAATGCATGGCTCCCAATCCCTGGGCACCGGGCCAGCCCAGCCTGGTATAAACATACATCTTCATTAATTCTCATTTAGAGAGGAATCGATTGATGTTAGCAGCGTAAACTCAAGTAGTGTAAACCACCATTCAGATGTAAACGAAAAAAAAACATCATCATTTTCAGGATTTCAGCCTTACCTGGAATATTGGGCATGCCTACATCCACTGGCTACCGAAACGCTTGTGCCTGGTTAACTCTGAGGCCGCAGCTGGGTGCGGGACGCAGCACGGCACTGCCTCGCGTCCTGCGCTCAGAGCGCGGCTCTCACCTACTCTCCCAGGCTTTGTCTGGGCTGGAAGGAGCCGGCTGGCTGGGACTGGGCGAGAAGCCGTGTTAAATCACAGAGAGAGTCCTCTAGAAAGCTGGCTTACATGTTTGGTGTGTGACTACAGAGATTAATTAATTTTAAATGAATCCAAATTAAAAGCTGCTTACTTCCTGCATCGTTAGTCAGTGGCAATAATACAGTGGGTATTTATTATGACAGTTACCCTGGGAGTTCCAGCACTGTGAATGCTGCATACCCTTGCATCTTTATAGAGAAAAGTTGTCATCTGATCGCCTCTTTTCAGATGTTACACTCGCTGTTTAAACTGGGAAGTTTAGAAGGTGCTGTAGAAGAAGTTTTTTTTTTTTTTTTCTGCCTTGCAGCTTAAAGTATTTGTGTGTGTGTGTGTTTTTTTCCAAACTTCAGTCAAAAAGATCTATTTTTGTGGTATCATATGCAATTTTTGACCCAAGATGGAGATGTAAGGCAGTCTTGTTGGCAACCGAACAGGAGAACACAGACTGGAAGATCTCACAAAAAGTCTCTGTAGAATAAGTAGAAAAATAAAAATGCAGAAGGAAAGCTTTTTGCTAAACTGAGGCCCACTCCGCAGTGCCTCGGGGACGTACCCATCCACACGCCCAGCTAGAATCATCTGAGCCTACTTAGCTGTGCATCAGTAACGGGATAACGTTGAAAGTATGCGTCATTAATTTTTAAGACAGCAACTGTTAGAAGAAAGCTATCAGACTTTGTGAAGAGTGTAATAGACCTGTCAGGGCTACACTTTATCAGCACAACATTTTTATTTTCATGTCTCTGAAGAGCCAGTATCTGTTTAAGTTACAGCGATGCTCACTTACTGTGCAGTTTCACACAGCACCCAAGGGAAATTTGACGCAAAATTTACCTCCTTCAAATCAACTGTAAATGCCTCTTGCTGCATCGTCAGGGAGAGGATTGCAGAATAACAATGCAGCAGCCTTTTAATATGCTCGTTACAAAAAAAGGTTTCGCACCTAGTATTTTTTTTTACTTTATTTTTGTGAGCATAGGATAAGATATATATGCAGTAACTTGCTACTTCTTTTAGGTATAATATGTTTTATTATCACTTTTGGCTGTAACAGCCAGGTAAGCTCAGAAGGTCTGTAAAAATACGAAGGCAGCATGGCCTCGCTGGGTGCGCTCTGGTTAGCTTGCGTTCAGGCAGGCAGGAGGGACACGCGGTTGGATGCCCCGGCTTCTGAGAAGAGCAGAGAGCAGGTAAGCGTCAAAATTTATAACTGCAGCGAGGTCACCTGATTCCCATTGAGTTCTTTGTACATGAAATCATGTCTCCCTTTATGATTACGACAGCACTTCTATTAAAGCTAGTTAATCAATTATATTGAGTTCTGTGTTATATTCGACCCTCCTCTCTCCCAGGTTTATGCACGCTCGGTCCAAATGCAGCTCTGTGCCTGCAGTCTGGTGAAGGTCTTCCCACCTCTGCATCAGAAGCTACGATGTGCCTGGGACTTGAGTGTGAATAGTGCACTTTTGGGAATGTGCTGCATGAAGTAATTAACGAGGCTGGCTTTCATCCCTGGTGAGTCATGTTTGGGCCAGCAACAGTTTTTATACAGATTAGGTCGTTCGTTCTGTTGCTTAACAGGAGATGTGACTGAATGCATTCAGAGTGTCAGAGCCAGGCGACATTTGAAAAGAGAATCTGACAAGAATTGAAGTAACCTTTCTTTTCCGCATTTTGGTCTTTTGAGATCAAGGTATTTCATTCATAGTCATAAATGTTAGATTTCCTTTACCTTCTCCTTATAACTTTTACCTTTTCCTTATAACTTCTATTCTTGGGAGAAAAAAATATTTTAGTTTAAAATAAAACAGTGAGCAGAGGTATTCTGCTTATATACTTGCTCCTGCCATTTTTTTCCAGCTCCAGCCCTGGTCAGGGTGCCTTGCTCAGAGCACAGGACCCCCAGTCCCGCATCGGTGGTCGCACACCGAGGGCCGGACAGCCAGTGTGAGCCCGCATCTCCCGGTCAGCAGCAGCAGAGAAGCGGGTGGCAGGGTGACACGGCTTGTGCCTGCCTGGGGCTGCCGTGCCTGCAGCTGCAGGAGGCTCCTCCCAGGCTTGCCCTGTTTATCCAGGTTGGTTTGTGGTGCTACGTGAGCCCGCGGAGCTGCCTCCTTCCTGGGCCAGGCACCAGCTAACGCTGCCCCTGAGTACGTGCCTGAGACCTCTTTCCGAGCAGCCTGGCGTGCCCCAGGAAGCCAGACTGCACCAGCCTCGCCCGCTCTCTCCCACACTCTCACCCCTGTCCGACACGTTTTCTTAGTTTCCCAGCCAGAAATCTCAGTCACTTGTCAGCGTTTTCACACCCTGCCTTGGCTTCCACACATGCATCAGCCCAAGCAATGACCCAGGGAGTTCACCAGTTCCCTGTGCCTGCAAGATTTGCTTTGACGGGACCTCTGAAAGAGGGACCTTGGGACTTCCCTTCTAGGGCTGTGGCATTTCCAGGGTGCGAAGGTGAGGGAACGTGCCGCAGGTTTCAGCTGGGTGATGCCGTTCCTCGGGCTGCACGACCGTCTTTCTTATCACTCCTGCATCCTTTTAAGCCCAAAGCTCAGTGGTCGCTGTTGAGAAGTGAATTCCTCCAGCTGTGTACATGGATATCTGGGAAGCGATCCTGTAGCATCCCCAGAGGGGGAGATGGAGGAAACGTAGGTACCAATGGGTATGAGCAATGCATGGGAATGAGGACAGAAAAGCTGATTGTAACCTAGACAATACCAGTGGATTTGGGCCTTTGCCAGGGAGTAACGTACGTGCCTGTGCAGGGCTGGTGGCTAGCCCAGACAGCTCAGGACTCGGTTTCTCCCCCTTCCCTTTTTGTGTTAAGGGGCAGCGGTAAATTGTAGTGTAAGCCAAGCGAAGCCATTTATGTGGGGTCAGGTAGTTAGGGCCCTGGCTGTGTGTAATGCAGACAAGCTGGGAGAGAGCTGCAAGGCTTTGGGTAGACCCCGCGCTCCAGGTCGGCCAGTGCCCTAAAGAGCTGCGATACCGATACAGGAGTGCTCCGGCCTCAGGGAAACCTAATAAAGGGGCACAGAGGTGGCCTGAGAGGCCAACCCTGTAGTTCTTGACTCTGCTAATTAAAAGCCATGGGAATTTCCATATGTAAGATTTGGCCCAAAACTATTCTTAGTACTTGGGGAGTACATTTTATTGCTTGGAGTTTGTGATTAAATGGGGAAATAAGTTCTCATGCCCCTTCCTCTCCCACTTATCAGCGTGGCTGCATTGAAACCAAAATAAATGACCTTAGAAAGGAGAAATTTATGTTACAGAAATACTCGTGCGGTCTGTATGGGAAGCATGTGAATATTCCTGAAATATGATCGAAACAAAACCCAGACAACTTGAAGAGCTTGAAGTAACATTATCTTCCCTTTATTCAGCCGAAGCAGAATTTAAATCCGCTGCAGGCAGCCTCTAGAATAGCACTTAATGTGATGCCAGAACATCCTGCAGAAAAGGTGCAACACGTTAATGTATGTGGATTGTCTCTGATGTCATTTAGTTGTGTGAAAGGCCACAGCCGGAAAACAGCTCTAATTGTGTATTCGACTGTTATATTCGGTAACTGTGGAACCAGCTCATTCGGGACGACTGGTTACATGCAGCGGGGCTCTTGCCTGGCGGAGAGCCGCGAAAGAAGTTAGGCTAATGTCTCAATTACTGAAATACATCTTAGCTGGCTTGTTTTATGGGGGTCTACTTTGACACTCGTATCAGAAACATGATTGGAACTTTCTAAAGTAGTACTTTGTGGGTTTTCTTTTTCTTTTTTTTTTTTTGTATTGGCACTCTTCCTGCCTTTTCCCCAGGGCTGTCAGCCTGATTTTGCATTTCTGTGGGCTTTGAGGTCTGGTGGATTTACAAAACATTCCTGTGCTTGCCTCAGGTTTTCAGTACGTCCTTATGGTGACGTACCTCCGAATCCAGCCCGTGAACAGACTGCGGATGGACCTACCCCAGTGCAGTGACACTGAAATGCTGAGTGACATTGACAGGTTTTGCATCTGAGAGACTGAGTAGAGGGAATAATTCAGTCAAAGTAGTAAAATGTACTTTAGCATTGGGATCAAAACTTCCACTGATTTCAGTGGAGGCAGAACCAGATACGTTTTATTTCTTCTCTTTGCTGTTTTTTCTGCATTTTTGAGTAATTCCTGATTCTTCTGGGCATCTGAGACCTCAGTTTTTCTGTCCATCTTGATTTTAGGGTAGAGTTGGCAAGAAGAAACAGCTACAGAGAAGAAAATAGAGCTATTGAATGCCACAGTTAGGTCTGAGGCTTTTTCCCTGTGAGTTTTGTTGCAGACAGGTGAAGCTTTGAGTTTAGTTTCATTCCCTTTAGTCAGTCAGATGGTCAGCTGATAATGTCTTTTGAGTTTCCCGTGATGTTCTGGCCTAGTCCTTAGACAGCGGGTTTCTCTAACTTCATAAACAGACACTTGAGGTAGAAAAGAATGCAGATGTTCGTTATACAAAGCAGACGAACAAATACGTAGTTTTTTGTATTTTGCCAATTCTTGATAATGCCTGCCTAGAGAAATATTAAAATAAAACCATATGCTTATATAGCGCTCAATACCTTTTGAACTGCTGCAACTTAAATTTACTGTTTTGTTTTTTTTTTATTTTGAGTTCATTTAGACAAATATATAAAGAGTTTATAATTAAAAACGCTGACATATATTCTTGCAGAGCATTTTGCTTGAGTGGACGTAGTTTGCCAGTGCCTGACCCTGACTTACCCAAAGCTGTCTTACTTCATGAGAAATACATAGTAAAAATAGATGGCTGGAAGCCAATATCAGACAGATTTAATTGAGAAACAAGTGAGAGTGATTAGCCATTGGAACAAGCTATGAAGAGAAGTGGAGGACTTTCCATGTCTGGATGTCTTCAAATCAACAATCAAATCTCACATGGACGAAATGAGTAATCAAACAAACATTTCTGGGGCCTCGACAAAGGGCAACTGTATGAAAGTCAATGGCCTGTGATCTGCAAGAGATTGCAGTATTTAATGGTCCCTTCTGGGTTTAAGCCTGAGTTCAGGGCAAATTAAAACACTGATAGCGTGAGTGTGACTTTCTGAACCCTAAATTCCCTTGCAGATCTTTTTCTCCAAGTCTGCCAAACTCCAAATGTCGAACTATTGAGCGAACATGGAAATAATCTTGAAAGAACCCAGTTCCGAAAAGCTGCCAAGAAAATCATGGGCTCACGTGTCCCAGGAGACATCTGTAGGTGAAAATTTCTCACAGCAGAGAGAAGCTGGTTGTGTTTTGATGGGATATGGAGGAGCCCCGCTGAGAGAAGGTCTGCCCGCCTCTGGCACACTTCGGCCCCGAATGTCCTTTGGTGACATCGTGTCAGACTGAGATAAGCTTTGACCGAAGTCATTCTAGATCTACATGAAATGTAAATGCTGGCAGGGTTTGATTGTCTTCATGCTCAGCCTCGCAGCAAGCCCGAGGACAGAAAAATGGATTGTGTAAACTGACCTGTCAGTCACCCCCTGTTCTCCCAAAACACATTGTCCATTTAAGTACTGACTCGCGATAAAACATTTTAGCATTTGGTAAAACTGAGCTGTCAGTAGTTAAGGCATAAAAACAGGCTATTGCATGGAAAACAAAGCATTGCAAGCCCTCACCACGTCTGCAGTGCGTGGTGACAGCAGTGTCCGCTCTGAGACCAGCAGACAGGCACTGCTCAGGACTGCTCGGGGTGCACTGCAGCGAGCAAGCAGCTCCCTTCAATCACCATTCAGTCACAGAAACGTTGATAACAAGCAAAAAGTTCATAATCAGTCAGTTTTTAAAATACTCAGTGTCACAGGTCTTGTCTGTATCTAGCAAATGAATGGTAATTAGGGAAGGACTCAATAGCTTCCCTCTTCACACTAAATTATTGTTTGTGAGATATTCAAGGAGCTGCAACTCTTTCAATCCATTTTTATAATGCTTCTCTTGCAAAATAAGCAAGCACATGCTTTGATTTCAGACAGCACTCTAGCACTGGGCTAACCAGGGGTATTTTCTTCAAAATTAAAAAGACAAATTGGTTCCTTTGCTTAGCGTGTTCCTGTGATCTAAAGCCGACGTGAGATATTTCCTATTAGCAGTATGCACCCCCCTGCTTTAAATTGCTAACTTCTGAAACATTTTTTCAAGCATGCCTGAAATAGAATATTCCTTGTGTAAATAAATGAGTTTGTGAAACCCTTTTAATTATTCTACTTCAGCGAAAAGATTAAAATCTTAGTCTCTCTCATTCCACATCCATGTTTTAACTTAAAAGAACATAAAGAAGATTAATCATTTTCATGCCAAATACAGAACAAAGCATATTTTTTCCTTTTCCCCACGCAATCTGAAAGCCATCAAATTCCCCCGCCCACCTGCTATGCATATGAGTTGAGCATTGTCAAGTACAAATTAAGGATCTGATTAGCAATTGCTTCTGGATGTGGCCTTGCACAGTTGTACTCGTTCCAACAGGGAGCCACAGGCGTGAGTCAAAGCATGCAGAATGAAGCTTCCCTGGTCCACCTGGGATCAAGCGCCTCAGAGAAATAAAAAGCCTCTGACTCAGCAAATACAGCCCGCATCTAATTGTAAATGTAAAAAAAAAAAAAATTGTCACCGCCTCAATTTTAGAAAAAAATAACATCATGTTGCTATTCAAATATTAAATATTAATATTGATCTCAAATATTAAATATTAACGGCCTGAGGGATTTTTGGAGGGTAGGATGTCATGTCTTGAGGGGCTGTTTGGCAATAAGGTTGCTCACAAACTAGACCTCAGGGTTTGGGTCTTTTCAAGTTCGTACAGCCTCAGACAGACATTTGCCACCAGTGAACACACCAAGCCTCCTGCCCAGCTCCCAGGGAAGCCAGTCACTCAGAATAAATTACGTGAGGACTCCTATGTGGCATCCTGACCCCTGGGTTACAGCAGGTGAGCACCACACCACACACCACGGAGCCATGGCAATGCTGACTGCGGTTTGGTTTGCTGTAATTTGTGTCCGTACCATGCATTTTAAATCAGATGAGCAGTAATGCATCAATTATCAAGAACGAACAGTGCAGAATGCTGAGGGTTCTTTATAAAGACTTATTCAAGGCTAACTGATTTTTAATACGTGTGTTTAGTTGCAACTGAAATTACAGTAATTGAAATACAATTGTATACAAAACAGAATAGGAAGCTTTTATATAAGAACAGGCCAAATGATACGACAAATGCCAAAATAATTTTTAATGCCGATTCAAATAAAATGTTTAAAAGAATTGCTTATGCTTTGATCTCAGTACTGAAATCCATGAAGATTTCGTTCATTAAAAATCACTCCAAGCGTATTCACATCTCTGTTAACGGAGGGCATGCCCCTATTTGTGAATACTGTAAAGAGCGGCACTGAAACTGGGAGTTTGTTTTACGCAGCACAGTGAACATCCTTCATAGCAGCAGAGCACTCTTGAATGCTAGGAAGGATCCTGCATCTCAAAGCCCCCTCTTGCTGCCTGGTTCCCAAATGGTGAGTCTGCTCTCTGAAAGTCGTTGTTTGAGCTGGGGCTTCTACAACACTGGTTTTGCAAACGGGCCTGGGAACTGTGGGGTCACACACTTTGAGGCAGGTCACACATTAGGGCTACTCCTAGGTGTGAAAATGTCGGCATCTGCAGGACCATCCTTTTTGCTGAGCAGCCACAGAACAGCAGATCCAAGACGCTGTAAGTCTAGTAGGTAATTTGGCCAAAGAAGTACACTAGCTCAGTGCCATTTTAATGTTTCTGTGGATGTTTCTCAAAGCAGATACATTTTTTTGCAAAAGATTTTGCTTTGGTTAATTGGTATTTCTCAGTCTTTACAAAGTCGCTAGAAAATCCCCAATTAGCCAACTGTGGAAACACAAGAAGTAATACTTAAAGTGCCCTTGAATCCAGTCCTAAGAAGCAGTGCACTTCTTTAGAGCAATTTAATCCCGGAATCTTCCATAATGCCTGGTAGATCGTTGTGTTTTCCCTGGCTCTGCTCCATGCCTGCGAGTGATTAACTCCCCAGCTCGCTCTGTGGCTTCAGCATGAACACATTTCCTGCTAAGTGTCAAATTTTTCTTGTGCCCCTCAGGTATTCTGCGTTTCCTAATGGAATCAGTTTGGGCCTTCCCCACTGTGATTTCCACTGATAGGAAGAAGGGTTTCTGCTCCCTGGACGCTGTAGTCGATGTTTATTCACCTGATTCCCTACTAGTACCCACCGTAGGTATGTGTCAACACGTTTATTTCATCACCTACCTTCTCCTGAAACACCGCCAAACACCACCTCACATTTATAGCCTGACAAGGGAAGTAAATGAACTTGCACCAAACTTGACCTCGGCCAATGTCAATGCCTGAGCTAACCTTTTTAACATAATTTGAGTTCCTGCAGCTGCAGCTCCTCTCCTCCCCCCAGACGTCCTCAAGGAGGGAGGTGGTGGGCACCGTTTCCTTCACAGACGTCCCATCGCCTGATTTTCTCCCAGTGCTGCAGACCATGGAGATGGTTGGTGCTTTAGAGCCACCAACCTCAGCACCAGCTGGGGCTTCAGGCTGGGCAGGCAGGATGCCACTCCAGTGGGGAATGCAAGGCGTGGACAAGAATTGGAGCCGTTGGGCCAAAAATGCTGGCCTCCAATCCCAAAGATCAGGGTTTCATCCTTACCTTTCCTCCAAGCATTCTGTGTCCTTCAACAAGTCAGTTCAGGCTATGCTTAGAAGTTCCTTCAGTGCCTGGAGAAGCATGTACATGCTTGGCTGGAGTATCTACCTGCAATGTACCTAGCTCCCCGTGTCCATTAATAACCCAAATACCAGTCTAGCTTCTAGTTTATCCCTCTAAAAATTGTTGTAAGTGGAAGCTGTTTGAAATACCAGGGAAAATGAGTAGTAGCAAAGCCCAGCTTTGCACAGGTGTTGCTTGAGGACAAATGCATTAATGTTTGTGGGGTTCTCAGCCGCCATGTCCTGGGGGCTGTAACAGTGACAGGGGCAACCGTCAATTCAAGCACAGGAAAATACAAAAACATGAAAAATACCCAAATCTATACGTTGCCTTCAAGTAATCTTGCGGTAGGATATTTGTCACATCTTTTAGATGCTGCCTGTCAACTTTTTTGCCAGGATATCCCAGCCTATAACACAACTAAGTGCTCGCACAGCCAGAGACTCAGTCGTGGTGGCAATGGGAACCCACTGGGCCGCCCCTGGGGTGCAGGAGGTACAGAGACGGCCCTGTGCTTAGCAAGAACTGAGCACGTAAAGACACCTCTAGCCACAGGAACGAGGTTTTGAACCACTGAGGCTTGATTGAAGCCTGAAACGTGTATTTTTGTAGGCCACTTTGGTACTGTTCGAGAAAGACCAAACCCCCAAGAAGTCTGGCGTTAGATGTCACCGGCTTGTTTCTCATTATTAAAAATAAATTTTCTGCTCTGTGAGAAGGAAAGATAAGGTATTGTCTCCATGTTTGGCTGCCCTGAGGTAACAGGTAACAAATATGAGACAGCAGATAACAAATGCGTATGTCCAAACAACTTGACTGGGTGAGTTCACTTGTGACCCCCAACAAGATGTTGGTCTGTCATTAGAGCGATGCCAGATTGCAGCCAGTGAGGATCTGAATGCTAATTTTCCCCTCCCAATGGTGTGTACTATTTTGAAAAGAAATGTCCTCTAAGGAACATTCCATTAAAATGATTCCTTTACACTACTGTTAGCTAAGAAAGTTCCATCTACTTTACTGAAAAAAAAAAAGTCACTTTTTAAATAAACTTATTCTGACAGGTTTTTGTTCTGATGATGAGAATCTCCAAATAATACTAGAGGAATAAAAATTTGCTGCCTTTTTTGTTTGTTTTTTTTTCATAACGAGTGAATGTATCGCAAAAAATACTTGCAGCTCCACCAGGACTGTTTTTGTGAGAGCATTTGTGGCTTCCTGATAGCTAGTTTGTCTGATGCGGAGTGGCTCTCTGACATGTCCCTTTTGATAAATCAGGAGAAGCCACAGCTTAAAATGTTCTGTGCCAGATTCTCAGACACCATAAAAAGCCCCAATCCCATTAACTTCACTGGCGATGGGTCTGTTTATAGTAGCTGGTGCAGTGTGAAATGCAGCTATTGTCCATGGAGGGAAGAGGATATGAAATGTCGGAGAGGCAGGCAAACAGATTATGTTTAACAACAAAAGAGGAGCAGAATAAAATCTCCATTACTTTTTTTAATGCTGCAATTAAATGCTCTTCTACTAACTAATGCCACAAATCTCTTCTTTTTACTCCTACAAGCAGTAGGCTTGTGCTACCACAGATCACAATTTACAATGTGCCAAAATTTTCTGAGGACCCTTCTAAAGTCTTGCAGTAACTATCAGGTATTTACAGGTTACAACAAAATTTGACCAAAGATCCTCACATGCTCACCCCAGATGTTGAAATGTCAAAATGCTGTTGTCAATGGTAACAGAGCAGCTCAGCCAATTTCCTGGGAAGCCTGACACACCTACTGAGCAGAGCACGCAGAGAAGTCTGATAGGATTTTGGCTGTGGCAATACCATGTTCTGGTCAAAGATAACAAAGCCCAGGGCACACCGTAGGTGCAGCAATTCATGCCAGTGATTTCCAGCTGCTTACTCAATAGATGAAAATATCCCTAATTCTCAGCAACAGGCTTTTTCTTTCTCTCTGAGCCCAGTAACTCGGATGAGCTGGGTTTTGTACTTTTTTTCTTTTTATAGCAGGTACTTTTATTTACAGCAGATGCCATTCTCTGTTTCTTCTGCCATGTGGCAAAGAACATACTGCTGATTGGAAAATAAAGGTTTTATTGCCTCCTTTCTGCAAACATAGTAAGGTGACCGTAGGACAAGGTGCATGTTACCTTTATAATTTCTGGCGTTCAAACAAGCTGCCTCTAAGTTTTCTGAAGGTCGGAGCTGCCCCCTGACTGACGTGGAAATGGAAGGGAAGCCAGGAGCACGCGTGGCTGCAGTCAGCAGAGGAGGAATCCCAGCCTGCCTGAGCTTGTTCCCACCTGCAGACCCACGGGATGCACGCCGTGCTCTCATTCGCCTTGTATGGCTCAGGTTGACAAAGAATTACTCTATTTGCAGCATTGCGAGGAGTCAATTTCTAGGTCTCCAGCACTGGTTTATTAGTGAAAACTGAAGGGTTGAAAACTGTGCTAATTAGGAGATTTTAACAGCCTTTGACGTCATCTTCAGATCTGTTGTAGGTCTTGTATGGGGGAATATGGTTTCATACAATTATAAATTAATGAGGAGTGTGTTATTAGTGACAATGAACTCTTTGTGGCTTATGGTTTACTGAAGAATATTTGTAAAAGAGGACTTTGTGCTCTCAGGGCAATTTATGTTGGAACAAGAGTGTCTGTAAACTGCAGGTGTCTCATTAAATGCTGGTGGTGATTAGAAGAAGCAGCCGTGTGCAGAGAGGTTCATCAGGGGCTCCATGATTTGTGTCGTCGTGCCTGTTTTTTTCCTAATAGCTACACACTACTTAGCATTGATGCTCAGCTGCTATGAGCAGAACTCTGCAAAAATAGTAGGTTTCCATTCAGAAGCGAATGGCATCGAGCCAGCTATTGATTTATAGATTGACATATACCCCTGTGTAATGACTGCGAGAACACCTGGTACTTACCTGTTACCTTTCTTCAGGAGTACATTAAAAATAATTCTCCACTTGATAAATGGAGGCGTGCAGCATGATATTTTTACTGGTCATTTTCATAGAGAGAGCTGCAAAGTGTGGTTTTATACAATTACACTGGGGAGGGGGAGGTTGAGAAAGTTTGTCCGTATTCCCAGTCCTGGTTAAATGGCTTGGCCTGAAGGCAAGATGGATACATGCCCATTTCTTCCCAGCCCTGACATGTGGTTGAAAACAGCAACTTGGTATAGTGCTTTAAAAGCAAAACAAACAAACAAACAATCAAAAAATACTTTTGTATCTGCCACATAAACTACTTCTTTTGGGAGAAAAAGTAATAATATTCAAGCTCCTAACAATAGTGATACATTATTTAGAATCTGCTACGTCTTATTCATCTGAACAACTAAAAGACAATTTATTTTGTTATTTCTACAGAATTTATTTCATAATTCTCTGCTAGCTACATGACAGCTACCTTTTAAAATCTTTGTACCTCCAGCACTTGACTGGTGTCTTTTTGTCCTTTATCTTCCAATTTCACCTAAGATAGAAAAGGAGCAGTGGGATTTTCTCAGTGCTGAGGTTCTCTTTGGGAGGATGTATCTAAGTCACACCAAAGGGCAACAGATTATTGGGCCTGATTCTGATTTTTTTCCACACTGAGGTCTTGCAATGGACTTGGATTATACCAATATCCACTTTTGTCCCTGAAAGTCTTTTATAGAGCAGTGTAGAGAGGTCCAAATGTGAGTGCAAATTCAGGCATTGTGTATTGCTCTGGTCCTGCACAGCACCTAGCACAATGAGACCTTTATCTACTTAGCCCAAAAGAAACAACAAAATGTTTAAAATGTGATCATATTGTCTTAGAAGTTCAGGTGGAGAACTTGTTAGAGACCAAATACGCGTTTTTGGCTCCCTTACGTAAAAAATATCCACAGTTGCAAGAAACATTTGGGTATTTTGAGTAACAGCAGTTAAGAAAGATCATTATGTTTCTCTGATTTTTAAACTGTGTGGTTGACGTTTTTGAAAAGGATGCATGCAGGCACTGAGGCATGGAGGCCACCTAGTTCAACCTCCTGCTCAAAGCAGGCCCAGTTAGAGCAGATTTCTTGGGGCCTTGTCCTGTCAAGTTTGAACACCTCCAAGGACAGAGATTCCACGTCCTCTTTGGGACCTTCTTCACAGTATAAAACTTCTTAATATTGAGTTGGAATCTCCCATGTTCCACACTGCAGTTGCCTCTTGTCCTGCCACTGCACCCTTCCGGGAAGAGTTTGGCCCCGTCTTCTTTACACGCTCCCCTGAGCTGTAGACAGAAGTCTCTTAAGGCTAAAGAAGCCCAGTTCTCAGCCTCTTCTTATAAAAATCTTCCCCGTTCTTATATAAGAGAGAGACTGTATTTGTTTGGTACAGTTTTCTTCTTCTAATGAAAAGACACCGTTATCTTCTGCTTTTAACAGCACTTCGTAGTTCCAGAAGCATCCACAGAGATGCATACAAAAACCTTTAAAAACCCGTTCCTATTGATTCGTCATTGCTCCAGCTCTGCTCTGCACTCCAGCATAACTGCAGCCTGAGAACATATCCTCAGAGCAGCTAGTTTAAATATTTATAGCTGCGTAGTTGCACAGTCCAGCTACCAGACTTTTATCCAGATGCCCTAGCAGCTGTGTGCGTCTGCACTGTAATCCATCTTGCCTCCAGAGATGGCATCTGACCTGGCTGACAGCTTTGCGAACTCCTGGACTACAAATCAGACGTGCACCGGAGGAGCGGGACGGCGAGCGGTGGCGTGAGCTGTCCCACCGAGCACCCCACCGCTGTGCTGGAGCGTGGAAGGGGCCTCCAGGCAGGAGAGGTTAGTTCAGCCTCTGTGCTTGCTTGGTTGCTGCCCTCTTTCACTGGCTTACAAGGGTGCCAATTCGTGAAAGTTATGAAAGAAGCTTTCCAGGCGGAGACACCGCAGGACTGGGAACTGTGCTAAAGAATCACCCTTTAGCAGCCTATTAAGACCCAACAGAGAAGCAGCTTTTATTTCCTAGCGAACTTGCCCTCAAGAACTGGGAGAGTTAATACTCATTGCCTACCTGTCAGCACCAGCAGGACCCTCCAGCCCCATCTCTCAGCTTCTGCTTGGAATCAAAGACTTTAAGTGCTTTGATTTTGTGTTCTCCATTTACTTCTTTTACATGCAAGGCTTTTTCAAGATTTATGAGTGCTTTTAGGTGACTCTGCTTGGGAAATTTTCCGAGGAAAGCTCTGAGGGCAGCCAGCCTGAGAGAAACAGTTCTGCCCCATGTCCCTGATACCAGGATACTGCTTCCCTCTAACTTTGTAGACCACCATGCTGAGGACCACCCTCTGTTAACAAGTAACAGAATGACAGGGTACTCGGCTTCAACAATGCTATGTAGCGCTGAGAGTGACTGAAGAGGAGGAAACGGGCTAAGTTACCGCCCTGAACCAGTAGGTTGGACTGATCAATCTTCTCATCGTTCCAGGCAGAGAAGAAAAGAAGAACCTGTGCCCTGGAGCTCCCTGCCCCTTCCTAGAGCTGAGAGGAGGTGGCTGAGGTGTGAGTGGAGCTGTAGCCCCATAGCCGACGTGCCAGATGCCATCGCTGAGCCAGCGTGCGGCAGTGACAGTGATGGACTTTGCTGCGGTCCTTGAGGAGTACCTCTGGATTGCTTCTGAGCCAGTGCAGCCATGTGTCACCCCTTCTGGCTAGGGAAAGAAATAAAGCTCTGAAAGACTTGGGCTACAGTGAAAATTCTGCATTCTCAGGTATATTAAATGAATTTATAGCTCATATTACTCCTACCTCTGCCCATTTAAAATGCAAGGAGCTTCTGCTGTCCTGCTGACGTGAATCAAGAGCAAACACCAAAATGTCAGCGAGTAATGCTGGTGTAAAGTGCAGTCCAGCTTGAGCCTTAAAACATGCCTAATATCGCACGTGAATTCATCTAAGTACATATACAGGGGAAAACGAACACAGAAAGAATGAGGTGGGACTGAAGATCTGTCCCCACTGTTTAACACAGAGCCCAGTTGCAGGTGTTTTTGCGGTGCTTATCACTTTGCTGGCCGAGTCTTGGCTTCACTTCTATGGTGTAGAGAGATATCTACTGAAATGGCAATGGAAATTCGTGCAGTATACTTGCATTAACTAATGCCTCTTCAGCAATATTGCTTTGGCTAACATAATACTGTTTGTCTGACATTTTCTAAGAGCTGGAGACGTGAGTTTGATCCAACAAATCTAACTTTTTAATCATGTAAAAAATCTTAGTGAAATCAATGGGTAAAAATGCAGAATTTGATTAAGCATTCCATTAATTTTTCATTATTTCTGCATAGAGTGTGATGTTCATTCATATTACTAATTACTCTTGCATTTTCCCAATTTATATAGAATATAGTAGGAAAAATAAAAATACTGGGCATTTGAGCAGTATTCACTGACCTTTTGTTACACGAAGTTACAGTTCATCCAACAGATGCATGAGTGTCCATGGGCATACATGCTCCCTGTACTCCACAAACAACGGAATATGATGACTAAAGGAAATGCCGCAGATGTAAGTTCGTAAGGGTTATTTTTTGTTCCTCTGTGCTTCAGTCTGGATACAGAGTTTTGCCAAGAGTCAGTTGTAGTCTTAATCCATGTGAAAGCATATCTGAACCTAAGTTTGGCAAAGCTTTTATTTGTACATATGTAATCTAGAATCAGATACTACTGGTGTGATTACATGAAAAGCTAAATTTTGAACACTGGAGTAATTACATGGGTATTTACTTACTTGCTATACATTCAGTCTATTAATCAGGCCCTTGTTTCATGTAATAAATATTTAGCCATGGATAACTGTGATCTGCAAGATCAGAACGGTGCTTAATAGTCCTTGAACTAGAGAAAAAATTAATTTTTGGAAACTACTTTTCCAGATATTAACTTTCTCGGCATACTGGAAAAAATCTATTTCCTAAAAACAGTGATACCGTCTGAAATGTCTGTCCCACATAGAAATGGAAAAGAAATAGTTGGAAGACGTGAAATTTGGAGTAGGAGACACGTTCTGCTTTATTTTCTTTTGAATGGGAAAGACGCAGAAGGCTTCCGATTCCGCAAATACAGACAAACGTTAATTTATGAATGTACATGGGGTGATGGTTGACACACCTATTTTTTCAGCTGCTTACATTCAGCCAGACTGCCTGTTCTTTAGAAATAAAAATTGACTTTTGTTCTTTCCTGCAACTTTACATGTTGTACCTTTAAGAGAATGAACCCATTCTGAACTCAATAGTTTGGTCTTTTCCTGCTGTAGCATGAATTTTGGAGAGATTATGACCAATTTAAGCAGGGTGGGGGATTCTGTTTCTAACTAGTTACATGCAAACCACTAAGGAACCAGCAAGGGAAAATGAGAGGTATTCACAATAGTCTCCAGCTTGGATTACACGTATCTTGAAAGCACTAGCAGCAGACGCTTGTGGAAGTGATTATGCACTGGATCATACACACATCCTTCTGGCTGCCACTTATGCACATTTGTAATATAGGAAAAAGCCCCTGCAGTTTACAGAAAAAGAAGCTCAAAGTGTTTCAGAAGGCCAAAATAATCCCAGAGTTTTCAAGGAGCTTAGGAATCACTCTGCTGTTTAGAGGCCCAAGCCTTCAGGGTATTAGTTTATCAAAACTTTAAAGAACCCCACGAGGTTATGGATCACAGCCTTTCTAGAGATTTCAACATTTTGCCATGCTGTCGTTCATAAACATACAACACTTTTACTGAGAAAAGCAGCCTTTTCACCTTTTTTAGCTGATATAGGCTGTTAGTAATTAGAGCAGTTTTCTGCATTTATGTAAACAGCACTTCTAAAAGTTTTCACTAAATCATTTTATTCTGTCTAGCCTTTAGTCTGCAGACATCATTATATTATGTCAACGGTCTGCTTTATAGATCCTTAGACACATACGAGTTACTTTGGAGATGCCAGTACTGCATCCCCTATGCTGTTCTATTTTGAAGAAATACAGTAGGAGTACTGGGGATTTCCCCTGTCCCCCCCGCAATCAATGCCTTGGTGTTCTCTGATTTTTCAGTAGAAGGTCTCTCATTAGCTTTGGTTCTGAGTTTAGTTGTCCTGGATTTTCATTCTTCCAAGCAATTCATTCTTTCACTCTTTACATGTTGCAGCCTTTTTTCTGCTACTGAAAGCCTAATCAAAGCTTAAGTCTTTCTCCTGATTTCACTGAGGATCTGGAAGGGTGACAGTGCCAGAGGCTCCTGGCAGGTGACTCCGCTTATTGCTTGGATTCGCTGCAGATCGGCCCCAACAGAGGGATTTCATCATTCATCTGCACTGGGCTTCTGAGAGCATCTGCCAAGGCTGCTAAGCTGATTGCACGCTTCCAGTGATACTGGTTCTGGTTTGTTTTTTTTTTTAAGAGTTGGTTGTCCAGATGTGTAAACTGAGATTAGAAGCACAAGGCTCTGATGACATAGCGTGATACTCATTAAAAGCTGCAATTTATCACCTTCCTACCCATTGCATACCACAGTAAGATCTGCTGAAAGACAGGTAACATCGTATGGCTTTATTCCTTTTTTGAAAATTACAAAAGAAATGAAAAGGACATTTGGGGTCCACACTTTTTAACCAAGGGGGAAAAGTCCCTAACTCCTTCAACAATGTGATCCCATTTTTCACCTGTAGGAAGTGTTTTGTTCAGTCAATGTTTCTAACCAAAAGAAAATAAACCCTTCCCTCTCTTCCCACTTTGTCCCAAATAACTGTTTTTGTATCTATTGCTGCCTCAAGCAACGTATCTGAATGCTCTCAGTGAAGGGCGTTCAGTGAACTCACACTAGGGAGTAGGCAGGCTCTATATGAAAACCTGTGGCTATAGTAATGACCTGCTGCTCTGGGTTAGTTAGTCACCATTATGTCAACAACAAAAGCACAAGGGGCACCACGCAAATCCTGTGGGGCAAGGAGTTTTGCTCTGTTTCGCATCACCCTAGTGCATGACTACAGTTTGCAGATGTTTCTGCAAAACACACAAAACCAAAAGGACAAAAATTTGCCTTGAAGGAGTAGTTGTTCTATGACGATCTTGAGAAAAGGGTTGAATTTATTTTTCCTAAAGATTAGGAAGTAGACTTCCAACTGTACTCACCTCTTGTAAACTGTGGGAACAGCCAGTGTATTTAGATTACTGCAGAGTCGAAACACCTGCTGTTAACCGAGATGCAAAGGAGGAATAAACAATGACTTAATGCCATTCCTGCTTCACAGAGAGCCACAAATATGGGGAGAAAGCTGCTGAGCAAGGCACTAATGCAGCAAGTGGTAGAAATGAAATCAAGAGGTAGTGCCACTTTTATATGGAAAAAAGGATTCAGGAACAGACTGACCAGGCAAAGAGATGGGGCTGAGATCAATTTAAAGGGAACAGGCTTGTTGGATTAAGTGGCCATTTCCAGTACACCAAACGCTATCAGTGAACCTATATAAGAGGAGACATTTTTTATATGGAGGGGTAGCTGCTCTGGAGATACCTGAAAGCGAGAGAAACCAAGCAGAAACCACTGCAGCCCAAGTTAACATCATAACTAGTACGCAGAAATGAAGTGGGAAGAAAAGGTGACTTTAAAAACTATCTGTGGACCTCCTCTTTTCTAGACCTGACCTCTGGGGCTGGGTGAAAAAAAAGTCTCTGCAAGAGATTTTGAGCTTTCATAAAATTTCTTATCTGAACCCAGATAAAAAGTAAACATAAGACATGGAAGGTACTAACAAGCTTCACTGCAGAGGTCAAAACACCTTGTTTTTGAATTGTAATTAATTTCAACCTTCATCTTTTTGCTTTGCAAACCTTTTCAGTATGAATGAATTAAAATTGAGAAAGTAACTTATAGATTTTTCCACTTAAACTGTCAAAACTGAGCATATTAGATATTTTCAAAAGAGACTTAAAAGCATTTTAATTTTTGTTATTACTATTAAACTCTTGTAGGGTATGATATCATTTTTTACAAAGTTTCGTTTTCTGACTGTACCCCAGAAACGTTTCACTGAGGAATTTCCCAGCTGTCACCGCTGGCTACTGTACTGCAACGAACTGTGCCAACAGCCAAGGCCCAGCAGTGGACAGGACTCCCATTCAGCACCCCTCCGACCTGGCCAGACCCTCTAAGCATGTGCCTCCTGGTTATCTCTGTATGCCAGTGCTATTTTTGGTGGCCACTGCTGCCAAGGCAGCATGAAAAGGGCTTTGTCAGAAGGGAGCACTGGGCACTCTTCATTTTCGCCATAAAATATGGGTGTAAAATAGTACGTTCTCAAACGATTGTAGTTTGCATTTGCCTCCTGAAGGTAAATGGCACTAAATCAGTGTCTGCATTTTGTTTTCTTTCTGTCATAAGGAGAAAAAGGCACTACTACTGCTTTATTCCTGTTTTGGTAGTTGGTACCTTTGCTGAATTAGTTGGAATTTTTCATTTGCTTCAGTGACAGTAGTTTTCTCTCCCATTTCCCAGGTTTGAGACTTTGCAAGGTGCACGGGGCAGTGGGGAATCAAGCGCCCTGTGTTCACACAATCTCTTAGATTCTCCTTGTCTCTCCATTCATCAGTGAAGGTGCACCAAAGCCAGCCAGAGCTGGCTCGTAAGTGATACGTGCTCTCACAATCCAGCCATGTACAAATAACCCTATTGAGAGGTTTCTGAGGCACAGTTCATGAGGATTGTTCTCTGTATCATGAAAAGAAGAAATGAAACTTAATGATCTGGGAAACTGCAGCGTGTGGGGGAAGGCGATCCCTGTCAGGTAGAGGTGGCTGCAGCTAAGCCCCAAAGGGTTTGGAGAAAGCTGTCATAGGCAGTTTCCCTTCCTAAATCCTGCCAAGAAGAAGGATCTTCTGAACAAAGTGACATTCCACCTGCATTTTGCTGCCACCACATTTCATTTTACTATATTTCCCCCACCCTATTTTAAAACTGAAACATCACAGCCAACAGAAATTTAACATGACTGAAATGCAAACCTGAAGCTGGGAAGGGGCACCCTGCCATGGTGGAGTGTAACACTGCTACAAAGCATCAAGTGTCTGCATTATGCTTGCATTTTCCATTACGGTAGTCTCCAGGTTTGGGAAATTAATGGGATTAATGGGACCAGGGAAACAGAGAAGCAATAACACACAACTCCTGCTCAGGTTCCCCAGCAGCGTTTGGGCTGTGTACTGAGTTGCTCCTGATCTAGCAAGGATCAGTGCCTTCAGTAGGGAAGTGATGTGGGAGAACGTGCACAGTCACAGAACTCTGTGCCTTCCCTTTCTGGGGAACCCCACAGATTTGCACACACAAGATACAGGAGAGTCAGCTATCTCTGTGTCTCACAAGTGTCTATTTTCTTGTGAAGGGGTTGCAGGAGCACAAACAACATCTGATAATAACAGAATCACTGGACCTAGGGATAAAGGCACTGGACCTATGTCAAGGCACTACCATTGATATAACTGCACTTACACCATTCCTCACAGACGCTCACTCTTGCCTGTAGTTAAAAACTGTTAGTCATGAAGACTGAAGTTTTCTCAAATGATCTGTTCCATCGGTGCACTGTTTCTTATTATTAGAAAGCCTCTAACAAATGTCTAACCTGATTTTTCCTTGCTGTACACATCTTCCAAGAAAATTTGGACAGGACAGTTCACTCCTATTGTCTTCTTCTCAGCTTCCTTCTGTTTCTGAAGAGTGTCACCATGCCTCTCTTCAGCCTCTTCTTCCCCATACCAAATGCCAGTTTATTCAAACTTACCTCATATACTAGGTCTTCACGAAGTGAGACACATTTTTTCCTATTTCTTCCTTGTTTCTTTTTCCTCACCTTCTCTCTACCTAAGATACTTTATCTGTCCTCAGCCCTTTCGCACAACCTAATTCTAACCTCAAATATTTTCTGCTCTATCAATTCCACAACTTTGTAACAGGGTTCGCTCTGGAATTTGGGTTTCTTCTTATTCTCTTTTCCCTTCCTGCTTTTGCAAAGGATGATCTTAAAATACTGAAATATTGTTTGTCTCTCAGGTTAGAGGAGAAGTGTGGACTGAACACAACTTGATGAGTCAGGAGCTCTGGAGTTCTAGTTCTGGCTGGGCACCAGTTTGTTTTCAGTACAGCCCCAGGCAAGACAGCTGACGTTGTCCTCTATAAGCTTTTTCAGTACTTGAGCGTTTTTTAAAATTATGGTAGTTTATTGCAAGAAATAGGTTTTTTTTAACTAATGCCAGTTTGAAAATTTGAGCTAGTTTTGGGTAAGTGTCAAGGTCTCCTAAGCAGCTCACATTTTGCTGGTCACAGGCAATCACTTCAGAAACATCACTGCAAAGAACCACTGCTGCCCAGAAACAGAAAGTTTATGTATAATTAGTGCTCCCAGGCTTCAGGACTGTCATAAGGCTGAGGGCTATAAAGATAAAAAAGATTAGGTGTTGTTACGTGTCTCACATCCACAAAACAGTCCTGTCAGTCTTAATATTGAAGAGTCCTTCTGAGCTGAGGGCTGTCACAGGCTGCTGGTTTATTTTTGTTTGTGGGTTTTTTAAAGTCTTCATGCCAAAAACAGCTCATGGGTATATTACCCAGCATTGAGACTAAATATATACAATGTCTTCTGAACCTGTGTGTTAGGTTCTCCAGCCACTGCTACAAAGTTTGAAAGGCAAAGTTAATGATTTTAAAGAAATCTAGGAGCCTTTATTTCTGTAACTGATTGCAAGAAAATTTCCTTTTGTTCACAAAAAATTACCACATAAGAAATCTCAGGGTCTTGGTGTTGTTCTGTTCAGTGCAAAGGACAGATTGTTGGCATTCCTAGGTAATTCTGCTCTCTGGCAAACTAGGGCTTCTTATCAAGTGCTCTGATGTTCAAGTGCCTGAGGGATTGTTAACGTGGGAAAATTCAGTGGCACGATTCATAATTCTCCACTGCAGAATATGAGTATCCACGTGGGAACTAAACATGGGTGTAATTATTTTGCTCTAGAAAAGTCCTAAGTACATAACTTCTCCCATTCTCACATAATTTCTCCCCAGAAAGTTAGCTACGGCACAAGAAATGCAACACACCAGAGAAAATGCATTTGGGGACATCAGAAAGGAGTGCTTTGTACAAAAGCAACTCTTCACTCACGTGACAATGCATTTCCCTATTTGAGCTCGTTTTTTGACACAGAGGACTCTGTCCTTACTTTTAAAACCCTTATTCTACACTGAAATAAAAACAAACACCATACATGTATTTATCCACACCCATCCACCCACTATGTTAATTACTGATATTAGTTTTGCTGCACTTACGATTTTCATTTTTAAAGCACCAACCATACATAAGTGTATCATCACTCGGAGCACAGCACTCAAGACAGATGCTATCTGAGCAGTAACTACAGCTCTTGGGGTAAGCAAGTGATGCACTGAATGTTGATGGAGAGCTAGCACTAGCAGTAGCTCAGGAAAATAAGCAAGAATAGAATCAGGTAATGTAAAACAATTATTTCACACTTCAAAGGATATTAACAGGACGTGCTGCACCTGCAGCCATGAATTTCACTTGCACAGCAGAAAATCAATCTATGCGCTGTGAATGTAACACAATGGGTAGGAGGGATGAAGGAGAGAGACAGAGAACACACGCTGCCTCACATACAGCATCCCTTAGCAGTGGCTGTGATGTGGCCTTTGGAGTTCTGCCTTTTGTGTCTACTCTGCCCTTAGCAGTTCTCGTTGGCTGACCCGAAGCAGATGATATAATTCAGAGAGAGATTTCAGAGTTCTCTGGTGCACGGTAGCATCCACATGCCCTGGCTCTGCGCACTCCTGCACAGCCTTCTGCAACTGCAGCTGCAGGGGGAAGGAAACCAACGGTCCTCTGAGATTTGGAGAAAACCAGCGACGGAATATTTTGTCACAAATGACCTGGGGAAAGGAAAAAGAGAAGATTGCTGTCTTGCAGGAGCTGTAACTAATGCTCCGCTGCTTCCCTGAGACTGTAGCAAAACGCCTCTACTCTTGTATCAGCTGAATCCAAAGTGCCTTCAGCCATTCAAAGAGGAAGATAAAGAAGCTTGTGCAGAGGCTGTTCCAGCTGAGGAATCCCCCTTCTTCTCAGGCTGCTCTTGTACTTCTGCATAACAAGTGGGGAGGGTGAGAAACGGGCAAAGGGCAGCTGAGCTGTGCTCCCCCAGCCTCTGTGCTGAGCTAGCGCATTCCAGCAGCGCAATTTGCGTGAGTTCTAAGACACCTTATTCCAGGGCCATGAACCCCATGGACCCCTCTGTCCACATCTGCGTACTGTGTCTGTAGAGTGGAGAATCACAGCCATAACCTCCTACGGCTTACAAGTAGACAGCCTTTACCATACTACTAGTGGAGGCAGTAATGATAATCCCCTGCTCCTCCTACCTCTACTCCCATCTGGGGCGCTGGGCAAACAGCCTCTGTAGCAGCTACATGAAAACACGGCATATAAATGCTAGTGAATATAAAGGTCTGTTTGCATGCCCCAAGATGGGATTTCTGAACAGGTCTGGCACTTGTGTGGCCACGTTTAAAAACGTGTCGATCTGCACTGCACACCGTTCTAGTACATACCATACATTTTATAGTCGATGTGATTTTAAAAGAAATGGATGCATAAAGCAGCTGTGTCTACTCACTTGCAAGTTGTTATTGGCTCTCTGTGCTCCACATTTTCTGATTTTCAGATTGCATTTTGAAAAGCAATCAAAAAAATTACAGTCTTCATCTCCTGTGCAGTTCTGTTCAAGGATGTCCCTCATTTTGGGTTCAAAAAAGGCCATATCCACATCGATGGCCACCACCTGTGGATCAAAACAACCCATCAAAACTGGCACAGCATAGACTGTGGATAGGGCTGAGCAAGCATTTCTTTGCTGCTTTCTCTTGGAAATGCTGTGCTGAGAGCATCTGCCATTGGAGAACTGGGATCTCAATGAAAGGGCTTTCTTTACCTTAACTGAGCAGCAGTGGTCTTATGAATACCACTTCTTAAATAAAAACAGCCAATGCTTAACACAGCAGGAAAGAGAAAATTATCTGTGGACAGTATGCGTCCCTGGGGTCAGCTGGATTGATTTGCCTTAAACCAGGACTATCCAACTTGAAGATTGATTTACTTCTTGATGCAGTTTATACAGATGGCAACTCAACCTTTTAATTATATGATGCCGCAAAATTACTCACAGGCCAGATGGTCTCATTTCGCAACTTGCCTTTCCGACTAAACCTGTGACTTTACCACTGGGGAGAGGAGCACTGTGATGTGCAGAAGTACCTGCACCTGGTACGGCTCCTCCAAACCTGCCATTGCGTTCAGAGGGTTTGTACCTGTTCAGCTGTAGAAACAGATCCCTGAGGCTGCTGACAGTTGGGAATGTTTGCTACGGTTACTGTCGCTTACTGTGTGTGGTTCTTGTTCTGCTTGTCCCGAAGTAAGGTCCATAACAGAGTCCAGTCAGCAGCTGCTCTCAGCAGAACATAAAAGGACTGAAGGGATCAATCAATTTTCTCACCCTGATACAAGGCCTGCAAAATACTGATTGTGCAGCACAAAGAGGTCTGGATGCCTGCTGCCTGTGCTAGACTTGAAACCATCTGAGACTGAATGGCTGTAGTCTCAGTTTCTGTCAGTGTCACTCCACCTATGAATACTTCACTTAAAAAAATCACAGAAATAAACAGGCGAAGAAGTGAAGCTGTAATGGGATGGTAGCTGCCTGACAGGGAACAAACTGTGGGTGAACACAGTGAAAACAGTCTCCTTTCAGTGCTATGAGTGTAGCCATCAGTGCACATTCAGAGCCACACTTGACCCTTAAAGCTCAGAACCTCAGAACCTCGACTCAGAGACTCTCACAGGGGGCTGAAATAATTTGGCAAGGACCTGGGCAAAGCAGGGTTACTTGGGTTCAAAGGATAGTCTCATTCTGAAGATTCAACCTTCCACAATAACATGGGAAGCTGAACCATGTGGCTGGAGCAGCAGCTGGATCAACCCCAGGAACTAAAGATGTCTGGTCTGGTAGAAGGCCAAATAAACCTTCCACAGGCAAAAGAACGAGGTCTAATCTTCATTTTATTCTACTCCCCGCCCCCCGGGAAAATCTTAAAGAGATGAGGCATAGCTTCAAAACTCAAGTATTTTTAAGCTTCTTGGAGAGCTTGATAATCATGATGTAGCCTTGGGAATTTCACACGTTTGGACAGGCAATTTTTGTTCCTTTTTTCTTTACTTCCTTAAGCTTTCTGCAGTTTTGATATTCACTTCTTTGGAGATTCTTATATCTGGCCAAGCTGTATTTGGTGTAGGAACAGGGTGAAGAGACCATAAAAATGGTGCAGCATTTCCCCTGTCCTACAGTCACTGCACCAATCTCCTGGTGGGTCTCTGCCGACACTGAGCACCTTTGACAATCTCATCAGTTGTTCTGCTAGGAAAAAGAGCCCTAGTTCTCAAATATGCAGCAAATATGTCAAAGGGTTCAGTTGTTTCACTGAAGATCATCTGTTACAAAAATGCAGGGGCATCTAGCCAGACACTGTACAGATAGATTTGGGTGACACTCTACCTGTAAACAGCTACATCTTGGTTTTGTTACGACTGGAAATTATAATGAAGGTACTGAGGCCTAAGGAAACGCAGGAAGGAACCAGCTTGGCTCCTGACCTGATTTAAAGTTATGTTGAAGGTGCAGTAATCCTTCTAGCTCTTCTATGGTGCTGGTAAAGTAGGAAGCTCCTCGCCCTGAGCACTGCACATTCACCCAGCCCTCCTTCCAATTCTGCCCCTTACATAGCTCTGTGGCAGCTTAAAATTCCTCTGGATGACCCACCAAGGCACTGATCTCTACCCCCTGTACTGCAGGAACAGCGTGTGAAGGCTGGGGCGAGGGCTGGCGAGCTATCCCCACCATTTGCATATAATTCTCAAAGTCAAACTATTGCACATGTCTTTGGGCATTAGCAGTATCATTACTGGGATGAGTAATAATGGCACTATTATGGGGCTTTACTGTTATCCTATACAGAGGATAAAAAACAAGCAAGTAAAAAAATTGCTTAAAACAGACATGAGGGACAGAAGAGGACCTGCGTTTGGTGTGTCCCCATTCTGGAGACGATTGACAAAGCAGCCTAGAGTTTCTACTTCTCGCTCTCCTTTCATAGTCACTCATCAGAAGCTCTCTCTGTTTACCCCCTCAGCTTTCTGGCAGTATGTATCTCTGCCTCTGAGCCCAGGGGGGCGATAGCAGGAGACAGCATCACGTAGCGGGCTGTAAGGAATGTTCTACTGGGAGATCCATGTGTGAGCAGCAGCTCACTTTTTTTTTTTTTTTTTTGTAATTTATTGTCCTAGAAAATACTAAATTAGAATGCTCTCCTATACCAGAAGGTGACTTCTGTCTCTTTAGACCCCAGAAGTCATCGGAGAACCCTGGAAAACCAAGCCTCACCAAAAGGACTTGTAATGGAAGACAGATCAAATATTCTTTCTCTTCTCCTAAATGAAATCTCTTTTCCTCTAAGTAGGCAACGATGTGCAGTTACAGTCCTGCGTATCTGAAAAAGACAGGCAAAGCCTGGCTTGAAGAATCTCTGTCATATCTCACTTTGCCTAAATACTGGTATGCTTTTCTTAGTTTCTTGCTATACCTCCCCACCCATTCCCTGTTCAGCTGCTGTATTGCACCTGAATAAACAATGTAAGTGAAGGAAAGAAGGGGAAGCACTCTAATTGCTCTTAATGGCTATAAGTTTAGGCAATGTTTGTCTAGTGCTCTGAAGATCAGAGTGTTTGTGAGTACTGATAATAGCATTCAAGTTCCTGAAAAAGCTTTATATTCACTCAGAGTGCAGAAACTCCACTGATGTCACCGCAAATTGTGAGTCTGGTTCAAACACTTACCACACAGCGGCTCCAGTCCATACACACAATTCCCACTGAAATCAGTGGAATTTCTGTCCGCAGACCGAATACAAGATATATTCAGCAATATGGTGGTGAGCTATATCACCACTTAGAAAACATTTACAGCTATTCACTTCTGAGTTACAGCTGTACAATGAAAAGTCAAACAGTACAAGTATCAGAGAGTTCCATGTCACCATCCTCGAATCATTTCCAGATTGAATAAGCTGAACACTAAAGCAAGAAAATGTGTATGTATGTATGTGGGGAGTTCCACTTGTGTCAGACCACAGAATTCAGCCTTAGCGTTCAAACTGAAAACAGTTTTTCCCTTCAGCATCACTACCAGAAATAACTGCCATGACTCAAGTTACAGCTTCATTGACAACTTTTGAGATCTCCTTGCCCTCCGGAGGCATCCCTCACCACATCCAAAGGATATGACCCTGTCAGTGTCAGTACCTTTGAGCAGGTGAAACAAATCGGAACTGAATAACCAGCCCTCAAAACAAGCAGCAGAATCTAGTGCTCTGAAATGTGGCTGCACATATTACAAAGACGAAAAGCAGTAAAAAAAGCTCCCCTGTCACTTTTAAATGTGTTTGTTTTGCAAAAACTTGGCCAAAAACTGTATGAGGGAACAGTCATTTTTTACACAGTCCCTTTCAGACTAGAATTTGACCTCAAAATGCTGCAACGTAACCCCAAAGCCCCAGCTTACCGTGAGATCATGTCTGATAGCAAAGTTTTCTGGTTTGATGTCACACAGGTGAAGTCGGTGAGAGAAATCATTATCAAAATGCTGCACCATGTCCAGAAAGCTGAGTGCAATGTCAATGATGGCTCTCACTGTGCTTCTCCGGCCAGTAAGGGAGGGACCAACCATGTTTTCCAAGGGAAAAAGAGTTTTGTGCCAGGCATGTCCAGCTGTGAGATACTCCACAGCATAAAAGTGTCCACAAGAGCCAATAATTCGTAGCACATGTTTGCTGAAGTCCTGCAGCAAACTGAAGAAGATATATTCTTCCTGCTGGAGCAAGGACCACATGCTGGCCACCTGTGCTTTCCAATCTGGTCCCTTCCTCCTTGTCCACAGGGGCCCCATGGTATTGTTAGACAGTTCTAGACCCAGAACATTTTTGACCTCCAAGGCTGCCATCAGCAGAAGCTCTGCTTCAGAAATATCCTGTGTTTCCACTTCCTCTAGCACACTGAGATGCTGGTAGCTGGAGAAGATTTCCTTTTTGGATTTCAGGATGATGGGCTGGCCTCTCCAGTCAGCCTGGATGACCTTTTTACCTCTGTCATAGTAAAGGCAGTGTTTGTACACCAGCTTTTGTGCCACACACAGGTCTTCACAGAGGTCGCCAGTCAGGGCTCCATTGCTGTAGTCAAGACACTGGAGTGAAAGAGCAGAATATTCATAGCACGACCACATGCCCATGGACCACTTAGAAGAAAGGCAGAGAATCAGCAACAATTCTAAGCTCAAGAGGGCTGCAGCAGCCCTGATGCCACAAGTACACACCTTCTACAGCTGTTGAGTGATTCAGTGGCTTTTCAGAAGTCTCTAGAGACCTCGTACTAGGGGGACTCTTGCTTCAAAACAGGGATTCCCGGGATGGCGAAGGGCAGGCTTTTTTTCAGGAAAGGAAATTCACTGGATGACCAGTTGCTCTTAAGTTCTCACCACACAGGAATTCAGTGGGACAAACTTTCAACATGCTTAGTTGTGCTATAAGAGATTCTGGGCTGTAACAGTTTAAAGCACAGGAGGTAACTTCCAGTGTAATTCAGGACTCCTCTGGAAGGTTCAGCAGTGTAACTTAGACATCCTCACCTAAACTACAGGAGTGGATGGGTAGCTGGGTTGCTGGGACCCTCAGCAGTCCTGCATGCGTCAACCTTGCACTCAACATGCCCTGAATGAAGCTGTAAGAACGTCCCTCTGCACTGCCTGGAAACAAAGAGGTTGTACTCAGTACCTCTTGGACCAAGAACTTTCAGAAATTTTAAATATGTACATGCTGTAGGACAAAATTACTTTTCTACTTTTTATGTATACTTACCATTGTCCCTGTGACATCTTAACATAAATTGCTTAGATACTTTCCTTTTTAATTGGAAAAAAGCAGTTCGTTGTAACCTGGGAATTGCTGCTTGATAGTTAAGTGGTCACTGCAAATTCGTAAAAGAACTGCAAGGATTCCCTCACCAGTCCTTCCCGCAACCCGTAATTGTTTCCATACCATCACTTCCAGAAGTGTAGGCAGTTCATATATTCCTGTGGGCATTCAGAAGTGCAGCTGCAGGGACTGCTTTGGGCGAATCAGTGGAGGGGGTGATCAGCGGTCTCTGGTGGAAGGGGAATAGGCTGTGGTGGTGTAGAAAGCCAAACAGCTGGGAGGCGTTTTGACAGTGTCAGCCTTCTTCACTGCTTTCTGAGCATTTGAGCTTTCACTTAAACAAGCTGGCAGCTCCCACTGCACGTGGAATACTTGCAATGGCTGCCTGACCCCCACCTCATCTGTGACTTGCTGTTACATAAACAGGAAACACAAGCATAAAATTCAAGCGATGTATTTTCTTAGAACAGTCCCTGAGGTGTGCACCAGGGGAATACATTCTGATGCCAGGCAACACTCCGAGTCCAACGTTAAAGAACACACCAGGGAGTGGGCACAGAATTAAGTCTAAAATCCAGGATTGGTGCAGGAAATGGTTAAGTTAGCTAAATTTTTAGCTAAACTGGCTAAAACAGCTCACCGAGGGCAGGTCAGACAGGCATAAAGTATGCCTGAGAACTCCAGTGTTCTCATAGCCCAAAAGAGAATATTCAATGCCAGCAAGGGGAGCCACGTAGCCAAACTACGGTATGAATGGCCTGACTCTGACACCAGGGGGATGTGCATGTGTGAAACACGCACATTTGCATCCACATCCACATCAGGATGGTCAAGCAGATTCGCTGGGCTGTCCACAGACTTCAGAGCTCACAGATCACTGGTCTTGCCTTTGAAAATCTGCTCCTATGAATGCAATACAAATTTATTTTCCCTTTTTAAGTAGGAAATGTAACTTTTGCAATGGAAGTAGTTTAGCAGTTCCTGCTATCTGGAACTCTAGGCGATTTTAGAAAGAAGATAACAAGCAGAAGGAATTTTTCAGTTTTGTTTTGGAGCTTAAATATAATTACATTTAAAATCATTGCTCCCCTATTGAGAAAACCACAACCTAATTCTTGTTCTGCTACATTAAGAGAATATAGGGCTCGGTCCTGTAACTGGGTCCACATGGGTGGACCTTGCCCCTGTGGACAGTTTTGCTGTCGTCCATTATTGACCACATTCACTCTTGGAGGGCCCATATCTGTGTACGTCTTGCATCTAGATGAATGCACGCCCGGAAGACCTGCAGTCCAGCACGTGAACATGCAGCTTGTTTTCTTGTGTTGCCATCATGTCATTCTTAACGGCATTAATAAGAAAAAGTACTTGTGGAAAAAATATTCTCACATTTCCCAGACATAGGAGCTGACTCACTTTTGAACCTGGCTGCTATTCTGGACTTGTCTGCTGTTCCATTTGAACCAGTATCTGACAAACAGTCTCTGAATTTGACTCTTCTCATACAAAATTAGTGCAGTGTTTTGCAAACAGAAATTGGCCAAGGAGCTCCTACTCTCGTAGTGATGAAATGCAGATTAGCTTTCAAGAAATAACGTTCTCTATTGGTCACCAATGCAAGTCAGAATTTCAGAAAGGTTTCGTCAAATAATAAAAAAGCAACCAAGCAGTTTGAACAATTATCAAGAGTTTCTCTACTTAAAAAATGCAGTGAGTTGCAAGTCACTCGATGATTTTAAAAATGTCCTCTTGTTCCTGTTTGTTATAACCTCGAAGGCCAGCAAAGACTGACTTCAACTTCATGTCCTCAGTACTTCAGCCCACATTATTTTAGTACACTGAGTAAGCTTAGCTCGTCAGCCCTCTCACAATGATCCTTGCTTTTTCAGCCCTCCGGATCATTTTTGTGTTTTTATTCCCTCCCTGTTTCTTCTCTCCAATTTTCCCCACCAATCTTAGAAGCACGGACATCAGAACTGAATGCCATGGTCCAGTGCTGCAAAGACAGGTTGCAGCCCTTCCCTAATCCTCCTTTTTGGATACATTCGGAGCTCATACCAGCCTTTTAGGCACAGTCTGCACTGATGGATCATGTTGAAGCAATTATTTGACCCCTACATCCTTTCCAAAGTCACGCAGTTTCACTGGACAGTCTTTCACCCTATTGGCATAGCTTGTACTCTTTTGCTCCCTGGTGTATTAGCTTGTATTTTACTGTATTAAAGCATATCTTTGTGGGCTGAAAACTTTTAGCCAGGTGATTCAGATTACCCTGCAACAAAAAGATGGTCTCTTTATTATTCACCAAGCCAGGAACCTTCGCACTTACTGCAAACTTCAGCATACAAGATTTATAGCACCATGATGACTGCTGACAGAAAGGAGAATTGAAGTCCAGAGAAATCTTCTAGAAATGGTCCTCCACGCTGACATCTCTATCTTAATGGCTGCACTTTCCGATCTGTTGATGAGGCAGTTTAAATCTATGTAATCGGCACCCTTTGAATGCCATTAAGTACCAGATTTTAAAATCCAAAATATGAAAGTGATACTAAGCAAAAAGCCTTATAGAAAAGCAGCTAAACAACACAAGAATGCAAAGACAAGCAAGGCTTGGACTCGCTCATCTGTTTCTGTTTAAACTGGCCATGTAATTTTTCACATCCTTACTACACTTATCAAGATAAGTTTAAAAAGCTGGGTTTAAACTCATGTAAAAGTTTTAATGTAAACTATACCTAGAACTTATATCAATTTAAATAATACACTGCACCACTGTCACTTCATGTGTAGATCAGGCCTGAGAATGAGTCCTGTCTTGTTATCAAGTACTTCTCCTATGTAAACGCAATAGTGTTTTGGGAAAAACAAAAGGTTTTGGGAGGCATTGAGATTAATGAACTTCTCCAGAGAATATTAAAACTCATCACTATGCAATTTAGTTTGTTCAGTATAAACGAAGGTGAGACTGGTATTAGGAAACAGTAAGAAATCCTTTGGAGAGCTAAAGCTCATCTCTGCGAAATGCACAGTGCTACTTTGGCTTTCCTAGAGCAGTACCCGTCTACACAGAGGTACATTTTACACAGAAGAGGAAAACAAATCCTTAGAAATAGCACTTGCAAGAGCATATACCTATGCAATTGTCACACGCTTGCTTAAAATAGCTCATCTTCTTGTCTCCTACTGAATGTACTACAGATGACTGGCAATATAGTTTTTCTTGGAAGTCAATTTTGCTTTTTGAAAGGTGTGAGACTAAAGCTACCAGATGGTTTTGCATACCAATTGCACTTTGAACAGCTGGGAAACTCACGCAGTGCTCAGAAGATGTACAAAGACAGACTTCTGGGCTGATGAAGATGAGCCTGTTTTCTCATCACTCCACTAGAAGGATAATCGCTTTCTAATGCCATTCAGGAAGACTGTTGGCTGTGCTACTGCCAGACACTCACCTAAGCAAGCAGAGGAACACGGCATTCTCAGCCACTGCTCCTCTGGAAGGCCGTTCTGAACTGAGCTTCCAGACCACGCTTGCCACACGCTGCTGGAGACAGCTTTCCAAGCTCGTGCCTGAAACCTAACTCCTGCCTGGCCTTCCGAAGCTGCGCCTAACGCTCTCCAAACCCGAAGAAAAGCACCAGGTCTCCACCCGTTTGCCCCTGCCTGTACCGGGGACTGGACTTGCTGCGCCCGGAGGCTCCCCACCCGCCGGAGGGGCGAGCGGGATGCACTCCTCCGGCCGCAGCCCTGAGCCCGGCGGTGCCTCCCGGCGGGGGCAGCAGGATGAGACTCGCTGCCAGGGCCCCTGCCTGGCATTACTCCTCCCTTATCACACCGAATTCAGGGATATCGGATGGGCGGTTCTTGCTCGCTACAGATTATTTCATTGCCATTCGCATTCCTCCCTTCCCTTCCCATTTAACCAACGGCACTACAAATACCTTGAGGAAGAAGCAAAGTTAAAGCGTTAGCCCACGCTGCTCCTCTTCTCCAAGTGTTTCCTACGCAATCGCAAAACCTGCTCTTTTTTCTTTTCTTTTCTTTTCTGTTTTAACCTTTAGGGAGATTGTAATGAATATTCAGCAACCCTTCCCTGAATTTTGAATAACTGCATCTTAAACGCGCCAGACGTGAGGCAGACGGCGCGAGCTGCGCGGCATCTCTAAGCAGCCGCGCTCCCTCCCGCCGCCTCCTCGCCGACCCAAGGAGGTCGGGGCGGGCGGCTTCCCTCCCCGTCGGAGAGCCGTGCCGCCAGCCGCAGCACCCCGTCCACCGCGCCTCGGCACCGCGCCGGGGGCCGCG
>VXAL01007442.1:279603-291635 GCA_013399475.1 Chauna torquata | reverse complement strand
GGCGGAGGCTGCTGTGGGAACCTTCCCTCATCTCGGCGGCTGCCTGACACTTTGAAAGAGGCAGCCAGGAGATGGACGGCTCCCGATGAAAGCTCCCGTTAAGTGGGGGAAAAAAAAAAAAAAAAAAGTTGTTTATTCTGCAGTAGCTGCTCCACTTCTCCCGGGGTTTCCCCGCCAACAGGAGGAAGAGAGAGAAGCGACGCCGGTGGCCACTTACTAATGCAGCCCCCCGTGATGGGTCACCCCTTGGGGAGGCACTGCTGTCTCACCAGCAGGTTCCACGGCCTCTGCTGCCCCGTCCCTGCCCCGGGCTGGGCTTCGCCCTGCCACAGAGATGCTCCCTCCCGGCACCACCGCCTCTTGGCTCCCTAGGCAGCCGGTGCAGAAAGCCAGCGGAGTGGCACCAGTGGGAAGCCTGGATACAATCCCAAACCAGGGCAGGGTGTCCAGGGTGACGCAAAGGGGACGATAAGGTGCCTCGCTGCCCTCTAGCAGAGAGAGTATGTGTGGCTGTGTCCTTCCCTGAGGAGCGGTCAGCCCCTCTCTAATACATTTGACTTTGTTAATGTTTCTAGGGCGCCAAAGACCCAGGTGTTTGTTCATTCCCCTGCAGCACACAAGACCCTGGCATCCTTTCCTCAGTCCAGGTGCAGATGTTCACTGTCTCTGGATCACTGGATTCACTTTTTTTTTTTCTCCCTTGACTCCCACTTGAGAGCACCTCACCATCAGTTTTCACCGGGAAAATTCATATTCTAAAGTACAGCTCTCAATGTAATAAGGGTATCTGGCTCAGGTTTGCTGTCAGATATGGTGAAAAAGGACCAGACTTGTTTTCTTTCCCTTGTATGGATGGTTACCTCAGCCTACTTGCCATCCCATATCAGGAAGATGAATTGTAGTTAATGAAACCACTCGGAGGGTAAATTATTTACCTAAATGAGTAAGAATAGCAGAGCCTGGCCCATGGATGGAGAACTAGAAAATAATTCGGTAGACTTATTTTAATGTGCGCCTTCTGTAAGATGCTCTGGGGCACATTTTGTTAACAAATTAATGAAAGTGATAAGGGGAAGGTTCACTGTTGCAGAGCTGGATTCAGGGATATGTGTTCTGTACCATCATGTCCAGCTTCATGAAAAATATCTCCCTTTACAAGTTATTAAAAAGAAATATATTTTACCTCTCAGAACAGTAAGGGGAAGAACAAAGGTGCAGCAAACTTGCTGCTACCCACACCTTTTGCATGCTCACTACAGTTCTTCCCTCCATGGCAGAGCAGTGCTGGAAATATAGCTTCCAAGTATATGGCAGACTATGGCAGGAAAGAAAATGGAAAGATAAAAACATTGCTGAAGTTCCTATAGCTTTCTAGATCTGGCAGTGGGGAGGAGAATATAAGATGAACAATAACACTTTCATCTCCAAAGCGTTGCAGAGGCAGAATCATTAGCACTAGCCACATCTTCTGTCGTTAGTGTTTTGCTCTCTCTCCTGACATCTCATTTCTTCACCTGCAGAGGCTGTCTATGGCCACCCTTCTTGTATTTTTTTTTTTCCTCTGGTCCTTTTACCTAGAGGAAGGTGCCTTTTGAGGCACTGGGGATATGGTGTGTTTCTAGGGAATGTAGCAGGCAGGAAAGACTGAACGCTTTCAGAAGCTCTCTGACCAGTTTTGGGTGTTCACCTTTAAATTCCTAGGGTAGTAGGTGGGGAAAGGCAACAGGGACAGTTACTCCGACTTTCCTCTGTAGGGAGTACCAGCTAGGCATGAGTAGAGCCAACCATCCCCAGCTGCTGCTGCCACCTAGGAGGAAAAAACGCGGATCTGCCGTAGCAATGCCTGAAGCAATCCTGAGATGGAGAGGGACGTATCCCACAGGGAAGAGGGTCACAGATGACAGGGGAAACCCAGCATCAGGGTATCTCCCTACAGCTCGGTTCTAAGCTGTCTGTTTAATACTTCAGGCACTACCAAAACTATGTATTTTTTACAGTTTATTTTTTTTGAAAACACAGATCTCGATATCTCTGTGTGTCAGTATTCCCCAAAGGATATTATGTATTACCATTTCACATCTGTAGAATTCTGTATATGTATCATTTGTGTTGTTCTGAAAACAAATCTTAATTACTCCTGACTTTGAGATAGGAACAAAATATGGAGACTTCAGGTCTGGTTAAGTGACATAGCTGAGCTGCTCTAATTGCTGCTGACAGAGCCAAGCACGTTCCCTCCTCTTCTCTACCGTTCCCTCCCGGTTTTCCTCTTGTTCATGGCTGCATAGTTCAGTCCCTTCCCCTAGCAAAAGATGTGTTTTGCTGCCCAGTGAATTTACTGAACTCATTAACAGAGCAGAAAACTCTAAACCTATTCTTTGCTGTGATTATTTTCAGACAGGTTAGAAAGTTGGAATGCCTCAGGATGCAGCCAGGCACACTGATGAAGCTGTTGCAGGGAGGCGTGCTGCGGGGCCAGGTCCTGTGGGATGGTGTGAGACAACTGGCTCAGCCGTATCACACCTGCATGTCAAGGACACAATGTGATGTTACCGATAAGGTGATCTAAATGGAAATGGTTGCTGAAAGGGACGGTCCTGCCCCCATTTCCACCCCAGCCATATGATTCCACTGCTTCCTTTACATCAGCTCTGGTAACTGTTTAGCCTTAGGGCGACCCAGTTCAGCTGCCTGATCTGGCAGAAAACTAGCTCTGCGGAAATGATCTTTCAGCCAACTGAAGCAATTTACCCCGTGGCCGCACATCACTAGATCAGATTCACGTACAGCGTGAGCTCCACTCCTTTTGGCAGGTGGATCAGCTTAGTTAGAACTTCAGGCAGCACCTGTGGGTTTTTCATTATGCTGTGCGTTTCCTGTCAAGGTACCAGCTAAAATTCACTGGATTTGGGGGTGAGTAAGGAGCCCACGTCCTTCTCTTTAATTTGGAAACAATTGCTATACATAACACGTGCAATTTTTTTACATACAGGTGTCTGCGGCTTTGAAATTATGGAATTTCTAAGAAGAAGAAATAGAGTAAGAAAGAAGAATAGTTAAAAAGTACTAGATGAAAGAAACCTAATGAAGTAAATTCAAGTTGCATGACACTCACAGTAGACTGTTTACCAGTTTAATTTTATGGTAAATCCCACAGGAGGCATTTGCAGAGAACAGCACCCTATCTTTCCAAGAGATTTTGGTATAGCCTTCAGACAGTGGAAGGGGTTTCTACTTCATTTTTCAGTCTCAGAAGTTTCAAATATCCCACTAACTTTAGTGGGAGTGAAAAGTTGAACAATTGTAGTGAATGTGTGTGCGTGTACACACACACATACATACATATACATATGTGCATACAGATACTCACCCATACATATCTTTAGATCAGAACAAGAACTATTACAGAAAACTTGGATTCAGTAAAAGATAAAAGCCTAGACGTTTAAAATCAGGAGCCCTTCACAGCAATCAGTTGCCAGCTGCAAAATTAAAAGCTACTTTTAGATTTCCATGAACTTCAAGGATCTTCTGACTAACAGAGTTAGTTCCAACCCATCCACTGTAAAATATAAATCTAAGTGTCTCTCTGTCCCACAGCAATTTTCCCTAGGAAAAAAACGCCTCTGCGTCAGAAGAACTTTGTTTCCTGTAAGTGCGTCTATTTGACATTGCATTCCTGTATTCCTGAAAGAAGCTATATTCCTCTTCTCATTTTAACTGAGAATTAAGCTTAATGGAAATTAATTAGTAAAAATTGAATTAGCGACATAGAGGGCAGTAAAAATAATCCTGGAATAACTATATTAGTTCATATCCACTTAAATTGTTGAAATGTTTGAATTCCTGCTTAGAACACAGAAACAACATCATGTTGGTCTCATCTTCATTGCTGCGTTGAGGACATCGCAAAATTGCACATCGCTGGTGACAGTTCAGCCCTGGAACAGCCGCAGGCTTCAGCGGCCAGGAGCAAGATGCCCTGGCAGAGCCGTGTGGAGCAGCCTGGCACGATATCTACCTGTGGTGTCATGGTCAAGCCGGGACCGCTTGCTGGCCCATGGATCTTGCTGAGCCCACACTTTTCTCATCGACTTCAGACAGAAACTGTTGCACAGGCTCAAGTTGCATTAGGCTGTTAGTCCTTATTTTCCTAACTACTTAATTCATTATGAGGGTTTAAAAGAAAAAAATAAATCGATCATTAAGAGCTACCTTGGCACTCAAATTAATGAAATGTAAAACTGGTTCATTAGGAATTATTGTTCTGTTTGATTGATTTCATCACCTTCTGTCATTAGCACTAGGTTGTCTATGGAAACAGGATACATTTCTGCTAATCTTTCGCAGGGCACAAACGGGTTTCCTATTTTCCTGCCAGAAGCTCAGGACACTTTCCAGTGCTGTTCAAATACACCTTAAATTAAATTTTAACATGTAAATATTTCTTTCTGATTTCCTGTGGCAAAGGTGAATAACTGAAAAACATCACAAGGTTTGACATACATTTGAACACGTCCTTTAGGCAGTGATATTCCCCCACAGAGTACTGAGTTCACCAGAGGAATCTAAATGCATTTTCTCATTTATGCCATTAATCAAAAAGAATATGGTGCAAACTACTCACAGAAGTTTTACTGCATCAGTGTGCAGTGAGTTTATTGGGTCACACTGCAAACCAGAAGCAGAAAAATGGCGTAATATAAAACACAGAGTATAGCTTTGTAGACAAGGGAAACGCCTAGGCTGAATCACTGATTTAAAGAAGAGAAAGTGCTCAGACAGAAAAAGCTTTCCCAGGTATATATATTATAAGGAATTTATAATATATTTTGTCCTGTTTGCTTTTTGCTTTCTGCAGATATTTCTTAGGCATAGCTGCCCATGAAAGCCAAATGTATTTATTTTCTTCTTCCTTCTTACCACTTTCTAGATTTCCTGATTGCAAATTTTATTTGTCTTGCTCTTCTCATATGTCAACTTTCAGTTAATCTCTTTATTAACCTCATGCCAGTTTTCCCCTCTCAGTTGGAAACAATATCATCTGAAGAAGCCAGTGAGATACCTTAGTAATGACTGTAGCAGATTGTGGTTTACTTGTAATTCTTCAGATCAGATGGAACAACAAAGATGCAAAAATATTCTGGAATTTTTGTCCATATATCAAAAATGATTCCCAACACAGTATTGCCTGTTGCTTCTCTGCTACATTCCTTGTCCATTCATTCTACCAGTCACCAAAAGGAAAAAAAGCTTAATTAACTGTAAGATGCAGCTCAATCAGTTTGTAAGTGGAATCAGCTTTGCCAGAAATTGGAGTCAAGGCATTGGAGTCAGTGACTTGAGAACAGTTTTTCTAGCAGAAGACGATACTTTCCAGTGGAATCTGCCAGTGTGTGGCATGTTTTATGTCTGTCCATAGTGTGTGAAAGGGAGAAAAAAGAAAGGAAAATGCTGCAATTCTAGTCTCGTCTTTCTATATGCAGTTTCTAAGCTTTGCACCAAGTTCAGGCCCAGTGATCTCGTTATACCAATACTGAATCTGGCTCTTTCTGGTCTTCCTTTATGAGATGCTGAAGCAATTCCAGAAATATTTTGAAGTTGCAGTAAGGTTCTGTAGAAAGAAAAAAGAAAACTTCTGAAAAGCTCATTCCCTGTGGCCTCTTGCATTGTGCTGTTATTTAACTAGTGGTCTGAAGTCATTCAGACAGGCAGCTTATTTTACACAACAGACATACGGCATTCATGGGGCTGCAGTCATTTAGCTATGTGGTAGCTCAAAAGAGTAAGACAGTTAAGTGTCACCTTTTCTAGTCCAATGACTAGATTATACATTCCAGTGTATTGGTCAAGATGTTTCTAAGGTTTGGATATTGTCAGGAAAGCTACCACGTTGTCATATAGATTAAAATCGGTCCAATTCTATGGCTGCAGAGCCTCTGAAATTAGTTTATTTTAGGAATTTGCACCAGACTGATTTTAAAGTTGTTTCACTGACAGTACTGATCCAGGATCGCCAAGGCGACACTTGCATCTTGTTTTGCTGTGGTGTTTAAAACGCAGCCCAGGTGTGCCCAGAGTTCTGAAGAGCAGCTCTCTGCTGCTCTTAGAGCAATGGAAAGCAAATAGCTGATTCTTGGATACGGAAAAAAACCATCTTCATTGAAGGCACAAGTGACCACCAAGTGGATACTTTTGATATTGCACATGTAAGGTTTTGTAAACTATAAATACACCTTCCAGAGAGAATCTGTGCTACTTTTCTCTGTTTACAGAAGGAAATTGGAATTTATAGCATTTTTCTGATTGCTTTGCTTTGTTCTTTTGGCTCAAGAGCTGTGTACTATATAGCACTCTATGTTTTAAAATTAAATGGAATGTAGCCATCAAATATGATAGATCATAGTTCATTCACAAGTGCATATGTCCTTTTCTTGATTTCTCTTCTACAAATCCAAATCTGAAACAGAAAAAAAAAGAAAAAAGAAAAAAGAGAATTCAGCAGGATCATGGATAACTTGCAGTATCAGTTCTGTAAAACTTAATTGCTTTCAGTTGTTTCCTTGAAACTGCTCTTTGTAGTTTCTTTGTGAATGATGAATGGCTGGACATGGAGCAAACTGCAAAACAATCCATTAGTGAAATTCAATTTTCTATCTGTCCTTGCAGGTAATTAGCTTTTCTTTAGGTAATATATTGTAAGCTTGCACGCATCCAATGTTAGATGACATTTGTTTGGGAAAGAGTAGACAATTTAGTTGCTGTACTGCTTACAACAAATAGCTCCTAATTATACCAAGGTTAAATATCCATTAGTTCAAGTGACTCCTCTATGTTACTCCCGAGGAAGAAATATGCGTGAGCAATCCTGTCTGGCTGTCTGAGCAGCAGCAGTACCACTGCTGTATGACGTTCCTCCTGTTATAACTGGGACATCCTCCAAGCACCTGAGTGGTTCTGGTGGCCAGGCCTATTTATGACGGGGTATTGGCTGCGTAGATATCAATAGCCAATATAATAAATAAGGACTGCCACAGTGCTGCCTTCTGCTTCAAGTGGAGTTCTTATGGCTGAGAAGACTCAGAAGTGGATTGCCACAGCTTCTTCCACAGACACAACCTTCGTATGCTATTTGCAATTCACTTCCACCAACGAAAAGAGCAGACAGAGAGGAGAATTTGCTTCTCATCAGAACCGAGCTGGTGTGTATGGCTCACTCTGTAGATGGGTCTTTCAAGACATTTAACATTATCTTCCTACGCTATTTTAAAATCTGGTACTGAGTCGTCTCTTCCTACCAGGCCACACTGCTTTTTGTGAGCTGTCTTTTGATGAGAAACTAAATTGACTGAGAAATACTTTATAGGGCAATAATGCATCTTTTGAACAGATACAGTTTGTTATGGGCTGAAGCCAATGGCCACTGCAGTTAGCAGAAGTCATCTCACAGTTTTCAGTTGGCTTTGACATTATGAGTATCTTGCAACTTTAAGGGAGACACACAGGTTGTCACTATCTGCACTTGTTTAATGGATAATCAAAATATTGTCCCTTTTCTTAAAAGCAGAACTTCGTATAAGCTTGAAAAATGCCTTTGTGTAATGAAGCTTTTTATCCAGAACTTCTAATAATTAAGCTGGCATTACTTTTCTTATTTTTTTTTTCTGAAGTGATATCTTGTCATCCTTTTCTCATCTTTTTTTCTTTTTACATTTCCGTCATTTTTCTTCAGTATGATCCCATTTTTCTCCCCCCTTATATATATATATATTTTACATTTCTCCTTTTTCTTCAGTGATTGGCCCTTTCTATCCTTCGTAGCGTTTAGTTAGCTACCACCAACAGCATCTGTCAATTACCTCTCTCCTCAGAGGACTTCATGTGTTGCAGATGGAAGTCCCTTTTCCAAATTCTTAGCAAGAGGCTTCTTCTGGCAAAAAGAGGCCTAATTCTGACCCAGTATCAGTGGCCTTATTTTTGATTTACACTAAGGTACATAAAAGGAGGAATACACAGAGCTGCCATTACCAGACAATATTTGATATTCCTTGCTTTTGTGTCCCCCTGATTCCTGTACATATCTAAATTGTGCTTTCAGCCCATTCTATGCAGAGAAATACACATATGTTCTTACCAACTCAAGTCTCTCAGAACGGAAGACACGGACTGTGTTATTCTGGATGTGATCCTCAATCTGGGAAGTGGGGAGATCCACCAAAGGATGGGGAAAGGAACCGTGATGAAGCCACAACAGACACTGAAGAACACTCCTTCAGAGCTGCAACACTAGAGGAAAATTCCATCTGGGGAAGCACTTAAACTTCATTTCCTTTAGGAGAGCATGCAGCACTGGCCAAGTCTCTTTAATATTTCTCTTTCACTTTGGCAAATCAACAAGGTATAAAAGACAGAAATAAAGTCTCCTAACACTCCAAAATATATTCAAGGAGAAATTGAAAATGACATCTACTCATGCACGCTTTCAGTGTGGATAAACTGGGCACAGTGTTGGGATGAAAAGTCGGGATAAAAGAAAGGGTAGTTGAGATTAAGTTACAAGAGGGTAAAGGTTTTGGCATTTGGGCTCTGTGGTCATTCCAAAGGAAAGTTCTGGACTGAGGCAGTCTCCAAGGGCTGTGGTTCTCATTTGCAGTGAGACCACATCTAGCTGAGCCATTGACCCTTTGCTTGCCTGTCTATTGGACTTGCGTGTTACATGACATACATCCCACCATTCCTATTTGAGCCATTGTCTTGTTATATTAATGCTGAGTATCAAGGCAGGCAGGCTGACTCTTAGGCAGAGAAACAGACATTGAACAAAGGGACACAGGTGCATTTTTTACTACTTTTAGAGTACTGGCACAGCTGGCCCAACACTTCAGCAAAACAAGGAATCATTTGGCATGCCCACTCAATGACTTTCCAAGATATGTTAGCTCTGCAGTTTGTGAGCCAGTCCTCCAACGTGCTCGGGAAGAGCAATCTACTAATAACCTCTCCCACCATTCTTTCATCCATGCCTCGAAATCAGCAGAGGGAACAGTACCTGCCCTCTCTGAGCCTAAGATCCCCAACATAGAAAGACTGCCTACATTAAGGCAGTGCAATGTGGAGCATGCTGCCAAAAGCACATTCATATATGGGCAATCTGCTCATTAAATTTAGAAGAGGTTTTTTTTCTGCCTGGCTTTCTGCCACTCTCCTAATTTGAGACAGTCCCTCCAGCCCTGTAGGCAGGTTAGCCAGCCTATGGGTTTATTTTGGGTTCCTAACAGCTACCTACATTTCCAACATGTCACTGCTGCATCCTGAAAAGAGGATACAGAAAATACAGATGGCAATATAGTGAACAGACTCAGCAAAATAGCATTTGTAGGGAGGGACAAAGCCACCTTGCGTAAAGGCAGGAAGAAAAAAAGGAGTGAGGAGTTATCCAGCAGTGCATAGCAAGACTCTTGTGTTCTACTCCCTGCTTTCATGGTTTGCTGGTAAAAATAGTGCCTAAGATGAGAGACTTCAACATCTATGCTGTCCTTAATAGGCTTAGTTTAGCAGCTAGCAAATACTGAAGGCTTAGAGTAATCAAGTTTTGGTACTTTCACAGAATCATAAAATCATAGAATGGCTTTAAGGATCATTTAGTTTCAACGCCCTGCCATGGGCAGGGACACCTCCCACTGGTCCAGGTTGTTCAAAGCCCCATCCAGCCTGGACTTGAACACTTCCAGGGATGGGGCACCTACAACTTCTCTGGGCAGTCTGTTCCAGTGCCTCACCGCCCTCATAGTAAAGAATTTCTTCGTCATGTCTAATCTAAATCTACCCTCTTTTAGTTTAAAGCCATTTCCCTTTGTCCTATCACCACACTCCCTGACAAAGAGTCCCTCTCCAGCTTTCTTGTAGGCCCCCTTTATGTACTAGAAGGCTTGCTACAAGGTCTCCCTGGAGGGGAGAACACTGGAGGACTTGAAGCAGCAACAAGCTTTTGAATGTGGCTTTTAACGGGAAAGATCCAACCTCATTGATACAGTGGCTATGAGAGTTGCACAACGGTTTCATACATCAACCACTGAGCATGGAGGCTGGGGACAGGAAGAAGTTTGCAGGGATCAATGAGGAGGGAGAAGACCCCTGAGAATCCCGGCCACGCTTACAACACACCATTGCAGGGCATAGAGTGGAGCTCCTCAGGCTTGTGCCAACCAAGCCAGGAAGTCAACCTAGCACGGCAGCACAGAGCTACCCTGATGCAGTGCTGTGCTCATGCAGGTTCATCTGCCTGATACACAGCCACCCCACACTGCAGAGTTCACAGGGGGTTAGTGTGGACAACTGTTCTGAGTTGGACTGCATGGAGTCACAGGATGATACGTGCCCTGGCAGTATAAACCCTCCACTAGACAGGCCCAGTCTAGTGAGATGACGCTGGACATGAAAAATGAAGTGTGCAATAAAGGGTAGGGCAAAGGAAGGGAAGGTGCAGAGAGAGGTGGAAGGGTCCTTAGTATTTATTATTATTTGGGCTGCGGAGCCACGCAGGCCCCATTTGGTACTGGTGCCCCATTGTGCAAGGGTGGGAAGAAGGATCATAGGATGAGGACTCTAGACTTCCATTTAGTTCTTGTCTGGATTGCGGCATTCCTCTGGATTTGCATCTTTTTTTGCACAACAGCAAAAGCTGGGCGCATAGTCCAGTGCAGGGACACTGCAACAGGATTCTAGTCAGGGACATGGGCATACAGGCACCCCACACTGTGGTCCCTCAGGTAAACATCAACATTTTCTACATAAGTTAAGTGTAATCTGCCTTGTACTTTGATTAATTATCTATTAAAAAAGTATTTCTTCTGTTGGAGGAAGTTTGTGAGGATCCAACTCATTAATTAGTATATGGCACACATGCATATATGGATTAGGAAGGCTATGAACATAACTCTACAGCACACTACAATTACATTCATCACATAAACAGCCCTGCCTCTTTGGAGGCCAAAGCAAGGTTACTTCTGGAGCCATATAGTACTGGCTGGAAAAGAGTGACAGTAAGTGATACTTTAATTTGTTTTAGTTTAGCACTATTACTCTAAATGAGTTTGGCCTCTGAGGCCACATTCTTCCTACCATTTAGTTTTGAAAAGCCAGTGGTAACAGGTAAGGCTTACATTGCTAGAATGTCAACAGCAAGGCAATTTCCAGATGTGAACAGCTCTGTTCACCTTTAGTCAACAAAGGCAAACCTGGCAGAAGTGGGTGTAATTCCATCACTGGATTTGGCCCATAAACTTTATCTCCTTTTGTTGGGTCCAACATAAACAGTAGCCCGCTCTAGTCCCAGAGAAGATTTCATACCTGGCCAAAAATACAAGTTGTCATCAGAAGGCAGACAGAGAAGTTAAGTCATCCAGAAATTACAGTTATCTTTTTACTGACAAATAACTAGCAGAGCAAGACAACCAAGCTTAATTATACCGGCCTCCATCATGCATCAAGGTTCTGTCTTCTAAGACTCTTTGACTTAAGCCTGGTCAGATTATAGGTTCCTGGACACCAGATTAATTTAGGATGCAAGGGATTTCCTTAACCAAGGAAAATTTCCATATTAACCAAGGAAAATTTCCATACTTTACTTGATGCAGCGGGAAATGTGATCACTGAGGATAAGGATAAGGCTGAGGTTCTCAACGCCTTCTTTACATCGGTCTTCAATAGCCGGATCAGTTATCCTCAGGGTACTTTACTTCCCGACCATGATGTCCCCTGTGACTCAAGTAGAGAATGCCCCCCTGAGATCCTGGAAGAGACGGTTAGAGACCTGCTCCTTCAACTGGAATGTCATAAGTCCATGGGACCGGATGAGCTCCACCCAAGGGTGCTGAGGGAGCTGGCGGAGGTAATTGCCAAGCCGCTTTCCACCATCTATCAGCGTTCCTGGTTATCTGGAGAGGTCCCAGAGGACTGGAGGCTTGCCGATGTGACTCCTGTCTACAAAAAGGGCTGCAAGGAGGACCCGGGGAACTACAGGCCTGTCA
>VXAL01007442.1:215984-273915 GCA_013399475.1 Chauna torquata | reverse complement strand
GGGGCTGCCTCGGGCCTGCCGGCCGCGGCCTGGAGGGTCGAGGCTGCCGGGTGCGCGGCGGCCCCGCCGGGCCTTGCTGGGTGTCCCCGTCCGGCTTGGTGCCTCGGCACGGCTGCTCCCGCAGGGGAAGCTGCGGCTTTCCCCGCTGAAGCGGGCGACGGGCCTTCCCCAGGCGGGTCCTGGCTGTCCGTGTGCCGCCTCCCGCCCCGGCCCTGGGCTGCAGCGGGGCCCCGTGGCCTGAGCCCGCAGCCGCTGTGAAGTTTCCGTTTTGCCCCAGAGCCTCGCGGAGATGCGGAACGCGGTACCTCACAGTCCCCCTCAACCCGGAGAGCGGGGCCCGTGATGTGGGCGCGGGCTTTCTGGCTTGTGGCGGGCAGGGAGTGCTGTGTGCGGGCTGCAGGCCTCTGCCAGCCTGGTGAAACGCGCTCATCGGGGTACGGGTCGTGCCTGTAGGTAAGGAGGGCGAAGCTGTCAGAGCGCCCTGATAGCCCGAAGCACCCTTGGGTTGTCATATTTCATGATGCGAATGCTGTTGTGCTTTGAAAAAGGAGAACCGCAGAGCCTCTTCCCTGGAGGTGGGAAGGATGTTGCAGGAGATGCTACCCCTAATTTTGAAGCAGGGGTTGGGGGAAGTGAAGCCCGAGCCTTGTGCTGTGCAGTAAACTACATTTGCTTTTCCTGGTTTTAAGCTTTCTGGGGCAGACTTCTTCCACAGCTCCAGAGTGAGACTTGGGTGATTCAGCGCCCCTTTGATTTTTAGGAATATTTAATTATGTTTAAGATGATACTTAAAGTAGTCCCCAGGTTAGTAAGTAGCTCAGTTCTTGTTTGTGTTGGCCAGAAGAATGGCCTCTGTAATAGGTTGTGTTTAATGTCTGCTGTGAAGCTAAAGTCCTGATGCTGCTATAGGAGCTGGTCAGCTAAGCTAGAGGGTCAGATACAGTAACGATACCTGTGTGCTGATTTTTTGAATCATGCATGAGCTTTAACTGCATGTGAGCATGATGGCTTCTTTAGGGAAACTAGGCTTCAGTGAGAAGTATAGCTTTAACTTGACTGTGCCTATATAATCCTTTTAAAGGCATTTGGGTTTTTCTCAGGCCTGGACCCATTCATGACTATTAAAGAGACTGCTTGAGTGGTCCAACAGTTTTTTTAATTCAGCATTCCTTGTAAAGGAAGGGATTTGGTTTATTTAATTGGTGCCTGAAACACAGGATCCTAATTTATACTGCAAATTACCCATGGCAAGTCTAAATAGAAGCCATCTCCAGTGAGTAAAAGGACATCAGCGATCTGTGTAAATAGTCCTGACTGACAGAAAATGCATTCTGCGAGTCTCTTGTAGATTTGGTATGGTAGGATGCGCTTATATCGCAGTATGTCATGTGGAGCAGCTTGGTAGTATTCATTTCAGCTATGTAGAGTAGTCAGCTGTTCCAGAAATCCTAAGACAAACAAATGTTTTAATGACTGCCGTACTTGTCTTGTGACTTCCATGTAGAAGTGGAAAAGGCTTAGGCTCTGGTGTAAAGCTGACTGAACAAACTCCTGAATTGCAACAGCTGGTGCTGCTGAACATACTTGTTCAGCATAGTATGCAGGCACTGGAGTTTTGCTTGTGGTCCAGGGGCTTGCTTGTAAAGCTCATTTTTTCCTGACTTGGAGGAGGTGCTGTAGCTTTAGTTCTAACTCGAGAAGTAAGCTTAAGCTTGTTGGTTTTGTTGGTTGAGTGGACGGTATGTCTTTTAACTTTAGTGCCAAACCTTTTGGACTGATGAGGAAGACAGACGACTGAGGAGGGAAGAGGTCTAGGATTTTCTCATGTGAGCTTCAGCTGAAACTAGAAAAGAGAACAAGGAAGTGGTAGTGCTGGACTAGTCACTGACTGCTTGCTGTGACTGGTTCCTGTTACTGTGGCTTCGCTCTGATGTCCTTTGGAAGGCTGAATGGCAGGTTAGGTCTTCAAGGGTGAATAAAGCAGTTTTTAAACTGCCTGCTTTTAGTGCTCTGCAGAGTAGGTCAAGTGAAAATATAGTACTTCCTTGGACCTAGCTACTAGTGTTCAAGCCTTTGACATGCTGTTAATTGAACTCTTGCAATAAAATGCAACTTAAGAGTTACATTTTGCTTGAGTAGCATTTTGCCTACACTTCTGTAGTGAAATGCATGAAGTATCTCTACAAACCAGCTTGCTCAGTTGCAAATTCCAGAGTTAGTCTGGGGAGAGGCAGAAGCAGCAGTGTTGAGGTTGAACGTGCTTTTTAGTTACTTTAGTTTGATTTCTGAAGAGGGAGTGGCCTCAAGTTTTATATTCATATGGCTTGGTGTGTAGCATTAGCAGTTTAAAAGTGAGTCTTCTGTAGCTGCTTCATTGCTGACTTCCTTAAACCTCTGAAGGCTAAATTATTTTTCTGTCACAGAATTTTCAGCAACAACGTTCTGGTCAGAAGATGTCTGCTCTTGATACCCTCTTTAAATACATTGATGAACACCAAGACCTCTATGTTAAGGTAAGTTTTCTTTCAGTTTTGTCCTGCAGTGCAGGTAACTGGAATATTAAAAGTTGATAGGTGGTCAGCTTCAAGCTTGAGTTATGCCTGTATAATATGTCCAATACTAAAGTGAAGTACAGGGGGGAGTGGGGTATCAGGCAAAAGCACTGGTTTGAGTCAAGCCAGAAAATTGTTTAGGCATAGCTCTGTTCAGTCAGACTTAAATCTCTATAGGAGATTTAATAGCAAATGCTCTATTAATGTATAGTGCAATCAGTGACTTAAAGGTAGGAAATATCTGACACCAGTAGCTCCTCAGTACCAGACTAGATTTGTCTCCCCTTTTGAGAAGGGAGAGGAAAAGTAAACCAGACTGGAATAAAGTTTTCGCAAATGAAACTCCTCTTGTTGCAGGTCAGAGGGGGAGGCTAACTTCTGCACTTTGGCATTTCATGTACAATTTATTTGCACCTCGTTTGCAATCCCCTTCACCCAAACCTGTGAAGGAATTAGCTGTATAGCATTATCAACTCCCAGACAAGAAATATGCCGAATGTTCAACTTCTGCCAGTTGCCCTTGCTGATCTCACATGGGAAAGAGCTAAGGGTGGCCTGAGAAGCCTGATAGACATTAGCTGGTTTTGAATGCTTCAAGAACAGCAACTGGAGAGGCAAAATATGCACAAGCTGCCATACTCTTAAGTCTACCTTCTGTATCTATAGACTGCTATATTTGTGGGGCGGGGGCCAGCTCTAGGAAAGTGAGATTTTGAGAGGTTTTGATTGTGATACCAGTGGCCGGAGTACTTCTTTGAGGGAGTACTCTGATTTGCCTCAAGTTTAAGCTTGACTAAAATTTTAGTTGAATTTTAGTTTTTATAGTGTTTCTGGTGTCATAATTCATGTGTAGTAAAACCTGCAGTGCTTCCATCTTTCTACAGCGGCTGGCTGAGTGGGTGGCAATCCAGAGTGTGTCAGCATGGCCGGAGAAGAGGGCTGAAATCAAACGCATGATGGAGGTTGCTGCGAAGGATATTGAGCGACTGGGAGGCACAACCCAGCTTATGGATATTGGGAAACAAAAGGTATGTGAGCATCCACATGTCAGCTTAGTAGAAAGTCTAGTCAGAAGACAAGGTGTTCTGCACCAGGAGGTGTGCTAGTTTCTGTGATCCCAGTAAGAATGGTGCTCAGACTCTGTAAAGGATCATATAAAATGTTATTTATTAGAGCTACCACTATAGTGAATGAAGGTAGTATAGATAATCTTGTGTCCCTTCGGATGCTGGGAACCCAAACTGTGTGGCATCCAATTAGCATGTAGTGTGCTGTGCAGATCCTATTCATGGAAATGTTGTCCCATTTTGTTTATTCAAGCTATTCTAGAATTTAAAAAACAAAAACCAACTATGTTCATTGATTTCACTGTCAAACAAAAGGGATGTTCACATGAGAACTTCCTGCTGTACTTTTAGATAAAGACAAGGACATGCAGGTGGTGTAATCACCAGTACCAAATGGGAACTGCTTGCAAGCTACAATCAGCTGGCTAAGTTTATCCTGCAGCCAAGGGATATGCACAGTGCAATGCAGGCCTGAAGGCTGAGCTGTATATGCAGCATATCACAGCACAGGATTGGGTGTACTCAGGTTAACTATTATGTGGATTGCTAGATACTTGATCTTCTGGTCAGGATCAGCACGCAAGTGTCTTGTGGGTAGTGGCCTAGAAAGGCAGTAGCCTCTTGGGGTGTGGGGTAGTCTTTCTGCTACAGCCCGAGCTTCTTGTTAAGACCTTCTCTCTTTATAGTAGGTCTTGGGGTCCATATCTGTTAAGTATGTCATTACATGTTGGACTGCGTGTTGAATGTATTAAATATTTTTCTGACTGAATATGAACAGAGCACCTGCGAAGAAAAATGTTAGACATTGTTAACAGCAGGCTGGTGTTGGCCCTTAGACCCATAGGCTGTGAAGGTACTGACTGAAGTTTCAGGTCTTCTAAAAGAGTTTTAGGCAGCTCTTCCAGAGGGATATTACATTTATCAAAAGATTGCGTTCCTCCCTTACCAGTTAGAGATGGATACTTAGTAGGATGAATCACTTCCTTATTTTTGGCTGTCTGGATTGCTTTTATTCACCTGAGAAATGTGATTCTGAGAATAATCTCATCCTAGGAAACAATCCACTTGATGTGCTGCTACTTTGAAGTGCCCAGTCACTGTATATTTCAGAGTAAGGCCCATACCAAAGTTGTTAGATTAGCATTTGGATAGTGGTATTCAAAAGGCTGTTGTATTGGAGCATTTGAGAGTTTTAGAAGATGGTTGTTGTAACTGGTGCTAATGATTGCTGGGTGAAATCTGTGCATATCAGGATCCTCTGAGCAGTTCTTGTATTTGGCTACTGGAGTACACTTATTTGTAGCACTACAGGTTCCAGCAGGACAGCAGCTGACTTCATGTGCCCACTTGAGGAGAGGAGGCTCTTGAGAATCTGTAGGATAATTCTAGCTCTGCTGTTACCTACAGCCTAAAAATCCCATCACAAGTTTTTCAGTTCAGAGACAAACCTATTCCTTTTATCAGTGTAACTTTTGAGGGGGAAGAACTGTTGCTGCTACATCAGTGAAGAACGATGAAAAGCAAGTGGCTAATTTGCCTGATTCAACTTAGTTTACTGCTGTGCAGCAATTTGTACTTAGTACTAATTATTGTAAGTGTAAATTCTGCAATATTGCTTTAATCACTTAAAGCTGCAGCTGGCCAAGGGCCATGTAACCTGATAAAAATCTGATCTTGGAGCCCGAGAGTCAAAGCTGACACTGATTTTGATCTGCTGAACAGTGTCTAGGCATGTGTTCACCAAAATGGGAATACATGCTGACTGAGTGAGAATAGCATGTGATAATTGCTTATGGGGTACTCCAAAGAACTAAGCTAAATTCGGCTCTTGAACTCTTGAACTAAGTTCAAGTTCATCAGCACTACCCTGCAATTTGTTTAACAGTAGGCTGGTGCAGAGAAATACAGCTGTGACAGAGGCCTTGTTTGAGTGTAGGCACATGTTGACCTCAGTGATACCACTGGCAGGAAATTTTTGTCAAGAGAGCTGTACTGTGAACGGGATGAAAGTGCAGTGACAAGCAGTGCACAATACACTATTGAATGGAGTTCAGCACTTATGCTTAGGTCAGTATTAGATATGGCAGTTTGGCATACAGACGGCTTGCTCTGCTAAAATCTGGTGTAGGAGTGTTTCAAAGTAACAGTTCTGAGTGGCTTGGAAACACTCTTATGGGGACTCCTCAAGAGCCTGTTTTTGGCATGGTTCTGTAATGCCTTCATTGGCACGTTCAGCTTCTGGCAATCAGTTTAAGTAGCTTAGTTTTGTTTAGCTGTCTGCAGAGGTTGTGAGGTTAGAGGCATAATGTTAAAGTAATTCATACATCTGACAAAAATGTGCCACCGATGTTCCACATTTGCATAAAAGCTCCTACCTTCTATTTCTAGCTGCCTGATGGATCAGAGATCCCTCTACCTCCAATTATTCTGGGAAAGCTTGGCTCAGATCCACACAAAAAGACAGTGTGTGTATATGGCCACCTGGATGTTCAGCCAGCAGCACTGGAGGATGGCTGGGATAGTGAGCCTTTCACGCTGGTAGAAAGACAAGGTAAGAACTGTAGACTTCTCAGAAGTTGAAGAGCACTCTTTTAACAAGTGTAATATTTCCTAACTATTTTAAAGTTATACCCTTGACAGAAAGGGAGAAAGAGTAAGATCAGAAACGGGCACTTAGTTAATATAATTGAGAAGATGCAGGGGAAAATGGTAAACATGTAAAATCTCAGCCGCTTTTAGGACCTGTTTTTCCTGACATTCTAGGCTGTACTCACAGGTTCTCCTTATCTTAACTGCTGTCCTCCATGGTAAAAAAAGTGTTGCCCAAAGCTTCCTAGAGCTAGGTTTTTGCACACTTCAAAACTTGCAGCCCGTGAGGTCATGTCAGACTAGGAATTTGAGCCACTACAGGGGATAGGAGCTCAACACTGCTTATGTCTTGAAAGAGGAGTGATACAGCAGCCTCCATGGATTGCCTTGTGTTTGTGTACTGTGCTACAACGAGTATGCAGAAGCTGTTTTACAGAGCTAGTGCCAGGAGGAGCGTTGTTACAGGCACAAAGATATTGTGCAGTAACTCCTGTTGAAACATATTGCCTGTAGCCAAGAGGAGACTAAAACTTTTGTTTGAAGCTGGTGCTACCAACAGCCCCTTCTTTGTTTCCTTTGCTCAGTGTTGAGAGTTAAAGGTCATATGAATAGAAGGGTATTAACTATTGTTATTGCATAAGTGTTAATCATTGCCAAGAAGAGGCATCTGTGCTAACTAGTGTTTCTGCCGGGGCACTTGGTCATAGGTAGCAGAGTCCAAGATACTAAATCGGATTATCTTACCTGATATCAAGAGGTAGACTTGCCTCAAGCTGTGGCCTGTCTCTGTGCAGCCTGGCAGTGCAGGAGGTATACTTGTCGATGGCTCCTTGCAAGCTCTGCGGCCTGGTCTGGCACTGGGGTTACACCTCCTGCACAGGGGTTGTAGCCACAGTTGCAATGAATTGCAACAATATCTACCTCTACTGTGATCTCGTGCTGTGTCCTGGGACTTTCCCATAGCCTGTAAAACTTGTCTTTGGCTAAAGTCATTTTTGGGATCCAGGGAAGTGATTGGTCACTAGCTACTGAAGTCTTGTTCTTCAAATAAAGAATTACTGAACTGAAGCAATACTAAACAGGTATCTGTTAAAAGGAGGGGGCTTGTTTCTATACCCTTACTGATGTCTATAGAAAATGTAATTATTGTAAAGAGCATGGGAATGATTTAGCCGAAGGCAGTTATATCTCTTCTAGGCTTTTGTTCTATCCAGGGGGCAACCCAGGGAAGGGGTGGGTAGCTCTAAGTGAGAGAACTGTGGCAGTCCTGTACCTACCCCACTGCATGGGTGTGTGAAGTGGAATGGAAAACTGCTACTTCAGAAGAATCTGATGAGAAAGTTAGTATAAGCGGGGCTAAGAAGCTTGTCCAAAAGGATGTTTCTTCTGCAGTTAAGAGATGATAAACTTCATCCTAATTTTTTTCCATACTGGTTAATTTCTCTGGTTTCTGCAGGAAAGCTGTATGGGAGAGGATCAACAGATGACAAAGGTCCAGTGCTTGCCTGGCTGAATGCCTTGGAGGCTTATCAACAAACTAACCAGGTAGGTGCCCAATATACATTCTGCTTTTTTACATACTGCTGAGTCTAGCAATGTTATTCAAGCCACAAACCCTTGAGGCAAGACTGCTTATTCAGCATATTGGAAGAATGATGCAACAGTTGTGTAAATTCCCTGAGTTCCTGGCAGGGTTGAGTTGACTTGCTGACAAGCTAGTCTTGTAGATGCTTGGATTGTACTTAAAATATTTTTGCTTTAATGGAATGTGTAGGAAGGAAAATACATATGCAAGCATCTGGAGCAGAAGTAATCAAGTGTGCTCATTTTCGTGTAAGAATGTCGTATTAGCTTGGCCTTCAGCAAAAATTCTCACTGCCACTGAATTCTAAGTGATTAACTTGGTAACACTAACCTGAGAGCTCTGCTGTTTCTGTTAAAGACAAAGTGCAATCAGAAACAAAGCAGATATCCTGAGCTGTCTTGTGAGACTAGTTGCTCTTGGGTAAAGAATTAGCAATTCAAATGATGCACAGGCATAGAATATGGTAGACCAGACAGACAAGGTAGCTCTGATTCCTACTGTGGCATGCAATTTCTGTGGTTAATATTAGTTTTTCTTGCCCTGTGACTTACCTTTGACAACTGATCTCTGATGCTTTTCTGCAGTTTAAGAGGATTGAGAACCAGTTCTAGAGTTTAGTTAAACTTTTCTGAAGAGCTTGAATTCCATCAAATGGAGTGGCATCAGTGCCATCAATTTAAGTACAGTCCACGCTTTATAAGACTTTGGATATAATTAACAGATTCTACCATCATGGAACTAAGTCACCTTTGTACAGTGTTCAACTTTGTACATGACAGATCAAAATTACTGATAACTGAGGGAATCAAATGCTTTCACATACTTAATCTGTTCTTATTCATTTTCAAAGGAGTTTCCAGTAAATGTTAAGTTCTGCCTAGAGGGTATGGAGGAATCAGGATCAGAAGGCCTTGACGAACTGATTTTTGCTCAGCAAGACACTTTCTTCAAAGATGTTGATTATGTTTGCATTTCTGACAACTACTGGCTAGGCAAGAAAAAGCCTTGTATCACCTATGGCTTGAGGGGTATCTGCTACTACTTCATAGAGGTAAGTTCTGAAATACACTGCCAAGCTAATATTATTGAGCTTGAATTTTTTGTTAGAGAAGATATGTGGTAGCTCCAGGTTTTTCAAGCCAATAGCTTTTCTTCAAAGGTGGAATTGACCACGTAGAACAGCTTCTACTGTAATTGCCTAAATATCTTCCTTTTACTATCCTGTATAACAGTCGGGTAGAAGGGATAGCTTTTAGCTTATCCAGCAGCTTCACTGGAGGATTGTATCATGGCATAGATATCTCGATCCAGATGTTTCCATGTGTGAAGGGAGAGGTCACCACTGAAGTCTCCAGGGTTGGGACAGTCAGTAGTAAGGGCTTGCACTTCAGAGCAATAAAAGTAAAAGTTTTAACATACTACAACTGAGAGGTCTGGATTAAAAAACAGATGCATTCTCAAAATACGTGCAGCAAAAAGCTAAGAAATCTCTTCTGTGCATTTGTTAGTGTCTTCATGGTGAGATTAACCTGAACCTCTTAATTCATTTCTAACCAGGTTGAATGCAGTGACAAAGACCTTCACTCTGGGGTTTATGGTGGTTCAGTGCATGAGGCCATGACAGATCTCATTACTCTAATGGGTAAGAAAAAGCAGGTTTCACCTGAATGCATCTGAAGTGGGAGTAAGACCCATTAAAGCATGAGTTAGCAGTAAGGAGTTCCCAAGGACTGGATATGCTAGCAAAGCCATAACCAGTGAAGCTGTGCTTGCCAGTTGTGCATAAAACAGGCTGATCCCTTAAATACAGAAATATGAGGAAGGTCCTACCAAGCTTCTTCTAAAATCTTGTTGCAAACTTGTATGTTAATTAAATCAGCTTTCCTGCAAACTATTCTACAGATGCCATATTGAACACGGGCAATCCTGCCTTCAAACAACCAGTTAAACAAGTAGCAGTAGAATTAAATCCAGGTGCAAGGAGGTACAGATTTTTGGATAGCTGCAAATTCCATGAGTGCCTTCCATACTTAGTGGAACAGGCTCTGGGAGGTGGTCAGTTTTATTACATCTATAGGGTTTTCAGAAGATTAAGACTCTTACTTCCCATGGAAAGCATCTCCTGTAACGACATCTTATTTCTTCTGGTTGAATCCTGATCTTAGGTGCTCTTTGTTTACAGGTTCTCTTATAGACAAGAAAGGGAAAATTCTCATCCCAGGCATTAATGAAGCAGTGGCGTCTGTTACAGATGAGGAGCTGGCACTATATGAGAAGATTGATTTTGACCTGGAAGAATATGCAAAAGATGTAGGAGCAACAAAACTATTGCATGATACAAAGGTATACTCTAATCCTCTGCCCTGGTTAGCTGTGTTAGTTCAGGCATCAGTACTAGTAGAAGATGAGCAAGCTTCTATGGGTACTTCTGTAGTTACCAAGTAATTTAGTAGGCAGAGAATTCGTTTGTCTTTAAAATCATGATTGCCTTGAAGGTAATTTCACATACTGTACAGTTGACTGAGTACTTAATACCAGCAGTTCCTCTGCAAAGTGTTATGTGCTTGGAAACTTTGTCTAAGTTATTCTGTATTTAAGGCAAGCAGTCTAGGCAACTTTAAAGCTGCTCCTTAGTTGCTCCTTGCTATGTTTAAGTAGCATTTCAAACTTGTACAGAACTTTCCTTTTCTAGTGCTGTTCTCTTAATGCTAGATAAGAATAGCTAGCACGGGAGAAACTTTTCCAGAGGTCAGATACCACATCTGTAAAAAGCATCTGACTTCCTGCATCTGTGGGAAGTTCAGTGGGTTATTGGAAATCTAGTTGCTCATAAATATGACTTCTCTTAAGGTGAGAAAACAATGTAGCTGTGAACTTAAAGTTGACATACTGAACATCTTCCTAGAGCTGGCAAGCAAGGACTGTCTTGTAGGCATGAACTAGGCAGCTGCCAAAATCTTGACCAGGCTCAAGTTAATGTCTGTACTGTTAAAATCTTCGTCCTGGGAGTTCTCCAAATGAATGCTTTTAACTGTATTGAATTTTGGAAGGTATAAGTATTACACATTAGTTTTAAAGAGCTAAGCCATAGATGTAAATACATCTATCATAAAATGCTGAAACAAGTCCTGTAAAAGACAAGTTTATATGTACAGGTCTGTCTTCTGTCATAGTACTGTCAGGAGAAGACTTCAGACTTGACTCAAGCAGCTATAAGTAAATTTCATATGCTCGGTCTTGTCTGTACATGCTCAGGTTTACATCAAGTGAGAGCACACAGGCTTCCTTGTTTACATCTATTGAGCACACAGCCTTGTCCTATAAAGTAATGAATGAGATAGCTTATATGCAAGAAGGAGCTGGCAAGATGCTTGTCACTTAAGATGCTCGACTAAAGCCATTCAGTTTTAGCTAAACTGAAATCCTGGCTTAGTTTACTGAGAGAATTCTAAGCTGCATGCATGCAATAAAAGTCTTGGGGCTAAGGGGAGATATGAGAAGGCTGTAATCTCCAGGTGAGAAAAAATGTGCTGGAAAGCTTTGAGCAGTGATAGTTCTGATCAAAAGATTAGAGACGGGTTGTACCTGGAACAAAACGGTGTTAACATTAAAGCCCACAATTTCTTAAGTCTCCCTAATCTCTGCAGTTCAGCTTTGAGATGCTGTAGCTGTCTATACAGGACGTAAATGTGTTGAATTCACAGTATCCAGTGTACTGAATAACCTTGTCCAAGGCAACAAGGAGGAAATGTACATCTGAAATGGCCTAGTGATGGTAGGTAGTGCTCATGTCAATGAACCCAGAGTTCTGTCAGTTTAATACAGCTGATAATATAAATAGCTGAAGGAGGAGCACACTGCCTCAGTCTCCAGTGATGGGGCTTTCATAAAAATTTTTGTGATCTTTATCAGCATGTGACTGTAGAAGGCACCTGCCTGACTTGAGGCAGTGGGGACCAGAGCTTCTTAAGTGCTTCCTATGCTTGAGCATTTTTATAAATGATATTTCTGTCCTTGTCAGAAGCAAACTGGTCATGTCCTGTAAGTTCCATGGAACTAGGAGGAAGCCAAACTAGAGCTGCTGAAAAATCTCTTAAGGTACTGAAAGCCAGCTGTTGTATCAAAACGTACTTAGTGGGAATAATGGCTTCTGTTTATAAGCGAGTGATCTTGATTGAGGTGCATTTGTCCAAGGGAGAAAGCTCTGTTTCTTGCAAGTCTTTAATAGGTTGAAGAAACTGACTTTGGGGGAGCTCTGTCACACTTGATGTAACCTTGCATCTTTCCTTTCTCTTCTGCAGAGAGATATCCTTATGCATAGGTGGAGATACCCTTCCTTGTCTCTCCATGGAATTGAAGGAGCCTTCTCAGCCTCTGGAGCCAAGACTGTGATTCCTAGGAAAGTGATTGGCAAGTTCTCAATCAGGCTTGTGCCAAACATGACTCCTGAAGAAGTCACAAAGCATGTATGTTGAGATGGATTGATGGTCTCAAAACAACTGTCTCTAAAATTCTCCTGTTCTCCATGTCTGGGAGGAGAGTTTCTGGTTTCTAAAGCAATTCTGTTTATTACTTAGCTAGTCTTCCCTGTTCTGCACCTTTGCTCAGATATGAGGGAATCCGTATAGTCCCACACTGGACTATTGTGGCCTTGATGTCCAGTTTCTCTTGACTTGAAGGCACAGCTCAGGAATGAATGCTGAGGTAATGGCAGAGCACTTGCATTGCCACAAGAGCATATTCAAAAGCATAAGAGCTGAACATCGTGGCTGTTCTACAGTAATGCTGTTACTTGCCTAAAGGAGATATTCTGACTGCAGAGCTACATAGTAATAATGTGAAATATTAGCAATAGGAAAACTATTGCTGCACAGCAGTAGAGACCTGCAAGTCCCTAATATGCTTTTAGTATACTGTCTTTACTAGTGTTCATACAAATAACAGTAAATAAGACTGCTCAATCTTTCCTATAGGTTGAAGACTACCTGAGCAAAAAGTTTGCAGAGCTGCAGAGCCCCAACAAATTCAGAGTATACTTAGGCCATGGTGGAAAACCCTGGGTGTCAGACTTCAACCATCCACACTACATGGCTGGTAGGAGGGCCATGAAGACAGGTCAGTGGGTTTTCCACTTGGTACTGGGGAGACTAAAGAGCTCTTGTTCCAGCACCTCAAGGAATACTGAGAAAGCTATGTCTGCAGAATATTTGTGGTGTTCTGCAGTTGTGTAATAATTCAGCTCACTAAGTAACAAAGCATTTCATGTGCAATGCTCAAACTCAGTTCTGAGGTACAGGATGGAAGGAGAGTTGCTATCAATCTCATTCCTACTATATTGGAACAAGTCTATTGGTATGGTGTTGCTTTTGTATAAGGATGAGACTGTCAGTAGTTCAGATCATTTGCTTAGCCAAAGCCCTCAAAGCTTAGGCATTCTAGCATCCTTCTTAATCAGTTATGATAGGGTAACTAGGGCAAATCTAACTTGTTAGAGTACAAACTGCTTTCAGTGTTAATTGGTTGAACTAAAATCTGAAAGTGATAGTCCTCCAACACTATATATGGGGCAAACTTCCACAGTTGTGACCTCCGCAGTCTGAGTTAAGAGCTGCTTGCTTGGCCAGCACCTGGTACGTAAGCATTCGGTACCTGATTGCTTAAGCAGCAGTAAAAATCTGTTGGAAAAACAAATGCAACTCCAAACTGACTAGAATATCACCTTGTTTTAGTTTTTGGAGTTGATCCGGACCTGACAAGGGAGGGAGGAAGCATTCCTGTTACCCTTACTTTTCAAGAAGCAACAGGCAAGAATGTCATGCTGCTTCCTGTTGGAGCTGCAGATGATGGTGCCCACTCTCAAAATGAGAAGCTAAATCGGTAAGAGAATTTATCCCTGTGCTAGGCTGAGTTGTACTGTAGGTCTTGACATGTATTATGGAAAAGACCAAGGAGAATTGGCTCTTTAAGTCTCTGGAAGGTAAAGTGCAGCCTTTCCTTAGCAGAGGATGACTGAGTGGGTGGTTGTGGTAACTAGTCTGTAGCTGAATCTTGATCTCATTACTGCTTCTGGTTATACACACTTGAAACCAGAAACAATTTTTATACTTTGGTGTCAAAGCTGGTCTACTCTCCCCTACCCCAAGGGTGGCATTTCTGTCTTGCCAGGGGAGGTGCAGGGAGGTTGGAGTAGTCTGCTTGCAACAGTAGTGTGTAGCATCTGTTGCCTGCATAGGACAGATACTGCAAAATGCACAACTGCTGGTAAAACAGCTCAAACTAAGACATTGCTAATGGAAGCTGTCTTCTCTGCAGGTACAACTACATCCAGGGGGTGAAGATGCTTGGTGCATACCTCTATGAAGTTTCCCAGCTGAAGGACTGTTAGACACCTTACCTTCTGGCTTGTGAATCAGAAGTCTGAATTTTTAGGAAACAGCATCAATTTTCAATTCTTACGTGGCTCCCCTTTTCCACCAATACTCTACTGCTTTGGGGAAGAGGGAAGCATGCAGTTTCACTTGAGAAACAAAGAACACTATACCAAAAATAATTCTTTAAATGCTTCAAATGACAGACTACTCTTCATCCAGCCAGTAGCCCTGAACTGCATCTTTGTCCCCTCTATATCACTTCAAAGTTGTGGCTTGCTGTACTCATTGACTTTTCCTGTAAAGCAGGAGGAACTGTTTGCTCTCAACTGTTTAAGCAGCCACATCAGTTGTAGAACTGTCAGTCAAGTTTAAGGTTCTTATTCCAGGATATGTCCTGGAAGTAGCCAAAGTGACAGATTACAGGGCTATACTAGAATGTGTTCAAGCTGTAGTGAGGAATCTATCTTGCTGAGTGATTTGGAGGAGCAGTTTGTCTTAGTTTATACCTGCCTGCAGGTTTCAATTTATGGTGAATTAGGTTATAACAAAATTCACTGTGGTAATGACTACTGGCCATTTTCATAAAGCTGCCTTTGTACTCCCTGAAAAGGACAATAAATCATGCTCTAGCATTTGGCTCTGTTTCTTGAGGATTCAGTAATGACTTTGAAGGAAAGGTAAACAGCTTCAAGTAACTTGACAGGGAACTCTTCTGTGACTATAGAGGCAGATGGACAACATGGCTACATGGACCATACTTCCTGGGAAACAAGGTTTTTATTCCTGAGTACTTCTAGGCTCTGGTTCCATAACAGCTTGCTGGCTTGAAGCTGGTGTTGCAGAATCCTGCTCATCTGAGAGAAAACAAGCTCAATGTTCCATTTCTGGCTCTGTAAGCCAGGACATCACACTGACACAACTGATAGTGAAAGGGAGTGTGTGGAATTTGTAGGCAGAAGTCAGGAGAGGAGGAGCATCACTCATTGCAACTACTGACTGACATTAGCTTCAAGGTGTCTTTTTGGAAACACTCAACACTTCTGATTTATGTCAAAAACCACACTCTAAATGTGTGCTAATCTGAACTGGATTTAGCTCACTTTCTGAAATCCCTGACCAATATTAGCAGGCTAAGCTAGGCAAGTATTTTAAGTGATAATGCTTTGCTCTGAGCATAATGCAGTCCTATAGTACTGCATACTGACAAATGGAACAGCATCTGCTGCTTCCTCCCGAGGGCACAGAAGGCAGGAATGTCCTGTCTATCTGTTTTTTATTGTTGCTTAATCTGGAGTCTTAATTGTGAATGGCTATTGGGGCAGGAAGGAGGCTTCTGCTCTCACTAAAGTTTCCAAAGCTGCTCTACCTTCCTTGCTTTTTTTCCCATGGAAGTTGGTGGCCTGAGATCTAGTGTCATTAAACTTTGCACTTGTACTTGCAGCTGGTGTACAGGCTGAGACCCATGTTGTATGGCCATGTCAGTACTTGCAAGCACCAAGCATCTTTAGAAACAGCCCACTGGGTAGTGGGCTGCTAGGTTTTCACTTTGCAATGATGGTGGAACTACTGTGGTATAACCTGCAGTCTGTACATGGGATGAGACTGGCATGCCTTAATATTCAACGGTCATCCGTATGTGGAGATCAAGTTGTTATACAGAATAACTAGTCTGAGCAGTCAATGTGTTTAAAGCAGCTTCCTCAGTTACTGAATTGACAGCTCCAATTTCTCTAAATTGGGTGACTTACCTGAAAAAACAATTCCATGGCTGTTGGTGAGTTCCTACTGCTTATTTTCTGCCTATTTGAAAAGCATCAAAATTAAAAAATTACTTCATGAACTGAAAGCATCAGTTTCTCACAATGTGTAAAGAAGTTCTAGGCAGTCAGAAAGCTGATAATGTCATGAACTATGTTCAGAAAGCAAGCATGCTTGTAGTTATATTTTATTTGTAACTTGAGAATCAGTTAATTGATTCAAGTTCTACACTGAAGATACTGTGTCAGATCCTACACTTCCTGAATAATCACAGAATGGCAGAGTCATGAAGAATGTCCAAAGCAGAACAGTGTGTTAAGGGGTTTGTGGAAGAGGCTTGGAAGCAGATCCTGTTACAGCAGAAATATTTCATCATGGGGTGGGTGCCAGACCCTTGTGAAAAAGACTAAAATGCGCTTTGACCTGAGCAAAATGAAGGGGCCTATTGAAGCACTCAAGAGCTTGTTAAAATAATAGTCTTCATGAGATTAAAGGGATTTCATATTTTAGTTGTATAATTTTAAAATTGGAAATCAGTATTTACCTCACAACAGTAAAGCTTGCTGTAGCTGTAGTCTCTTGTCACCACCAAAGGTGACCACAAAAGCAGCGGTGCTTGGCTTGAATGGTCAGTGCAGGCAAAAAGGACCAGTAGTACCAGGTAGCTTGTCATCTGCCTGCTTCAAAACTAGCTCCTTGAAGACTTCCAGAAAACTACTGTGTTGCAGAGGTCTGCTTAGCTGTATCTTTGCATGCTTGTTTATTGTTCAAAGAGTTTGCTTACAATCACAGTGGCCCCAGTTGTTTGAACAGCAGTACTCAGAACACAGAAGTTTGAGATTACATAAAATGTGAAACAGCTGAATGTGGAAAAATGTATTGGTGAAGCACAGAACATCACAGCACCATCTGCTGGGTGTGTGACTGCTTGGTATTTTTCATGCAGAACTTCACACTATTGCTTGTTATCTGTTTAACGAAAGGTTGATCAGCTCCAGTTAACATTTAATGTGAATGCTTGTATAAATGTCCCTCAATATATGCTCATTAAAAGACTCCCAAGTGAACTGGCTTGAGTGCCAAACCAGTTTCTGGTTGTGGGGAAGTACCACCAGGAGGAGAGCAAGACTGCAGATGTTGGTTAGCCTAGGTAGCTGCTATATATTTTTACTGTACTAAGTAACTCCTATGTGATGGTAAGTACTGGAAAAAATATTTTTGCTGGTTTTGAAGTTTCTTCCTCATGCTCTTTGCCTACTGTCACCATAGTTTCAGGCATAACTCTGCCTCAGAGAAACAATTTTACAAAGGTGAACAGCTACAGTCTCTAATTTATCTGAACAGAGGAAAAAAATGTGCCAGCTCTGTTTACAAGGAAACGTAAGCAAGACTGTCAAAAGGAATGGGCTTATGCACTTTTCTGATGTCTGAATGTTGGCTGGGCCTATGAGGGGTACCAATGCATGCCTGCTTAGCTTACTTTCTGCTTACTCTTGTTTCAAGCTGTTCTTTTGTCACGCCTGGCTTTTACATGTCTACTACTTGGCTGTTCTGGGTAAACAAGGCAGGAATTCACTCTACTGCCTGTTGATCCAAATGGCACATGGCCTTAAATCATTTGAGATTTTCTGTTTAGCCGAACTACATCAAGCTATACTAAACCACTTCAAATACTAAAGCAGAAGTACTTGGATCACCTTTGTACCTTCTCGTTGCCCCTCCCACAAGGGGGCAATTTTGCTTTTCTTGTTCAGATTAGATTCCAGACAAACTTGATGGAGCTGCCTAACTCTGCTTTACCTGAAAACCAGAGTTTTAATAAAGGTAGTGAGAAGGTTTGTGTATCATTGTTTAGCTACTGTTTTCCACTTAAGAAACTTAAGTCAGCAGAAGCAGTTTTCAGGAAATCAGTTCTGGGGACCTGCTAAGATTACTTGCAGAAGGAAAAGTGGCTTCATAAATAGGCAGCTGACAACAAACAGAACATCTATACACTTGTAAAACAGAACACCTATGCGCTTGTAAAAGCCAGACACATTCTTCTGCCCTGTTTCCTAATGTGCAATAATAGCCTGATTCCTGATTAGCTGTTCTCAAGTTGAGATGGCTTTGTACTATTATTTCTCTTATACCAAGAACAGAGGGAGATCTACAGTACGCATTTTACAGTCACTTGTCCACATGGTGAAGCTACTGCAAAATAGAGAATGCAGACTTCTGGCTAGTAATATCTCATTGCTCATTAGATTTTGTGTGTTTTAGCAAAATCTGACAGTGCATCTTGATACAGAATATGTACTCAAAAAAACAGCTGGAGTTATTAGAAGCTATTATCCCTAAATGAATAAGCCCTAACTGGCTTTTAAAAAGTCACTATTTTTTTACTGTACTGGGAAACAACAGCTTGCATATTAAAGTCTTGATTTTCAACTATGTGGCAAATCATTTTAGGCTTATCAAGCACAAAGTTTCCTAATTTGAAACTGTGTTTTTAACTTGTAAAGCAAAGACTTTGGTTTAGCATAATGAGTTTGATGCAGTAACTCAAAATTTATTTTTCCATAAGATTACATGATAGACTGTCTTCAAAAACTTCAGATTTCTGATCTTGACCTTGAAGCAATGTGAAGTGGAGAGAGCAGAGCTGATCTAGATAGAGGATGTAAGTTTGTTCATTCTGTCAAAGTATTAGCTTAAAAACGTTACAATTTTTTTGTCACCTGAGCTAATTCCATTAAAATAGAGTAGATTCATGTGTTAAATATGCTTTTACATTATGAGGAGTCAATCTGAATAAATCACCTTCCTCATAATTAATAAAGTTATGCAGAGGATTTAAATCACTCTTCAGAGAATCTGCTTAGTCTGCACAGAAAAGCTGAAGAGTGGATAATTTTGATTCTATCCCTTGCTGGCTTGATTATACCATTCCACATCATGTTAGGTTATGACAAACCCTGAATGCTAAGGCACATTTTTCTAGTATTTTTAAATATTCATCTGTCTATTAATTTTGCATATCCGCAGAGATTCTGAGATTTCTTGAGGTCTGCTTAAAATGCATGTCAATGAAATGTGCCAGCTAATGCTGGCATGTTGGTATGCAGTGTCCTCGTTCTGTCTTATGTTCTTCTCAATCATAAAGACAGCCCATGGACGACTTATGTTTCTGCCTTTTAGACTGAAAAATGAGGTAGCAAATACATTTGAACAGCTTCTTCTGTCATCATTACTGTGCAGTGCATTTGAATCATGAGACCTGTTACATCCTCAGAGGTCTCTTCACAAAAAGTAGGAGTTCCACCACGATAACTTTAAAAGTAACTGTGTAGTTATAATCTATAGCAACAAATTTAACCCACAGTACAAAGTGCCAAATATTATTTGAAAGTGAAATATGTTCAGTTATCAGGAAGATACTTAAGGAAGTCTTTGAGTAGAGACCTCTCTTCTGTGTTAGTTGTTCGTGAATACTTGTGCCCTGCAGCGGTCACTCATAATTCACTGGTTTGTATAGAATGACTAGCCTTAATAAACTTTGAGTTATAAGCAATGCGTATGAATAGTGTTTAAGGAAGGATCCTTTGAAGGCTACTGCTAGTGTCTACACAAATAAAAACACTGAATGTCTTGATATCAAGGCGAATCTTTGGAGTGCTCTTTTATTGTTCTCTTGGAGAGTAAGTAAATGAAATAGCAAATCTGAACTCTTAATATAGGCAAAATTGTAGCCAATTCCTGAATTTCAAGATAGCTGCTAAAATATGTACAGAAATTAAATTTCACATTGAGTTAAATAGCAGAGTTAATTTAAAAAAGAATTGAAAAAAGGGTTATTTCTACACAGCTTTGAGTCTGTTTGTATTTCAGAAATGTCTTGCTATGCATTGTCAGCTGTACCGTAAACCTTCGTGCAATGAGGCACAGTGGTGCTCATGGTTGTTTTAAGGCAGTCTTAATTCTGACCGGATGGATTCAAAAGTATAGATCAAGAAGGAGGAAAACTATCTGCCTTGGGAGCTCAGGCACATGTGGAACTATTGGTAACCAACAACAGAATTTCAGTCTAGAGATGTCAATAAGGAGAACTTGAACCTGGATAGACTGGAGAGAGAAAGAGGTAGGGAGCAGGTGTCAGAAATACAGTTAAAGGTTTCGTATGAGAAGTGTAAGTGAAAGTATAAATGTGTCCCTAGAGTAAAGGCAGCCAGCATTTGTTAGCTTCTGAGCTTTAGTCTGCTGACATTCCTTTGCGCTGATTGAGAAATGGTGTTTAATGGAATTTGTCTGTTTATGAACTTTCCTAAGTTTGTAGAGCTGCATCCAATTTCTGGAAGCTTTTTGTGGAGTTGTCTGACACCCACAGATGATAGTTTAATTACCTTAAGAGATCCATTCAGAAGTCCTTATTTTTTAAAGTTAAAAGGAGAATAAAATATTTTTAACTGAAAGTTAATACATTGATTGGTTTAAGATAGAAATACACTAAAAAGTAGCAAACATCTGAGTTTTTTCTATGGAAAAGGGAGCACTAGATACACTGAATTCTAAATTAATAGAAAATGGTGCTGTATTACATTGCCCACTCTGTGAAAGTGTTCCTATATGATATGACAGGTAATTGAGTCATCAACCTAAAATATTAATATTTAAGACGATACATTTCATTTTCTTAATGTGTGGTAGTTCCACAACTATCTATGCGCAAATATGACAGATTTACTGGGACACAGCAGTCACCTTGAAGCACTGTTCAGTAACAGCTGATTAGCATTATCTGCTCCAAATGTAAAACTTGTTCAGCTTCTCTGACCTCATTAGAGGGAGCTGAGAGAGCTTCAGTAATAAATACTCCTCTAGCTCCTTCCTGTAATTTGATTTATATGGAAGAAAGCTTTAATGACACAGTCTCTGCCACTAACAGACCATAAGTCTCTAAGGATGTAGAAGAAAGATTCTGAAAATAATTAGACTTAACACTAAAATTAAAAAGAAGAAATCTGGAACAGTAACTTGTTGTTTTTGTAATAGCATGTGGTCTGCAAAAAGCAGTCTTTCTATCCACTTACATTTATAGACATCAATACAGAAGTGAGGCTAATATATCTAGAAGTACCTAGTAATCTGTTCATACACTTTGATGTATGTACATGTTTGCTTTTGAGTTTGGATGACTAGAGTCTGCATCCGTTAAAAATAATTAACGTTCTGGTACACTGTTAGTCTTTTGCAATTATTGAACGTAAGAGTTTAGGGTGATAAAATGACAGTGCTCTATGAATCTGAGAGCCTGCTTTAAGTTTGGATCTAAATCAAAAGAACAGAGCATGGTGATTTCAAACTGTGATATGATTGTTTGGAAACTTTTGCTTTGCAACAGAACAAGACAGTAAGTCTTAATTTCATACACTGTATGTGTACAATGCACAATGTAGTGCAAAAATAAGGATTGTAACTAATCCGTTCCAAATATTCTTTTATCTGTATTGGTAAAGTGATGTGTCATCTTGAGTCTTTTAAACCTGCTATGTTGTTCTACTAATCAAAACTAACATAGCTAAAAGGTGTAAAAGCCTCTTACTTGTAGTCCACGATTAGGGAGAATTGGTTACTTCAGGTAAGACAGATATACTGGCAAATGATGCATAAATTTACTAGCTTAGTCTGTGTCATGGTTTTGGCTGGGACAGAGTTAATTTTCTTTGTAGAGGCTCACACAATGCTGTGTTTTGGATTTTTGATGAAAATAGTGGTGATGTTTTTGGTTGCTGAAGAGCAGTGTTTACACAGAGCCAAGGACTTTTTTGCTTCTTGTGCTGCCCTGTCTGCAAGGAGGCTGGGGGTGCACACGGAGCTGGGAGGGGACACAGCCAGGGCAGGTGACCCAGACTGACCAAAGAGATATTCCACACCATATGACGTCATGCTCAGCCATAAAAGCTGGGGTAAAGAAGGAGGAAGGGGGGGACGTTGGGAGTGTTGGCGTTTGTCTTCCTAAGAAACCATTACGCGTGACGAGCCCTGCTTTCCTGGAAGTGGCTGAACACCTGCCTGCCCATGGGAAGCAGTGAATGAATTCCTTGTTTTGCTTTGCTTGCATATGCAGCTTTTGCTTCACCCAGTAAACTGTCTTTATCTCAACCCATGAGTTCTTGCACTTTTACCTTTCTGATTCTCTCCCCATCCCACCTGGGGAGAGTGAGCGAGCGGCTGTGTGGCACTGAGCTGCCTGCCGGGGCTAAACCACAACAGTCTGTCACTCATTTTTCATATTTATCAATATTCAGAAAGTTTTCAAGATTGGCAGGGGCAAAGAGTGACTTGTATCTTAATATTGATGAGGAATGCATGAAATGCCAAAAAGCCCATCCTGTAAACCCCTCACTTCAGTATTTAAAGTGGCATGTCACCTGGATAACATCTATTTATCTTTCAATTTAAAGATGAAAAACTCTGTTTTCATGATTCTCTGAATTTGAGAGCTTCATCCCACTAAATCTGTTATCCAGTTTAGAGCCCAATTACCAGTCACAGAGATGAATGAAATCTCCAGATAAAATGACACCATGCTGAGATAATTCAAAAGGAATCAGCCACACTACTTCAGGCTGACACTTTTTTTTTTTTTTTTTGCTATAGATGTGGCTCTTAGAAAATTGAATGTTTATGAAAAAAAGAACTTTATTCTCTCTTGCAGAATTCCTATAAAGCCTCAGCTAAGTGAGTTGTTATCTTGCTAATATCTCCACAGAGTATATCCTCTCTTCCCAGCTAAGAGAGTAGGTCTGGGTAGATAATAGGCATGTTTACACGTGGGTGGGAATGCTGCACACTGTTGAAGAATGAGACATCTATGGCATCTTTGTGTTCAGCTGAAATTACTCATGTAAGACACTAAATGCACAGTTTGGACTTCATCTCCTTACATCCATCATGCTCCAGAGTTAGATTCTTCTAGATGAGTTCTTCATGTAATTACTGCTTTGGAAACGGAGACGCGTTCTGCCTCTAGCAATACTTTTATGAGTGATCAGATAGATGAAAGCAGATTTATTGCAAGTGGGGAAATTAAAGGCTGGCATTATAATTATATTTGAGCTTCTGTAACTGTGATGGGAAAACTGGGCACATTTCATTATGCCATTATCTTCAGTCCCTGTTTACTTACCCTAAATTACCTAAAAATTTGTGTGTGCTTCTCAGGTAGGTTTTGTTGCAGAAATCTACTTGCCCTGCCTGTTTCCCATAGGTATCAACATTAAAAAAAGAAAAAAAAAGAAAAAAAAAAGCAATCCCAACCTCTAGACCACTAATGGGGGGAGGTGCCATGTGAAGGTGAAGGGCACAAGAGGAAAGGTTTTTGGTTTGTGCTCTTCTGGAATCTAGGATATTGACCTACAAAAAACTGCTAGACAAAAGGTTTGATTGTATTTTGATAAAGGGGCATAACAAAGGACGCAGGTTTTGTGGTTTTCCACATAGCAATTTTTTCACATCTTCTATTTCTACCTCTACATTTTCAATGTTTCTTTATAGGAAGTTTCTATGTATTTCCATGTCATGGACTGAGATAAAGGATCTCCAGCTGTACCATTCACTATGTCTGTCCCAGCGTGCAGGAAACAACCAAAGAATCATGACATGGTTGTGCAAGCAAATGCAAAACAAAATCTACCAGTCTGGCAGCCTGGTGTGGATTTGTGGTAAGAGTCCTGTTCTGAAAGAGGAAAAAACAGCTGAAATGACCTGGGGTAGGGTCACATGAGCAGTGTTTTTGTTGCATAAACTTTTCATAGAAGCAGGCTTAATATAATCTGGACTGCTAAATTTCATCCTAAAATTGTGGGGAAGGAAAAAGCAGCAGGTATAGAATCATAGAATATCCTGAGTTGGAAGGGACCCGCAAGGATCGTTGAGTCCAAATCCTGGCTCCACACAGGACCACCCAAAAATCAGACCATGTGTCTGAGAGCGTTGTCCAAACGCTTCTTGAACTCCAGCAGGCTCGGTGCTGTGACCACTGCCCTGGGCAGCCTGTCCCAGTGCCTGACCACCCTCTCGGTGAGGAACCTTTTCCTAACACCCAGCCTGAACCTCCCCTGTCACAGCTCCATGCCGTTCCCTCGGGTCCTGTTGCTGTCACCAGAGAGCAGAGATCAGCCCTGCCCCTCCGCTCCCCTCGGGAGGAAGCTGCAGCTGCCATGAGGCCTCCCCTCAGTCTCCTGTTCTCTGGCTGAACAAACCAAGTGACCTCAGCCACTCCTCACACGTCCTTCCCTCCAGACCCTTCACCATCCTTGCTGCCCTCCTTTGGACACTCTCCAATAGCTTTATGTCCTTCTTATCCTGTGGTGCCCAGAACTGCACACAGTGCTCGAGGTGAGGCCGCACCAGGCAGAGCAGAGTGGGACAATCCCTTCCCTCAACCAACCAGCGGTGCCGTGCCTGATGCACCCCAGGATATGGTTGGCCCTTTAGGCTGCATAACACTGTCCCTGTGGCAGAAAAGAGTTTTCCCATTTTCATTTGATCTGTCTCGATATTTGTCCCTCTGTTTCTTGAATGCATCCTTGCGCCTGGCCATGTGAGTGCTTTCCATTCCCCAAATTTTAGAATTCAGAGCAAGCTGCTGAAGGTGACAGCAGGAAGGGCTGGAGCTCAGAAGGGGTTTGGACACTGATCAATTGGCTGAGAGCCCAGAAAATTTGTATCAGATAGTGTGGCCAGCAGGACTAGGGAAGGGATCATCCTCCTGTACTCAGCTCTGGTGAGGCCGCACCTCGAACACTGTGTTCAGTTTTGGGCCCCGCACTACAAGAAGGACATTGAGCTGCTGGAGTGTGTTCAAAGAAGGGCAATGAAGCTGGTGAAGAGTCTGGAGAACAAGTCTTATGAGGAGTGGCTGAGGGAGCTGGGGTTGTTTAGCCTGGAGAAAAGGAGGCTGAGGGGAGGCCTTATCGCTCTCTATAATTACCTTAAAGGAGGCTGTAGAGAGATGGGGGTTGATCTCTTATCCCAAGCAACAAGCGATAAGACAAGAGGAAACGGCCTCAAGTTACACCAGGGGAGGTTTAGGTTGGATGTTAGGAAAAATTTCTTCACTGAAAGGGTTGTGAAGCATTGGAACAAGCTGCACGGGGAAGTAGTTGAGTCACCATCCCTGGAGGTCTTCAAAAAACGTATAGATGTGGTGCTTAGGGACATGGTTTAGTGGTAGACTTGGCAGTGCTAGGTTAATGGTTGGACGAGGTGATCTTGGAGGTCTTTTCCAACCTAAATAATTCTATGATTCTATGAAAATGTTTGAAGTCCAGACTATAAATCCTGGTGGAACAAGTAGGGGTCCATTTTCCACAGAAGTTGTGATTAAGATTATAGCACCTCATCCAAAGATTCTGATCCACTTGTCAAGATTCTACTTCACTTTTAGCAGGCTCAGAGCCAACGTACAGGCATCTAATAAGGTGTCCAGATATGAATTAGTTTTTTAACCAAAGGCACCAGTTTTGTAATGATCTGCCTCTTTACTTTTGTTGAGATGACATCACATCTTGCACAAAAATGGGCCATCGATGGCATGATTTGCATAACACATCACTGGTGCAGAGGCTCAATTTAACATGTGCATCTGCTCCGCACTCTAGCTGCATTTATTTCATCCTTAATATAAACAGCAGTACTTTGATAGAAGAGACGTGCTATGAAATATCTCGTACTCCTCCTTAAGGAGGTTACAACCACACAGACCTTCCAACTGTAGCATCTGCTGCCATAAGATGCAACAGTTTTGTTTGTGTGTTTATATATATGTACGCATTTATACATATATATACACATACATGTATGAACAGTTCTTGTATTTTTAACCAATTTAAGAGGGAATTATATTTGTTAAGAGAACCTCTCTGCTTGCTTTGGCATTCTCACAACTTCACTTCAATGACAGGATGGCTGCAATGGAAAAACGCTCACAGACTTTCTTCAAAGACTACTGCTTCTGGGACACCCAACCAGGATGCAGATGTCAGAGAAGTGTCACACAGAGTTAATGCCTCAGGACTCCAGTCATATGCCTTGAGCAGGGTAAGAGGGGCTCTGTGCACACCACCACCTCAGCTACTTGTCTCCTGCCTCTGCTCACTCCTGGGCCTCACAGTTTCCTTCTGGGAGACAGTGGCTTGAAGAGCTGTGTAAACATATGTTCTGCATGGTTAGCATCAACTTAACCCCACAAACTCGTAAAGCCAGTCTCCGACTTTAGCCACTGCATAACTGCTGTCTGGGTATGACTGTGAGTTATCTACTGGGTAAGAACCTCACCTGCATGGAGAGCATTGATCACCCTTAAAGGAAAGTTGTGGTTTGGCTGAGCAAAGCTGTCTGAAGGATATCAAGACTGGAATAACCTCTTGGCATCACTTCAGCATGATTAATATCTGAAAATATTTCTGCTTCACTGTTAAATGAATTTACAGTCTTGATCTTGGAAAAATAGAAAGTCTCCTATCCCAGTATTCAATACATTGTAGTGGAAAAGGTACTCGACCAGGGACTAGTTAATTCTTCTTCAGGCTGTCGTTTCAACTCTGCTGAACTAGGCACTACATGGTGAGAAGGTTCATTGTTACTAACCCTTGTTTCACAGCGTGTCTTGAACCTTGGTGGCCCTGCTGCTGGAAGGTGCTGAGCATCATTGCTTCATACGGAGCACAGTCTGTAGCCACCAGCCTTCACGAAGCACTGTGTGACCACTTACCTGGGTACGGGGGGTCTTTCCCCAGGTGGGATTATCAACGTTTAGGTAACAAGTGCTTATTCACGGTTTCAGGGGTCTTTACCTCTCTACCAATGCAATCTTGCTCCACTATCTGACAAGTTTTTGCAGCAAGTAGCGCTGTTTAACTTGTGGTCCCAGATTTTGGCATCAGTCATGATTATCTCCAAAGATGATGGCTGGGAAATTCTCCTTAAACAGCAGCGTGACATGGGTAGGAGTGAGGAATTGGAAGGGCTTGCTGCTGCTGCACAGGGAGCAGACACGGAAATCCTAGAAAGTGAGAGAGATTTTGGGGAATTATGTGAAGGGGCCTCTCCATTCCACATTTATACTACTAGGAGACGAGGATAATTTAAGTTTTATGGAGGCGGTATATTGAGAAATGACAGTAGGCTGCAATAATAACCATGTACCACTGATTATGACATTACAATATCATCCCACTTCTCCTGAAATACACCTTCAAGAAATGAAAAATAGCTGTCTGGAGCTAGAGGTAATTGCTTATAGAGTGACAGGTAGTATTGAAAACCATCATATTATTTCTCTGCCAGTGAAGTATTCCTCCCAACAGCATATTTCTTATATATTTGCTCACTCAAACTTAGTATTGTAATTACTTAAGATATGTTTTAATAAAGGTAATGATTAGGCATGCTAGTATTGCTGAAGTGCCACTGAAATCAGGTTACTCTTATTTGCGTCAACACTTTGTAACCAACTGAGGCTGCTGTCCTAATGTAGTAATAGAAACTCAAAGTAGGAAACTGTCTCTGCCCTGGATAGTTTACCTTCTCAAAGGACAAGAGAAACAAAGACGTGGGTGCTCCTTTTCTCTATTCTGCTGTTTTAGTTCTTCTCTTAATTTCCTCTAACTAATCTATTTCCTCCTGCTTAAACACTCGCTGTATTCTGAGGAGGAGGTGTCCATGTCAGCATTTAGCCGAACTATTTGAATTGAGTTCTTTATCTTTCCCTATAAGTTAGCCTTTCTTGCAGTTAATAAGCTACCATCACAGAGTGTTTTTATGAAGGAGATAAAGCTGCCTGCAAGTAGAAAGGCTTCTAAACAATGTTGTCAATGTTTACGATACTCCATAAATGGAATAATGACCATCAAACAATAAATCTCTTACACAGTGGACTCTAAACCTTCTTCCAAGTTATAGGGTATAAAATAAGGAGCAATTAGCAATGAAATAATAAGTTACAAAGTAATAATCACTTGTCTCCCTCCCAGTTATATTGTTTCTCAGCAGTATAAGGTGATAAATAGACAAATAGTTAAATGACTACAAATTTAGTTGACCTATTTCTAATCTTACACCTAGTATTGTAATTCAGGAGTAATTCCAGTGAGAAACAGCTATAACGATAGGTAAGGGAAGGCAGTTTTATGTAAAAATAGAAATGTTTTAAATAAATGCAAATAAACATTTAATTCCCCCGCAACTTTGCATTTCAATTGCAAATGAGTTTTATATATTAATCAAAGGAAGACCAAATACTAAATGAAAAGGTCTTTGTAAAACTGTGAGATAGGACCTCACTTGTAAGACCAATGTTTGTTAATACAAAATGTTACTACTGAATCTGGTCATGGGGATAGCAGTTCTTTCAAAATGGATGGAGAACCAGAAGGACAGCAGCTTGTACACAGACACAAGCACTAAAGTGAGGAATCTGCTACAAGTCCAGAGGCCCTCTTGTAAGGAAGAATTGGCCGCAAAAAGATGATGAGACTATCCACATCTAAGTGAGTGCAACACGTGCCAAATGCCATCCCAGCAAGTCAGAATATAGTAAATATTCTTCACGTATATTGTAATTTTCCTTTTGGTACTCACTGTGTTTTAAGGGCATTAAGAACCAGATTAGTAGCTCAGCCTTACATGCTGGCATGTGCAGTTCAGTACTCATCTGAACTTCCCATAGTTCTTCCATATAAACCTTTTTGCTGTGAAAAGAGCAAGGATCTTGTTAAACCAGGGGTCTTCTGACTGCAAACCAATGAGCAGGCAAGCTCAGAAAAAATTCTTAGATAAATAGTGAATTATTTCTCCTCAGTGAGCAAAGAGTGAAATGTTACTCCCTGGGAGAAATTTTTCCCCTTAAGAGAAATGTACACTTTTCCTTTCCAGTTTCCAAATCAAAGCAACAAACAAAAGCCACCTTTTTTCTCTACATCCTCTAAAATACCTATGTAAAGTAGCAACACTTATCAGCACTGCTTGAGTGCTTTCTGACACTGAGATTACTGCTAGGATCTGGCACTTCCAGAGAATGGCCAGAGAGAAAAGGAGGAGGAAAGGGAATGGGAAAATTTCTCCTGACTTGGTGTGGTAGTTAGTTGGATATCCTGCTTGGATTATTATATGATAGAGAAGCAGATTTAAACATCTAAACCAACAGTTAATCTTTAACTCTCAAGTAACCCTTCATAACTGCAGAACACATCAGTGAACTGAAATAAAATGTCCCTGTTCTGCAGGTGGCAGAGGAGACCTTTCCAGTTCAGAGTCTCATCACCAGCCATAACGGCAGCTGCAAAATGAGAGCACAAAGGGGTGAGGATTTTCTTTAATATCATCTGCAATACAGCAAAGCAGAGCTGATGTGCAGGGTCTTGTTTTTTTCTCTAAGGGGTCAGCTTGAGCAAGAAGTGCAGGGTCAGTCATCACCATCCTCTGAAACGCCCCCAAGGCAGCTCATATTGCAACACTCCTTCAGAGCTGGCTGCTGGGGGTTGCAGCCTCATCCGCCAGCAAGTGCCAGGTTTTGCCTTCCTCTCCACCAAACAAGATCCTTGCTGTTACACAGTTTGCTGGACATGATGCCGTTTCTTTAACCATCTCCAAATGCGGTGAGGCTTTGTGAGCGTGCCTGTGTCCGGATCTCTGCAGCTCCTGGTCCTTACGACTCTAGTAGCTGCCCATGGTCAGGGCTTGGCTCGAGAGCTGCCACCTGAAGAGCCGATTCACCACCTCAGTTATCTGGAGAGGCAACTGAGGCTTGATTGACTGCTTCCACCAAAGGTAGGCCACTTATCAGTGAACGTTCTTAAAGGAAGTTAAATAATAACTCAGTTATCTTCCCTGATGGTGATTCTGTAGAGGGAATGTTCCTTTTGAGGAAGCCCACTACTGCTGGTTGGACCAATTAAATCCTACCACTGGTTTGATCAATTGGCTCCTACCACCATACACATTTTTATTTCTTTTCGTGTCAACTGTTCTTTATATTATTTGCAAACTAGATGATTTCTGACTTTATTTTCCCGTGGGTTGGTTGCAAAATGTTCAGTGTTCATTGGCAATCCCTCCCCACCCCCCAGTCAAATGCTGTATCTCAGCGTCTCAGGGAGGAATGCACCCGAGACGTACATGTCAGGAATGGGGAGGAGGGCAGCAAAACATGTTCAGGAGCTGCTTCTCGAATCTTGGTAAGCTTAGCTGATATTATATCAAAGATTCATCCTAGTTAAAGAATCAACTTGGATTTCTCGTTACATCACCCCCTAAGGATGCTAAGTTTTCTTTTAACAGTACTTAATGAGATGGAAGGAAGTGAGACACAAAATGTTCTTATTGCAAAGGAACGAAGGAAGAGAAACTGCGTGACTGTCAGACATTATTTCTAAAAATAATCATATTACATTTTTCCATAAGGCTGCAACTGCACTTTAAAATGAGATCAGATCAAATCAAATACACTTGAAATTGAACACTGAAGTCTTTGTTTGATGTTTTTTCTTTTGCAGGCTTTATCATCCTGTCAGATTGTTTCTCCCCTTCTTGCAACGCTGAGCTGTTTTAGCCTTGCCTGAAATCTTTCTCCTCCTTTATCAAACTGACTCCCTTTTTTACACAAGTTTTCCCAGACACTGTCCAAACTCTTTCTATCAGCGTTGTTTGAGCATGAGCAATATGTTGATGTGAAGTCCCATCTGCTGCTTCCCTCCCTCCCTGAACTACAGCACAACATAGTTGCTACCTAATTTCTTGTTTGACTTACTAGTGTTTGGTGCGCTCTGCTACTTTAGAGGACTGCGTAAGTATCTCCTTGCATTCGTTTTCTGAATTTTGCCACTGTTCATGCTTATCTCTGTTATGAAAGCAACCATTATTTAACTTTTATTGAAGTCTGTCTCTGGAAAATCTCACGGAAGTATTTCATTTATTCCTAGGATGTTTTGCTTGCTTGAATGTTTTTTTTTTTTTTCCCTTCTACAGCATTTTAGTTTCCTTCTTTCATTTTCTTAAGCAGTTAAAAGCTAATGAAACATGAGTTGAAGACATATGTCTCTTGTCTGCATCATTCCAGGTCATTTGCATGTAACATAACAAGAGGAAGACACCATCACCATAGCACTTGTCCCCACGTAAAAGCAGCCTTTCTGTGATTCTGACCCTTGTGTAATATTAAAAGAACTGCATTTCTTCAAGTCAGCCTTAGCTGCCAACTATATACTCATTATTTTTACAGTGACCATGCATGGAATTCAGAAAAATTGAATATTTGAGCAGAAGGAGGGAAAATCATGTATGATGGAGAAACCAAAACTTGTTCATTGTATGAAACTGGTTACTTTAACAACCATGTTGTGATGTGTGTTCTGACCCTCCTTGTTCAAGTGCAACATACCCAAAAGGTATTTTTTTTAGGTAGCTGAACCTAGAAAAGCCTGTTTTGTTTTCTTGAGTATGGTTAAACGAGGACATGCTCCGGGATCTCTGTTGCAAATATTTACTATGCAAAGGTTTAGAAATGGGAAGTTAGGAAGGATGAGCAAAATACACATAAAGCTAAGGCGTCTAGCAGGCTTTGTGGTGAATGAAGGTAACAGCCCTTATGTCTCTGTAGGTGAACATCTGATTAAAGTCTTCACATGCTGAGATCTCTCAATCTGTCTACTGGCAGTGCCCATGGCAAGACTAGGGTTTGTTCCACTTTCGGATGAATGACTACACCGTGCAATGCCTGTTCCTTTCACTCTCTGGTGGGGGTGCACTGCCCCCACCCTTGCACTGTTTCGGAGCCCCTCGCAAATGAACCCATCGTGGGTCCCGTCCTCTTCTCCCCATATGGGGACCAGCTCCCCTCTGTAAGACTTTGCTCTGAGGGGGAAGCTCCTATGTCTGCAATAAAGACCAGCATAAAGGCAAGCTTTGCTCTCCTGAGACCTGCTGCTGGTTAAAGCGAGGTGGAGCAACACCATGCACACAGAGCTGTTGCCTGGTCCCCCAGAAGGATGTAGCAACAAAAGGAGATGCAAACAACATAAATGACAGCCTCTGTGCCTGGCTCTTACCTAACACGTATCATCTCCATGTACCTTGGGCTTCTTTCGGACACAGCCTGCAGTGTCTCAGCTCAAATGCCCTCCTGTATCCATCTGGGCAGCACACCAGCAAGTGCCAGCATTTTGTCTTTGTCAGTAAACCTTGTTCGTCAGGGAACAGCCACCACCACCCCAGCTTGGGATTTCCAGTCTTGTCTGCTCTTTGCAGCTGGGAAGTCCTATTGGCAGTGTGTGATTGCGCTCCTGTATGCTTTGGTCCTCTGTAAAATGGGCTTCATTTGCCAAATTTGCCATTTGCACAATCCAAGGCTTGAAGAAGTAACCAGATGGGATTTGAAGTTTGGGATGCCTGTTGAGAAACTCCTGTTTTTAAGCTGCCCCTGCTGAAGATCTATCCAAAGCTGACTATAACTCATGCTATCAAACCCCAAATCCTCATTCTCCACCACTTCTTTGTTGCTAGATCTTAGAAGCTGATTTCTCTCTTCTTAAATGTCCTGAATTTTTTCATGCTTGTTTCAAAAATTCCTCTAATAATTCCTTCTGTTTTATGCCAAACTGCTGCTGCTGTGACTGACGATGGGAATATTTGAAGGGGATGGTGTATTGGGTTTACGTGGTAAAGGTTTGGTAGCAGGGGGGGCCACCGGGGTGGCTTCAGTGAGAAGATTCCAGAAGCTGCCCCATGTCAGATAAGAGCCAGCTCCAGCCGGCTCCAAAAGGGACGCACTGCTGGCCAGACCTGAACCAATGAGTGATGCTGTTTGCGCCTCTGTGAGAGCAGATCTAAGAAGGGGAAAAAACTGCTGCGCAACAGCAGCTGGGAGTGAGAGGAGTGAGGAACAGTCCTGCAGACACCAAGGTCAGTGAAGAAGGAGGGGGAGGAGGTGCTCCAGTCGCTGGAGCAGAAGTTCCCCTGCGGCCCGTGGTGAGGACCATGGTGGAGCAGGCTGTCCCCCTGCAGCCCATGGTGTACCACGGCGGAGCAGATCTCCACGCTGCAGCCCGTGGAGGAGCCCACGGAGGAGCAGGTGGATGTGGCCTGAAGGAGGCTGCAGCCCATGGAGAGCCCCCGCAGGAGCAGGCTCCGGGCCGGACCTGTAGCCCGTGGAGAGGAGCCCACGCAGGAGCAGGTGATCCGGTGGGAGCTGCCACCCGTGGGGGACCCATGCTGGAGCAGTTTGCTCCTGAAGGATGGACCCCGTGGTACGGACCCATATTGGAGCAGCTCTTGAAGAGCTGCAGCCTGTGGGAAGCCCACGCAGGACCCGTTCGGGAAGGACGGCATCCCGTGGGAGGGACCCCACGTTGGAGCAGGGGAACAGAGAGTGACCATGAAGGAGCGGCGGAGACGAAGCGATACGGACTGACCGCAACCCCCATTCCCCGTTCCCCTGTGCCGCTCGGGGGAAGGAGGTAGAAGAGGGTGGATGGGGGGAAGGTGTTTTTAGTTTGCTTTTAGTTTCTCACTGCTCTAGTTTGCTAGTTATAGTAATAAATTATACTAATCTCCCTATGTTGAGTCTGTTTTGCCCGTGACGATAATTAGTGAGTAACTTGCTCGTCCTTATCTCAACCCTTAAGCCCTGGTCCATCATATTTTCTCCCCCTGTTTCTTTGAGGAGGGGGAGTGAGCGAGCGGTTGTGGTGGAGGCCACCTGTTTAGCTGGGTGAAACCACCACAGATGGTTGGTTAGGTCCACCTCCTGGAGGTAGGGTTTACCTTTTTATAGAGAAAACCATGTGAGAAGAAAACAGTACTTTGATTACCACATTTTTTTTTTTTCCCAAGCAAATCTTAGCATTTAAATAATATTCCAGCACTTCATATCTCCATCCTAAAAACTCCCTAGGTTTGGATTTTTCTTGTCTCAATCAACAAATCATCTCCGTATCTTCACTTTGCAGCTTCACTGTATTGCGAAACTGGCATTTGGTCTCTTGCAATACCAGTGTTTCCAGTGTCAGCAGGCATCAGGAAGTGGACACTGGCGATTACATCTAGTGTCATGGGGCTTCTCCAGGCTTTACTTCAAAGAGTGCCCTGTGTCACAGGCAATGTAGATGCAACCTTGCTTGCAAGGAAAGGTTGGAAAATGGGGCCCAGACTTCATACACCCAGGATCCAGCTGGAATGAGCAATATTCTGGATCTCCATAATCAGTCTTCAGCTTCAAGATCTGTCCTTCACCAAGTTCCTAGAACACACGACTGAGACAGTGTTTGCAAAGCTGTTTTGTCTCGTTTGTCTCTACAGCAAAACTGATCTGTCATTTTTACAGGCAAATGTGCTTTGACAAAAGGACAAACAGCTTCCTGTTTAAAAACAGGTCTTGCAGGCTTTTAGGTCAACAGTGGAACTACAAAAGCAGTTTTTGCTTGGCAGTATCTTAGAGATTCACTGGCTCTAGTTTGACTTTAAAGATCAAGCCTCCAACCTCTTTGGAGTAATTTAGATCTAGGAGACAAACTACCTGAAAACTCTGACTGGGTTAAAAGAGCCTGGTTACCCTAGAAAAATGTTTTCTTCTTTTTTGTTTTTTTCTTTGCCCATTCCAAGTACCATTGCAGTAAATAAAAGTGGCTGTGTCCGTTGTTGGAAGCACACCGTGATGCTCGGTGCTGGAGTGCCTTACCTGACTGCTTGTTCCCCAGGTGGAATAACCCCAGTTCTTCTTTCCACTCCCCTACTCTTATTCCTTCCTTATCCTCCTCCCCTTGTTCATCACATGGCTTTTCCATCTTCCTTCTCTGTCAGAGAAATGTAATGGAAATTATTCTTATTGCTATAGACTATCATCCTAGCAACGCAGCAGAGTAAAGGAATTATGGATGCAACTGCATGTTTTGTCACGAGCATAGAATATTTTTAGAGTCAACATGTTGGGTCTTGACCTTGGGATCCATCCCATCGCACAGCCCAATACAGCAGCTATTCTGAATGTAGCCCAACCCTCAACATTTTACTTGGCTAAAACTGATTCAAGAACTACAGCAGGACCTTCAGGGAAATGAGAAAGGAAAACTGCAGAAAGGAAGAAAAACACTTTAAAAATATTATGGTTTTTAAATCTTCACCCATCTTGTGAAAAACAAGATGCAGAGAGGTTTGTAAGTACTAAATGACTTCTGCGCTTATCAAGTATTTCAGTATTGTTGCTGTTCTTATTCAACTCCAGAAGCTATTTGGTGCCTGATACTCTCCTGTGCTGGACTTGCTATTCCTTATTCATGTGAAACACAGAATGTGTGGCAGCGAATCCATTTTTTGCCTCCCTTCTGGAAAAGAAGAAAAAGAAAGATGAGTCCCCTGGGCAGCTGGTGCATGTTGGTGTTCGCAAGTCTTCCCCTGCGGCTGTCTTTGCAGAATGTACAGTGTGAGGTTCGTGCCTTGCGAACTGATGCAGCGAGCGTTTCTTTAGAAAGTGCTTCCCCTAATTTCCTTATAAAGCAGAAATTGTAAAGCTGTTTTCTCTTTGGTCATTTTTTCCACTTTTTTCTTTCAGAAACATGATTATGAATCGATTTCAGACTTTATGTGATAAAATAACTCAGATACCCTTTCTCCTGGCCGGAAGGACTTAAATGAGACTTAAATAAGGCTCAGTGCTTTGCAGTTGCCTATGGTTTCCAGCAACAAAAAGACGTGCGTATTGAAGAGTGTCTCTAATGTTGAATTTTATCTTTAACTTTCAGATAGTGTCTACCTCAGCCTTGTGCTGCTTTTTAAGGCAGGAATGTCCTCCTCATCCTCTTCAGCATTGGAGACTGAGATCTTCCAGTACATTGATGTGCATCAAAGTGATTTCATCGAGGTAAGAACTATACCGCAGGGAAATGGGTGGAGGGCAGCACTAATGTCCCGGAGGCCTGTGCTCCACACACCAGATGAGCGTTTGCCCCTAAGGTAACAGCAGGGTTTCAGGTCTGGCATCGGGTGTGCCATATTCATGCCACAAAGCAAGGCTGTGAGGGGGCAGTCAGTGCTTGGGACCCTCTAGGTGGAAGAGGGATTTGCATGGACCTCCATAGACGAGGTGGCTGTGGGCTTCCTTCAGGTGTGGGCAGAGAGGGGCTCTGCTGAACCAAAACACACTGACATGGGAGAAGCAAGCCAGACCTCGCGGCCCCTGCTTCTGTCTGCAAGGGAGCTCTGCAGAGAGGTGATGGCATCGGGCTCTGATTATGTGCTGGGGGCCAAGGCTCATGTGTGCATTTTAGGTGCAAGAAAGGTGATCCTGGCTTTTGGCAAATCTTTATCAGTTGGAAAAAATACAGCTTCCATGATGTTGCTGTGACAGGATGGAAAGGAAGCCATCTTCCTACATGATGCTTTTCATATTCAAAGGCCAAGCACCACAGATTCCTGGGTTTTAGACCAATTGTCTTACTTAGTTGTAGTTGTTTTCCTGTGCAGGTTCTCAAGGAATGGGTGGCTGTGGAAAGTGATTCTGTGCAACCAGACCTGAGGAAAGAAGTCATACGAATGATCACATTGGCAGCAGGCAGACTTGCAGCTTTGGGAGCCACTGTTAATCCAGTAAATCTGGGGTCACATCAGGTGCCTGTTTCTTCTATTTAAAACATCATACCTGCGCACGTATCATGTTTTACCTACTATATTCAATGCTATGTATATGCATATATCTGTTATGACTTACTGATATTTTTCGTAGCTAGATGACAATTGATCAATAGTTCCATAGCTACATTACACCTGTTGAATTCAACCCCTCCTCAGACTGTGTACCAGCAGACTTAGGAGACCACACAGACAATCCAAACACAAATGGCTGTCATCTGCATAGCAGGGACTTTTCAACACTTTTAACTGCAGGAAAGAAGTATGCAAAAATGAAAGGACTGAATTTTTACCAGGGTTTGTTTTAACTTTCTTCTGAGTGATGAAGCATGGCAGTTAATGCATCAGCTGTTCAACAGTCTCTGTATGAAGAAGGTAGCTTTTACAAGGAAAATGTTACCAGAAAGGGTACCTTGAGCATCATCTTTAGTTTTGGGGAACTTCTGACAAACACTCCAAGCCATTTTCTTAATGATTCTTGGAAAACAACACGCAAGAGTTAGTCTCTGAGACATGTTTGTCTCCACTTTACTCATCTCATAGTAGCTGGGGCTCTTCCCTGCCCTGCGCTGCTGGGCTTCTGTACTCACAGAAACTCAAAAGTTCATGAACAGGGGTTCCCGTTCCCTTCCTCTGAGGCTCCTGGGAAGGTCAGTGAGCATCTCAGCACAAGGATCTTGCAACACAGCAATACTTTAATACTATCAGGCTATATCATTTACCAGTCATAATGAATACATTTAAAGTTAAAACCTTAGCGTGCACTTGGCATGCAATTATGGTTGCCAAGATATATAGCAACGGCTTGTGTCAATAACAGCAGGGAATGGATTACCTGTTGTTGGAGTGGAGACCAGAGACATATCTCTCTGTTCAGGGCCAAAATATTGTTTTGCAAAACGGGCTTTTTCCTTTGATTGCTGGTCAAAAACAGCTACACTTTGGTATTGCAACAGAACAATACAGACCAATATTATTGGTGAATACAAGGGACTATAGACATTACTTACTTCTTATTTCTCACTCCTGTGAGACACCCAGCCTCTTTTGGCCAATGTGGAGATCTGTTCCGCATACCTGCGAATTACGGGATTAGTTTAGAGCCTCAATCTGTTTTCAAAACATTCCTAAATAGCTGCTGCTGCCTCCTGCCAGGAAAACTTTGTTTTGTTATTTGAAGTTGCAGGCCTCCTGCCATCTGTCTGTTGCAAAATCAATCCCCAAATTAGTTTCTGTGTGGCTTTTGACTACTTTAATGTCACAACATATGCTTTTGTGATTACAGCATACAGTTGACTTTGTCTTCTCTAGTGCTGGAAAGTAAGAGTTTATTAAAGAGCGCATTTACGACAGTAAAATGATAGAAGAACTCCATAAAGTCCTGGCAGAACATAAACAGATGGGGAGAAAATCTTAATTTCTCTGGGTAGGTTAGATTTGGATTCAAAGTCAGATTTAAGGACCTGATTAAATTACAGCCATCTGAGTATGCAGAAGTTTTTTCAATATTGAGAATTCCAGTTCTTCTTACAACATCTGCAAGTCTTCAAAGTTTTTTTTTCCTTTGTCGCTTTTTTAATATTGCTCTACAGTTGCCCGATGACCAGCATCTCCCACTGCCGCCTGTCATTCTCGGGGAGCTTGGCAAGGATCCACAAAACCCCACTGTCTGTTTCTATGGCCATGTGGATGTGCAGCCTGCCAAAAAGGAAGATGGCTGGAAAACTGACCCTTACACATTGACCGAAATCAATGGTGTGTACCTGGTCATAGTTTTTGTGTCATTATTTGAATACATGACTGTGAGATTTCCAGTAGGAGGTTCCCTGTATATTTAACTACAGCATGAGGACTTCTCTGATGGAAATCTATGGGACAAATCCAGCAGCTTTACATCTTGATGACCATGCTGCGACTGGTGAGACTCATCAGTGACTACTTAATATTTGGTGTGGAAAAGCCACATGAGGTTAATGTCACTTTACAGAGCGTTCATTAGAGAGTCCATTCCTGCTTTAAGATTCTTGTTGAGTTGTTGGATCAACCATTGTCCTCCCTCGCCCTTTCTGTTCTTGCTTCATAATCCTTTAGCACCTCCACCTGCCACACTGGAGCTTAGGAGCATTTGGTGTGGAAGAATGTCAGGCCCTTCTTCATGTAGCAATCCCTTCCCTGCAATCAGCTGAGCACGGAAAGCTCCATTCACTGAAGGAAGAAAAATGATGGATGGCAGATCAGAGGATAAGTAAGGCCAAGAACCCAGAGATCCTGGTTGCCAGTCCTATAGCCATTAAATCATCCTTTCCCATCCACTGGGACTGGTTCCAAACAGCTTTGTTAGGGTAACTCTTCTGCCTCCAGTGGGGGCTTCCACAAGTATTTATCACTATACATGAAACCAAAATCTGTCCTTGTATGTAGCTGTATGGTTGAATGCTAAAAAAAAGTTCTGTACTTGTAGTTCACACTTCTACCATGGTACTTATCTGCAGGGTGGGTTTTTTTGCTGTTTGTTTCCTATGCAGAAATTGCATATTGCGCAAAATCTCCAGGCATGTCTGGAATAAACAAACAGCTCTTAAGAACAAAAGTGGAACTCAGAAATTGGTGTGTAGCAGAAACCACAGTATGATGTACATAAAAGAAAAAAAAAACAACACACCTGTCCACTGGGAAACAGCCACCACCTTAATTATAACAAGTCAATGAAATCCTGATTCTGTTGACACCTCACTTGACACACTTCTACAGCTTCTGTGGCAACAGGAATTTGCTGATTGCATTGAAGCGACTAGAGAATTTTCAAAGATTGCGTGAAAGCTTTCATCTTTTTTTTTTTTTTAAAGGAAATCTCTATGGGCGTGGAGCAACAGATAATAAAGGACCTATCTTAGCTTGGATAAATGCAGTGGAAACATTTAGGGCCTTGAAATTAGTAGGTATCAGTGAGGATTTCTTTACTTATTATTATAGTATCTCTCTGGAGAAATGCATCTACCTTCTTGTGACTTAGATGATACGTCTCTGTCCCAACAGATTACATGTATTTTGAAATATTAGCTTATTTCTAATGCTATATCCAGGGCACTGATCCCACTCCAGTATGAACCTGTACTTGAGTATTTTTATTTTGAATAGCCTGTATGCAATGTAAAAATGGTCTTGCTGTCATTGCCCTGCAAAGGCGAACACACTGGGGGAAGCATTCAATTTATATTACATACATTATACAGCTTTGATACCCTTCTTATACTGTGGCACCCAAAACTGCACACAGCACTCAAGGTGAGGCCGCACCAGTGCAGAGCAGAGTGGGACAATCCCTTCCCTCGCCCGGCCAGCAATGCCGTACTTGATGCACCCCAGGATACGGTTGGCCCTCCTGGCTGCCAGGGCACGCTGCTGGCTCATGTTCAACTTGCTGTCAGCCAGAACCCCCAGATCCCTTTCTGCGGGGCTGCTCTCCAGCCTCTTGTCCCCCAATCTGTATATATAGCCAGGGTTGTCCCTTCCCATGTGCAGAATCCAGCACTTGCTCTTGTTGAACTTCATATTGTTGGTGATTGCCCAGCCCTCTAATTTGCCAAGGTCCCTCTGCAAGGCCTCTCTACCCTCGACAGAGTCAACAGCTCCTCCCAATTTAGTATCATCTGCAAATTTACTCTATACCCTGTTTTCTTAAGAGCTTTTTAAATGGTAAAATAACATACATCAAGGATCAGTCATGAAGACTCATCTCCACTGTTACATTCTGTTGAGCTTTGGCCTTGGCTGCCTACAAGTTACCTTCAATGTATGCGTATGCGTGAAGAGAAGAAGCACTTAAAATTCTCATTCATAATGGGACGTTGATGAAGTGCTCACAAACAAACGTGTTGTTATCTGCCTACTAGTTAGCTATTATAAGTGGATATGGTTATGGCTGCCTTTCTGCATCTTTCCAGTTTTTCAAATCACTAATAGTTATTCTGTCATTTTTAACAAGCAAATAAAAAGAAATCTTAGTCATTTGGAAAACAGCGCAGACCATCAGGCAATATTCACGAACAGTTTGTTTCTAAATTTTCTGTGGTCGTTTGATGAACCACTGGTGAACCCATCCATAGCACAAGTTCATTTAAATTTAAACATTTGTTCCTGGGTTTAATCTGAGAATTGAATCAAAACAGAAAACATCCTACAGTCTGTAATGAGAAAATGAATTGGAATGGGAAACTAAGCTCAAACTTATTTCTCCTGTGGGACATGGCAGCATTTCTAACTCTCACTATTCCACAATAAAAGTTCTCTTGGTTACTCTTGCAAATGCATCCTTATGAGCTAGCAGGCCTACAGATTCATGAGTGCCAAAAGGACAACCATCAGGGAATCACCAGCAGCGTTTTTACCACCAGGTGACTAACCCTGGCAATGGGTAACATGCTGGGAAAACAGCAGCAGTGGACCTTTGCCAGTGATTTAAGCAGGAGCACCAGTAGTGGGAATATAAGAGGCTGGAAATTTTCTGTGAAAATACAATTGTTCTTATGCATACTTTCAAAAGCGATTAAAATATTTAATAGTACTGAGAGAAATCCCAATAAGTTTTCCAGAAACAGAAGTAAAAAAAGATATTTGCTTAAACATTCTCCTTCAAAAAAAAAAAAAAAAAAGTAGAGAAAAAAAAGAGGAAAACCAAGTTTTGCTGGGAAACTGTATGTATGTATCTATCAATGGTCCTTCTGTTGAAGCAAGCTGTATATCCCATGTCTTTCTTTTCCTTATATAACACATACTGCAAGTCAGTCTGCTTTTGCTTTTTTAAGATTCATTTTAATTTTTGAAAGTGCTTGTTCCTTACCCAGACTTCTCTGATGTTTATTCAGGCTATGCCAGTAAACTTCAAGTTTGTTATTGAAGGTATGGAAGAAGCAGGGTCTTTGGGGCTACAGAAGCTACTTGAAGAAGAAAAACAGTGCTTTTTCTCAAATGTTGATTATATCGTGATTTCGGATAACCTCTGGCTCAGCAAGAAGAAGCCTGCCCTTACATACGGGACTCGGGGCAATGCTTGCTTCTTTGTGGAGGTAAGAGACACAGATTCATGTGAAATGTGCCCCTGGCCAGCGAGCAGTGATGTACCTGTGATCACATCTGTCTCTGTATACAAAGAAAGGCTGACAGCAAGCTGAATATTTACAAATGCGGGTCTTCCTTCCATACTCTCCCTTGCTTGTGCAGATTTCCCTCCTCATTTCAGTTGTTAGCCTTACTTGCTTTCATTAATTTCTCTTCAATCATAATTTCTCCACTTATGCTCTCTCCTCTTGATCTCTTTCCTTTCCCTTTACTCTCCTGCCACTCTCCCCGTTCTTTGTCATCACCCCTTCCTCACATCAACTCCATTCTCCTGCAGCAGCATCCCTACACCACTCCCTGCCCCACTCCAAAGTTATTTCTTCTGCTGCTCTTGCCCTTCTGCAGCACATACTGCTTAGTGCAACATCTCTGCCTAAAGGCACTCAATTTAATTGGATCCTTTGGTCTAAAAGCTGTGCAAAATTTTTGTAACCATTGGTAGAAGCAAATAACAGCGCACTGCAGTATATTTAGCAGCCAACATGAGCTATTGTGAAATGAAGAGAAATTTCTCATCTGGAAACTTAAAGCATAAAAGGAATTCAGAGAGAAGATTAAAGAACTAGAGACCTAAAGAAAAATCTGCATTAACCTTTATGTCTGAAAAAGAACTAAATTTGTTGTTAACCAAAAGAACCTCAGCAGCCTTGATTCAATTCGTCTAAGTCTACTTAAAAGAAAAATGATCATATTAAAACATCAAAAATAAACTGCCTGCTACCAGGCAGTTGGCTTTAATGAGGTTTGGAGAAGAATAAACAAGTTTGTTGTAGGAATATAGTTTATGATAAACCTAAGTATGAAAACATGTCTGGAAAAATAACCCATTTAATTAACTAAATGCCCTTCTCTGGTCTAAAGCTGTGTGATTTGAGAGACTTCTAAATTCTTATTGGTTGCAATCTGGAATTAAGGCTGGACATGTATTTTCTTAATGCAAAACAAGTAAGGTTTTTTCTTGCCTTTGTTATGAAGATTTTTGCATTTATTCTGCAGTGTTAGAAACAGTAATATGCAAGTGTTTCACTTATGATGTATTTAATCTTACTGAAGCAAAAAAGGGAATGGAGAGGAGCCCTGGCTTTCAAATGCCTGTAAGTAGTATAGACAGCTGAATTTCTCTCTCCAGTGGTTAACAACAAAGCCCTATCTTCTCTTTACCAGAAGCAGATTGTTCCTGTCATGATGTTTCCCATTTTATGAATAGAAACACATAATAGTATTCTATTTATTTGTGGCCTCATTTAAAAAAGTGAAGCTACCGGTCCCTGTGGAAAACAAATACTTGCGGAAAAATGAGGTGGAGACTATTTATATGTAAGCCATGTTTTTGGCACAGGTTGAGGGTGGTGACAAGGACCTTCACTCTGGAACATTTGGAGGCATCATTCATGAGCCGCTGATGGACCTGATAGCTTTGCTGGGTAATAACATGCATCATTGCTCAGGAGTAGCTGGGGAACAATGACTAGCAATCAACCTAACGAAGATCAGTGCCATGCTTAATTGAACTGGGTAAGGCAAGTCTAACTGAAGCACGATTCCCAGGTTTCCAAATCTCAGCATAGCTACGGTGACAGCAGCTGAGGAAGGAAATGTCCCTGGTAAGGCCAGACATGTGCCTGTTAAGCTGTTTTCAGTCTAATACTCAGCTGTTAATCAAGGATGTTTAAAGACTACCTACATACACAGGCAGTGAAACCTGACCTTTCAATGCTGATTTGTATCTCAGTAGGATGATGTTCTTATGTCTGCAGCTGGGCTGACCCACTACACGCTACAAACAGCAGCTCAGTGCTTTTCTGAACATGAAAATACATCAGGTTAGGTGTGACAACTCGATGGGTGCAAACAGTTGTTAGTAGTTAGTTGTTAGAGGTACTCATCTGGTTAACTCAAAAGAGTTAGGTAGAAGGGAAAAGATGTTGTGATTGCCAAGCAGAAGAAATAGGTCCTACTTTTACTGATATCTTTATTTTCTTTCATAGACAGCCTTGTGGATCCCACAGGTCATATTCAGATACCTGGAATCTATGACAGTGTCGCTGCCCTGACAGAGGAAGAGAGGAAATTGTATGAATCCATTGAATATGATCTAGAGGAACACAAAAATAATAGTGGAGTGAAAAAATTCCTCTATGGCACCAAGGTAAAATAAAATCTGTATAAATGGACAGCAGAAAGAATTTAAATCACCCATTCATAGCATCTATGGATAAAGCCAAACTGAAAGATATTTTCAGTCAATGGCAAAATAAAGGAGCACAGAGCATTAAAAGGTAAATAAAATTAATCTGCTGAAAATGTAAGCTACCACATCTGGGCAAGGTGATCCAAAATATGAATAATCAATGACAAGGAATAATGCAAAACAAAGAGTTTGCCCCCCTGCCCCCTCCCCGCACCCTACTGCAGATCCTCTCCCTCCCCACCCCAACTAACAAGCCAAAGAAAATAAGCGTTCAAAACCCTGCATACAGGTTACGTGGTAGGAAAGAACCTATATTCAGCTCTGAAAAGCAGGAAGCAGCTTTAGGCTGGTGTGTTTTGGGGTAGATTTTATTTGTTAATTTTGTTTATTGATCTGGATGTCCGCCAAGCATGCCAAAAAAGCACCCAAAACTATAAGCCTCCCTTTGCCAGAATTTAAAAGTTACATCCTAAATGAAAAACAGCAGGTGAGGTCTGGCTCAGAAGGATCTCTCTGCACAAGACTTGCAGCTGGGAGAAAGGGAGGAGTGATTCATTTTTTATCACTAACATAATTACACTGGTATTAGTTCTATGTGAATGCTTTTATTTCCATGAAGAAGCTTCTGAACTGGCCTAAGCTAGACTGTAATAATCAGTAATGTACAAGTATAATGTAACAGTAAATAAGTTTTGATGCTTTACCTATATATGGATGAAGTGTTGCAAATTTTATGTGTACATAAAGCTCCAGTGTCACAGAAGTGGAGTACAAAGAAAGGAGCAGCACTCTGGGGTTCTGCATGCAGACCAGCTTATAAAGAGCTACTAGAAAATAATGTATGCCCTTTCACTATCTCTTTTTCTTTAGAAAATGCACTTTTTTTTTTTTCCCCTTCTTATCTCCTCCAGGAAAAGACATTGGCTTGGTTACTGAATGTTATCCTCTTACCTCTCATACTATTTAACTGCTCATTAGTAGAATTTCTCCCCTGGTATCATCTGAATGGAGTCTGGCTAAACCAGTCACAGGTTTCTCCTTGTAGAAATCCCGAGATCCACAGATGGTCAGATCAGAAGTTCTGGTTTTACTTTGCACTAAAAAAATTCACTGCCAAGATATTTTTAATAGTGCTCCACATTTCTTGTTATGCATGAAACGCTGTTCTCATCTAAATATTTCCCAAAAAACCAAATGTTGACTGAAAGGAGTAGTATTTTTTAAAATGAAAAGATAGTATTAGTTTGAATTACAAATCAAACATCTCTAAAATACAGAGGTCTACAACTACAACATGGACGGAAAAAGCTTGTGTCCTCACTTACTTTGATTCTCTCAATTATGAATGGTTCCAGTGTCACCCCTTCTATTTTTTATCTTATTTTTTTTTGAAGGAAGAAATACTTCCACACCTGTGGCGTTATCCTTCTCTCTCTATTCATGGGATTGAAGGAGCTTTTCACGAACCAGGAATTAAAACAGTCATTCCAGCAAAAGTTATAGGGAAGTTCTCTATCCGCCAAGTCCCCTACATGGATCTTTCCGTTGTGAAACAACAGGTAAGAAGCCAAAGCCAGGTTCTTTCTACTGTGTAAACTAAATCCCTCTCAGCACCTCTCAACTTTACAATCCCAGTAGTAAACTGAATGTTTCTAGCATTTAGCTGTTTATAAGAGCAATTTCAAGAAGACGAAAGCTTCTAGCTGGAAGGTGTTTACCCTGCAGGTTGTGAAGCACTTGGAGAACGTATTTTCCAAGAGGAACAGTCCAAACAAACTGAAAGTATCTATGCCACTGGGTGCGAAGCCCTGGGTCGCAGATGTAAATGATCCACTATATAAAGCAGCAAGAAGGGCAATAAAAATAGGTATGTTTCTGCTTTTTCAGTTTTTAATGTGTCTGCAAGTCTGCAGGGGAATTGTACTCATCCACAAAGAAAAAGGGATTTCCCAATTCAGTGCTGTGATCACTTGCCCTCATGAATCTCATTGATTTCGATGGAACAACTCAGCCACCAATACCTCCACATCTTGCTGAGTTGGGATGTATTTAATAGGAGTAGCCAAAATAGCTTGTTTAGGTCTTTCATGTATGGATACAAAGCCAGAAGTTTGTAGAGCGCAACTGATTTGTGACATCAATTAGCTATGCACTCAAAACAATTTCTACTCAGAAGCTCCTCATTTTTGAGCAGATTGTGGTTATTTGGTAGCAGAAAAAAGCATCTTTTATTTCACTTAAGAATGAATTCATTCTTTGCATGTATTTCAGTTTTTGGAGAAGATCCAGATTTTATTCGGGATGGTTCAACAATTCCTATTGCCAGACTGTTTCAGACTATAACGCAGAAAAGTGTGATAATGTTTCCGATTGGAGCGGCCGATGATGGGGAGCATTCCCAAAATGAGAAAATAAGCAGGTTTCTTGTATTTGTTCATTTGCTCTATAAGAGAACGGGGGGAGAACTGAAGTCTCCAGGTACGCACACATAACCATGGATGGATGGGAAGCTTTGCTCTCCAGTGGACAGTCCCAAACTACTGTCTCCAGCAAACCTGTTGCTCTGGCATGCCGAAAGCAAAAATCCAAATTTATCACATACGGCTATATATGGTTTTCATGAAATGTCTATTCAGTCTTTAAATACATCACAGTGGCAACTTTCATTGCCATGCCAATGAAATCTGCCTCTGGTCTGAAAGATGATGATGCAGAGGGGCACTTTTCCCCCACAGCACTCATTTTGAAGTGTTGCAGTCAGATGTACTCAGGCTAATGGTTAAGTAAGGATTTTGATGTTTTTCAGCCCTAATAGAGCTAAAGGTGTATTTATATTACAGAGACTCAAACTAGTGTAACTATACCAAAATTAGAGTGTTGCCCATGCAGCTTCTGAGTCAGGTTCTGCTGAGCTCAAGCAAGTGGAGAATCCTACAATAGTTCCCAGATTATTTTTTCCCCTCAGTATAGCCCCAGCCCTTACAGTTACAGATGATAGTAATCAGTGTACATTACACTGAAGCAGTTTTCTCCAAGAATCCTGCAAAGGAATGCTGTTTGCAGAGTACCCAGAATTTCAGTGCACGTTGTCTTTTTTTCAGGAAGCTGTTTCTTCCTGCTGTTCTTTGCAAATAAATGAGTGAGAGCAAATCACATCTGTACCCTTCACACGGGAGAGTAAAATGAAGTCACCTCTCTGACCATTTATTTTGGTCGTGACAGTTACGCTCATGACAGAGACATTTGCCATCACCACAGGCACGAATGGGGAGCTAGAACACAACAATTTTTTCCTCTTCCTTGGAGAGGTGTTTCTCCTCTTCCCCTCTCCTGAACTACAATAAGTCATGATGCAAGACAGTATGAAGGAGATGACTGAGTGATTTCACATGCTAAACTTGTCACTAATAAATCAGTGTTTTTTATAATACTGAGGATCTTCTCTCGGTTCTTTTTAGTGGACAGTCTCACAAACTTCTCTGAAGATACTCAAAACTTGGACTAGGCCACTAACTGAACAGCAGACCAGCCTGACAGGACTTCATTCTCTTTCTTTCCTTCTTCACAGACACAACTACATTGAAGGAACCAAAGTGTTTGCAGCCTTTTTTCTGGAGATATCAAAGCTACGTGGGCAGTTACATGAAACTTCCAACCTACAGACTAACAACTGATAGACCATCACAACAACATTAACAAAGCACTTTTTTAGTCTTAGGCTTTCTAATTACTTGACCTGGAAAAACATGTAAATCACTTATTGTATGGGCCCGAATTTGTGGAAAAAATAAATACCAGGCTGTTACTTTGCATACTACTAAATGACATGCATTTGTTATTCAGTCAATCAGGTGAACATATCCCTGATGCTATAAAACAGGGTTATGAATAATTCATTCTTACAAAGTGGAATGTGTTATATTTTAGTTTTAAAATTCAGGACAAAGGGAATTTTGACATTTATTTTCATAAAATTACTTTATTTCTATTTTGTAGTATGCCCATGTTTATGCCACCTAGCTCATATTCCAGTTTGTAAATACAAGCAATTCACACCACTTGTTTCCTCCTAACTATATACAAAATTTCATTGTGTAACTTGATGAATAAAGATACGCTATTATGTTAATCTCTTCCCTGTCCTTCACTGTAAATAGGAAATGCAATACAGTTAGCTTGCTGAATTTGATGCAAAGACTTGCCTATGAACATTTGTTTCTGGGAATAATCATTGATGTCAATAGAATTGCAACAGTGAATAAATATTCCTGGTTTGGATTCTGCTTTTTTCCCCCCCATTTAATTCGAATTTCCTCTTACTATGCTGTGAGCATACTATTCAGAATCGCCACATAATATGTGTTTCTTCAATGTAATTTTCTTTTTGTACAATAAAAAAAAGTTTTTTGTAAACATGTTTTGGCCAAAATGTGCCATCAGGAAGGTGTTTTTCCACCAGATTAGCAACCATTAGTTGCTTTCAAAGCATCAGTTTATGTTGATAATTAAATCAAATACACGATGATTTTGAAATTAAAATTATAGCTGAGAGTTCTGTTTGCTGTTTAGGGAAAACATCTAGCACAAATGAAACAATTCACATCAATATTTCTTTAAATTTCAAAATGTCATTCTCATTATAATACGTATTTAATTCGCACACAACCAAAATGACGAAGCCACGTTTAAACAAAAACTTGGTAGCGTTATTCCTACTGTTAACACAAAGGACATTAATTAAGTCATGGAACTTGGCTGATATCTTTCCTTCCTCTCCTTCTCCCTCTTCTGAAAAATCTGCAAGAATAAAGGTGTTTAGGGGCATAAAGTGTGGATGTTGAGCCTACAAAATTCAATATTGTACTATAGATAACCTGTACAAACTGCTGATCAGGAAAGTTTTCAGGCAAAAAGCCTCGGCTGAATTTAAACCCACAACTGAAAAAAAAAGGTTGTTCCCCTGAAATTTCAGAGAGCTGGGCATACAGGTGGCTGGCCTTTCAAGAGGTTTGAGAATAGGCATAATCAAGGACAGTTAGGTTTCAAATCAGGTTCTCAATTAACACCCATGTTCAGACTTCCCCAGGGCTGCGAGGAATCCCGTCAGCTGATGAGAGCCGAGTATGTTCACCGTACACCAGCTGCAGAAGGCTTTCAAGGGAAAGAGGAGGGCCCAGCACAGGATCTCTTAATGTTGGCTCCATAGACAACGCAACTGAAGTGCAACTTCTGGTGCCCATGCCTAGAGAGAGGACTCCAAGCGAAGACGAGGACTGAGCCCCGAAAATCAGGAGACTCCGGGTTGCACATCATCACGTTGTGGGACAGGCCCTCCGCAACCTCTCAGCTCCCTTCGCCTGTTCAAACCACTAGGGAGCAAGACAGTCAGTAAGGAGCCCTGCAAGGGAGAGTACTCCAGCGCGTGCACAGGACTTGGGGCAGTCTAGTCCATGCTTAAAAGCCATGGACCTATAAAGGACTGAATTTTACCAAAGTGCTTGAAGATGTACAATTGATGTAAAATGTTATTTGCAATCTCCTGTTTTGCAGAGTCTCAGTGTTTGGGTGGCTTTCAAAAGTGACTTCAACCATCACTGAAAGAAACAACTACTCATAAACATGATACTTTTGGAAGAAAAGAAGAGAAGAAAGCTCGGTGAGAGAGTGGAGCTAGTAGATTTGCTCATGCAAGAGGTATGGAAGCTGCTTCTAGGAATATAACAGCTTTGAAAAACACAGTAATCCATGCTGTCTGTGAGTTGTACGCTAAGAAGCACAGCAAAGGGTAGGCTGTGCCATATGTAGTTTCTTCTGTTGCTATTTATATGGAACATCAAATAAAGTACAATCAACAAAACAGACAGCATCACTGCTTATGCACAGACACTATCAGAGCAGCACACTGAAATAAGGTTCAGATCTCAAACAGCCACTTACTGTCAAGGTAAAACCGTATGTGCGAAACCCTGGGACCAACGAATTATGCGGAATGTCCTTCAGTCCCAAAAGAGAGAAATAGCAGAAAACTTCAATTTCAGGTTCTCCAGGCCATGAAAGAAAGCATTTTGGGAGCCATTCCCTCCCAGAGGGTTTTCCAGACCTACTCTTTTCCTTCTTACATCAAGACAGCGCATCCACCAGGCAGTCTGGCTTTGCTTTTTTACTGTTGTGCAGCATCTCATCTTTTGGAAAAAGAAAAAAAACTGGCGTGCATTTATCTAAGGTCTGTACCGTTATACACCATTTCTAGCAATATTACTTCTTGGTTGCAGTAATAGCTATTTGTTGCCATCGTAAATTAAACATAATTCTAAAATAAGTGTTAGAAATAGGACTGAAGTTTGCTTCTGTTAGCCATATTCTAGGTATGCCACATCCCATGTCAGAGCATATCAGATATTCTCAAATCCTGACCAACTAACTATACAATCATATCTGCACATTTTCCCATGCGTACATATGCTATACACTTCTTATAGCTGTATACACACATATATATGTACATTTACAAGATCCAATCCTTACATTGTTATTCAAGAAAAATTCTTGTTCGTACCGATTCAGGTTTTTCTTACTAAGGGTTGAATGAGGGCTGCTGGCTTTGGCCAGGTTATGTGCAAAACTAATGCTAATACATTTGTTAGTGCAGTTTACATGAAGTCACAGAAAAAGGACACCAGAAAGAGGTGACTTTTCAGTGTGACTTGGACTGGTTGAATTTTATTCTAGGTTATTCTTTACACTGTTTTAAAGCTCTAGTATTAATCCGTGTTTGCTTCAGGTTACCTCTTCACAGTGAAACCTAAGTACTGTTTGTTCCATATACCATATTCTGAATAATCATATCAAGAGATGCTTTGCTGATTAAACCCAACCAGCTAGGAAGAAAACAACTTAGTGGGCATGTCCAACAGCAGCATCTAAGACTTAGATGCCTAATGCCACTGGGGATGTCCTGCGCTACCTGAGCGATATGCCCGAAGGATGGCAGACGCAACTCAAGCCCTGTGTGAATGTGGCCAGCGGCGTGGCACCCTAGAGCACCCCTAACGGCACCAGGTGCCTATATACGCAGGACCAAGGTCTGCCTGTCTCCCTGGCATGTTTTCCCAAGTCTTTCCTCCTACAGGCTGTACACATAAGACGTGTTTGAGGGAACTGAGCGCTCAAGGGTGGGATTATATTTTCCTACTGATTATTATTTTAAAAGAAGAAATTGGAGCATTTTAATATTCATTTAAAGTCAGTGGGCTTAATTTCAAGTTAAGTGCGAAAGTTGTTTTTTTTTTTTATATTAGATGAACACAAGTTTCAATGTCTCAAAAGGCCAGGCTAAAAAAATGTGGCAGTCAGCTAAAATCATGGAGAATGAGTGAAATAATAGGATGCCGACAATAGCAGCTGAAGGCATGGAGAGATGAGCAGCCTCCTGAGATGCAGAACTAATCAGGTCACCATCTGCTCTGAAAGGGGAAGACTAGGCTTACTCATGTAGTTATGCTTTTGTTTTTTTTTTCAGCAACATTACTCCCAAGAAGCTTGACTTTGACTCCTGCTAGTCATTCCTCTCAGAATATGCCATTTAGCTTGTTTGAGAAAATGTTACAAAATGCCTTGCTAGTTAAGGATGGCCATAGTCCATGTTTGGACAGGGAAGATTGAGCAACTGTTCCTTTAGTGGTGACACAGGAGCCCGTGGCACAGTGTCCAGTGCCAGTGAGGATCCACAGTCCCCTTGTTCCTGCTGTGAACTTCCACCTGCAAGTAACATGTGAAGTTAAAATACTGATCCATGAAAAAAGTTCTGAGCACAATCTTCTTATTTTGGTCTCCTCTCATCTCCACTTCGTTCTTTGCTACGGTATGATAGGTGCCTGCGTAGGCAAAATTTGCATACCGAATTTATGGGATTAGAGGTCATTTTGATAAATATATAGTGAATGCTTTTCCTGTGTTGGAGAATACAGGGACTCCTAGTGAGTAGTAACACAAGTACTGTTGGGAACAGGTCAGACAGAAGTTTTACGATCACGGTGAGAGCACATTCGGACAGCATCTCCCCCTCTGCTCCCCTGTGCTCTGCCCAGCGATGGCAGAGACCTGACCTATACTCTGTTCCAGAAAAAAAGAAAGAGGTGAGGGAAAACCTCCATTCCGACGTTAACAAGGCCAGGTACCCATCCCTGGGGGGGAGGACTCCCGAAGTGGCTTGCTAAGTGCCACAGCTCTGGGAAGGCACCAGGCAGCGGCTACCTGGCGGTGTGGGGAGATGGCTTGGCGGAGCCTGCAGCAGCGGCACACCCAGGGCTGGCTCAGGTCTCAGATGTTGGGGTGGAAGCAACCACAGACTGCTAGCTTTCGGTTGCAAGGGATGCGCTTTCAGTGGGGACAGACTTCTCAGCCAGACCTCTCAGATCTTAATAATTTTACTGCCAGATCTGGGATACTGCTACATGAAGTTACAGAAAAATAGAACAGGAAATTCAAACTGGCTTCCTAACAATGAAAGCATTGTGGTGTACAATTTTTCCTTCTTTTTTTCCAGAATTATTTCAGTTGAGGTATGGGCTTGAATGTTCTTTCTCAAGGTGCTTAGAAGCCACTTGGATGTTTCCACTGGTTTCTAATGAGGTAAGTGAAAGAGCCATTGAAGGTAACAGGCCTTCAAAACGTGCCTGAGGATCAGCAGTCCTGCAAATCCTTCCAACAGATTCTGCGGCCCACGTGGAATGAGTTGCTTGCAATGGGGGATTATGGAGGCAGTTCCTAGTCATTTTATCTACTCTCATTCAGTTTTAAAACATGCAAGTACTTTCTGAAAATATGCTTGCGTTTTATTGTTAAATTCCCCCTAGGTTCTTTGTGTGAAACTTGTCATGTTCACGTACTCCTCAAGGCAGAAACAACAGCTGTACTTCTTTGTGGACTTAAACCAAACAGGTGTGTAAAAGTGTTTGCAAAAACTTAACTAGGCATTGAATTTGGATTCTACTTGCTAAGAAACTTTACCCTTTGAGGGGAAAACAACAACAAAACTTTGGTTAAGCTTCAAAGTACACACTGCACAAGGTGCATCTTTGTCAGCAATGAAAAATGGTCATGTTCCTTAACTGATAAACATTTGACAGTTTTGTAGTGTGTAGAAGTATTTTAATTGTCTGTGCTTATACAGAATTGTTTTACATGACCATTTACTAGTATTTATTTTTGTGGTATTGACTATTGAGATACTGAGTAGACAGCCAGTTGCCTACTGTTCTAGCTGTACATACATCGTACAACTAATTGTTACATATCTGTCACACCGCTTCTCAGCTGTGCTGTAACTTGGCTTCAGAGGAGCGCAACTCAAGATTATTCGGTACCTGACTGAAGGGACATGCCTGACGCCTCAGGTGCCTCTGTGAAGACATCTCTCAGCGCACGGGCACATCCATGGCTGCTGTGCTGCAGGCTTCAGGGGGTTGTCACAGCCTTTTGCAGGATCAGCACTTTAAAGATAAATACACTTTAGTGGTAACTTCTAAAGCTGTCAGTCCAAGCTTAATAATGTCAGATCATAATTTTGCTAGGGAAAAAAAACAAAACAAAACTTGAAAAGTCCGCATAAATATTGCCATTCATTTGCAATAGAAAGTTTTTTTTTTTTTGGTAGCTACAGTGATGTCTTCAGTTATCCTAATATAAAAGCAGAAAGGATAAATGTTAAGCCTGTAGAAATTCTGCTTCACTTCTTCATAGCACACAAACTGTGTTCCTCCTGTTTGGAAAAATGTTGCTTCCTTTCTTCAAGAGCTAAATAGGAAGCCTGTAATGGTCCTTGCACCAGGAGGCCCTGATGATGCTTCTCGTGGGCCACATGAAAGGATTTGCAGGTACAGTTCCTCTCTTTTATTAGAATTTGAGCGCCTAAGTATTCGCCTTAAGGAGAGAGGGGACTTTGTGCATCTTTTTTTTTTTTTCAAATTCTAATAACTGCAACATAAAAACTTGAAAAATTGCTATTACAAGGTTTTTTCATTGAAAAAGCATTCTTGAAGCTGCTTAAAATTCTCCTAGACTGTATGAAATTATAGGAAATTCAAATAGATCACTTCTGAGCATTAATTAAAGCCTGTGTGCATTCTTTCTTGGTTTTTTTTTTCTCTTTACCATTTATATAGCAGTTCTAGTATCAGGAAAAGGCGGAGAAAGCGTGTAGTTTTTTAATTACATTCTACTTGTTTACATCAGGTTCTCTACATTAAAACACAAGTTTAACAAAAGGTATGAAGCAGCAGGTGAGCATTTTGTTCAAGTGAAAATGGATAGCTATTTGTACTTCAGACAACTTACTTGGCACAGCTGGGCTGCAAACCTACGGGAGAGTATGACGTGGGATGCAGCCCAACGGAACAGCGAGCTTTGGTCCCCCAGGGAGCGCGAGCTGTCTGGCACGTCACAGCAGAGCACAGCCGCGCCGCCTCTGCTTTCCAGAGCGAGGGTGGCCATGAGGGTGTCGTGTCTCAGCCCTAGGCTGAGCTCAGGGGTGCAGGCTCAATCCCCTTCCACACAACTGGCAGCAGGGACAGAAACGCCAGCCTGGTTCACCCCGACGGGTTCACAGGGGCGACCCCACGGCATCAGGGTTGCTCCGCTCTTGCCCTCAGCCAGCCCCAGCTAAAGCACGGTGCTGGTGGCTGCCCGGCCTCTTTGCGGATCTGCAAGCCAGAAAGCTACCTGTGTTTCCTCCCGGGTTGCTTTCTGCCGGGGCAGTGCCCAGAACCAGCTCACCCACGACTCACACCAGCGCCATGCCAGTGTTAAGCGAGGGAGATGGCACGGCTGTGGCACGTTACATCAGCATGACCAGCACGCGACAGCGGACCAGACTGGAGTACTGCATTTTGCTCCCTAAATCAGTCCCGGACCTTTGAGCAGTCAGTGCCCAAGAACCTTAAAAAAATTAAGCACAGTGTTTTATTTTTCTAGGCCTATCTGTGAATATTTTTGTGCAACACATGGTACGTGATTCAAACAAGCATGTCTTTCAGTTTGATTATCTAAGAAGGCATTCGTTTACCTAATTAACTTTCGACAGTGTTTGCTTAAGGGAACCAGAAGGGAACAGTGAAGCCCTTTAGCTCAGTCACCAATATAATGAAATAGGATTTCTCCCAATAACTCATAAATTAAGAAAAAAAAGAATATTGAAGAAAACATTTAGTCTTGCTTTTCAAGTGAGAGAAAAGCCAGCACTTGATAAAGCTTCTCAACAGTTGTCTTTTCTGAGGGAAAAACATTTTGGATTAAAAAAGGGAAGGTATATATATGTATCTATGCATGTGACATAAAAAATGTTCCTGGTGTTTACATCCTAATTATTCTGTTTGATGTTTTCTTATGGCCGCGATTGCATAGACAGAATAAAACTATATGCAGATTTTCTTCAAAAACTTGCTACTCAGGGGGAAAAAAAATGTAGGAAATGGGGAAAAAACCCTTGTAGACTCTACCACAGCCTATTCGACTGTCCTATGGACACTAATCAGCATCCTTAGGAGGCCCTGTCAGAGACATTACCTACATGGCTGTCATCAAATTCCACAGTCACAGCATTATTTTTCTAAACAAGTGTGATACACGAGAAAACCCGTAACTCAAGGCTGACAAGTATGATTACTGTGATTGCCTTTGTTGTGCTGAATGACACAGAGCTGTGTGCTTCTTGTACATGAATAAACACAGAATATTAAAATTCTGTCTACCTTCCCCCCCTAAGTTATACAGCTAAGTAAAAACCTGGTACTATTCTTTAAATAAGCTGCATTTCTAGTGAAATCGATATTTTGATGTCGAGGAAATATAGCAACTACAGAATCATTCCTAATGTCATATTTGCTTAGAAAACAAATTCTATGTTTACAATCAATTTATAAACTAATCTGCTAACTAATTAACCACTGACTTATTTAGTTAGTATTTTGATATATTTTAACCTGTATAAATATTTCAGAACAAAGAACAGGCATGTAAATTTGCAGCATGGCTTTAATTATTTATGTACCTAAAACAGAATATTAAATGTAGGCATGTCTGTAAACATTTAATAGAAATTGAAATTACAAAAAGCAATTATTTTTGTTACAGGTATTTTCCTTTTATTAGTAGCTATGCTGCCTTTATTGCTGCTACAACACCAATGGCTCCCTCTTCAGGTTATACCTAAACAATGCTTTCATATTCTACTGCTAGAAATACTTAGATTTGTAAAACTCCAGCTCTCATCGTGCCTTCTGCCTCAGTATGCACACCCTCTGTAAGCAGATGATGAAGGAACTGCTACACCAGGCATGCTGTCCAGACACTACAAATATTTAAGTACAGATATTACTTGAGGCCCAAATCATCAAAAATTCTTAGGAACATGAAAGGAACTTGTAAATTGCGGAGAAGCTGAACTTAAGAGGCATCAAAAGGTTGTTTTACCCATTTTCATATTCTGAAAAAATCAAGAATTATTATACTGTTATCAATTAGATTGTTCTTAATTAGATCATTCTTAAACTGCCAATGATTTCCATAGTCTCTCTCAATAACCTATGAAAAAATGTCCTTATAAAGGTAAATATGCATCTAAAACGCAATGTATCTGTACTACAAATCAGGGAGTCTTGCCCTCTTTAGATTTGTTATTACACAGAGGACAATTCAAATATGTACTATAACCCTTAGGTACTGGACAAAAAAAGAGAGATCCTTCTCTTACCTACTTTCTGTGTTACATGTTATCTACGGATACTCACATATTTTCAACTTTTAAAATTCGTTTCAATCTTTTCCAGCCCTCTGGCTCAGGCCGTAGTGCCTGCTTGTCCTGAAATCATTCTTGGTCTTTACAACCCACCACAGATCCTGCAGTCCTGTGTCATAAGGCTAACAGACTCGCCAATGACTAGTTGGCTAAATGAAACCCTAAGCTGTTAGGCCTAATTAGTAAGCCTGACTATGCCTTATATATACTGTAAGAGTAGAAAAAGCCAGTGAAACTCCAAACATACATAATAACATTGTCTTCTCCCAACACCACCCACAATGGCCTTGAAGAATGCTAAATGATGTTTAACTAAGGTACTAAGATCTGCTAAAAAAACAAAATACTGCGTAATCACAGCATAAATGGTAGACCTGCATTTTCAAAATCATAAGCAACTGGGAAAAAGCAATCGCCTTCCACCACAGATGTTTAGGCTCTTTAGGCCATGATTCTTTAATTAGGCACATCACATGACTTAGTTTTTAAAAAAAAAGGGGGGGGGGAATATTAAGTGTTTCACTATTACTGTTTTTTCAAAGATGTTTTATACAAATTGCTTCCCACCCTCCCTTATTCAACCACTTCCCTTCTGAACTGCATCCTCTGAAAACTTAAAGAAGTGTGGCCAATTCCTTGGAGAACTGGTATCCACACACACCTTCAAATGAGAACCTCGGTGAATGGCTGCTGTGCAACATCTCACATACTTCATTCTTTTCCACTCTTTCAAAACACCTAGGGGAGCCGATTCTCAATGCACTGTCCACACCAACTGAGATTGTAAAGCAGCAGGTTTTTTTTATGTGTAATTCTACATGGCACAAACTCAGAATCGTGCAACCCACTGCCAGGCCCTGGCCACGCGTACAGAAGACCATGCCAGGCACAAACCGGAATGCACTTTGGAGCACTTCACACACCACAGCTGCCGGCTCCTGCCAGCACCACAGCAGCTCCCGCCTTCACCCACTGGGGACCCGGAGCTGCGGCCTCACTGGCGCCGACACTCCCAGCCAGCGCTGGAGGCCAGCGCCAACCGCGGGCCACCCCTCGGGGCTCCCTCCTTCTCTAGGCGGCACGGAGGGAGCCTCCCGGGCCTGGTGAGGGAGGCGGCTCGATCGGGCGGCAGCAGGAGGAGGCTCGAGCGCACCGCCGCCCTCGGGCCCAGGCAGGGGAAGATGGCGGCGGCGGCCGTTGGGCGCAGCCCCTCGCGCCCGCGGCGCCACGCGACGCCCCGCGCGCC
>VXAL01007442.1:179712-215341 GCA_013399475.1 Chauna torquata | reverse complement strand
GCAGCGGCCAGCGGGCCCCCAGCCGCTGCGCGGCGACGGTTGGGCGTGCGCGTGAGCGGCGTTAGGGCGGGGCCGGCCTTGGCTCTGCGCAGGCGCGGTGGGGATGGGCTGGGGGCGGTGGGTGTCGCCCCCCGCGCATCCGTGAGGGCTGGGGACCGGGGAAGCCTCGTTGCTGCTCGAAAACGGCTTTTTTTCGGTGCCCCCCACCCCGCTCCTTTCCCGAAGGTCATTTTAGTGTAGGCGTGGGTGAGCGTGAGACCCTGGTGCAGCTGAGAGGGACGGTGCGTGTGATCGGGGGCGTTTTTAGCAGTTCTTGCAGGTGGTAGGAAAACAAAATCGTAGCTATTTCCACTTTACTCCGCGTAAATCACGAAACAGATCAGTTCCTGAGTCATAACTGCCTTCTGTGTGTGTAGGTCATTGTTTTCTGGTCTGTAGGGAGGCGGTGGACTTCCAGGGCATCTGTCAGGTTTGGCTAAGGAAAGTGAATTCGCATAAATACCATAGTGATTCCTTAATAAATTTCTTAAAAGGTGTGCATCTTCAGTTGGAAATCTACACTGGTCATTAAACAAAACTAACTTTCAGGTGGCCTTTCAGGGATAGATTATGACCTTGGCTAATTTGACTTGCTATGACAGGCTTTGTGTTGCTCCTTTGAATAATTGATATGGCCTGTGTACCACAATGTTCATCATAGACTGTAGTGTTATTTAAGGAGAATGAAAAAGAAAAAGCATTTAATATTTGATCCCCGTGCTGTATCTATTAGTGATCTCAGAATTCATATAGTTACTGTTTTAATTCTTGATTGCTTGTTCTCTCTTCTTTTTTTGTAGTTGTCCTGATGTAGACTAGCAGGACCTTTAGCTTTTCGTATATTTGTGTTCGTCTGTACCATACTAAGCATGATGGTAATACCTAGGGAATAATAAATAATGGGAATCCAAAACTGAAAGGGTAATCGTGGTAGGAGTGATTTGCTGATGGTGCAAAACAATAACAGACTAACATATAATTGAAACTGTGGATGTAATCTGCTGTGATTCTTACCTTATTAATCTAAAGGTGTGGCCTGTGAAGACTATAAATTTTCTTTTTCTAGTCCTACGTCAGAACTTGAGTAATCAAGATGCTTGCATGAGGCTGGAGCTTTGGATGGTGGGATCTATGTTTTTCCCAGGTCACACCTCTTCATGAAAGATGAAGACAATTACAGGCTTTAGTTTGGTCTCTCCTGCAATCTCCTAGAGTATTCACAGCAAGTTACATTCATCACAGAGGTAACATTACAGTCATTCCACCCTTATTTCATAAGTTATTTCAACATGGACATATAATCAGATTGTAGCTTTTATATATAAAATATGGAGCCTGGCAGTAATTGTATAATCCATACATTTTGAAAAAAAGTCAAATGCACTGATGTGACAGCACGATGATGGACTGTGACTTTTTCAGTATGTTCAAACATGTCAGTTTTATTAGCATTTTGGGTAATGTAATTCAAACGACCTGAGTTAAAAACATTGAGCTAATCCTTTAACATCATTCTTCTGTAGGAAATATTGTATATTAATGGCATCAATAATTTCTAATTTATTTGCATGAAAGTTTTCCTGACTTTTTTTTTTAAAGCTTAAGCTCTTTTGTAGAAAAATATTTGGAGAAATAATGTGTGTGAAAGATTTCAGTCACAGTACTCCATTAAAACCTTTTGCGATGACAAGCAGCATTTTTGCATTAGTGTGTACACCATTAAGAAAAACATAACTGCTTTGCCTAGTTTTTTTGTCTTTTTGATATATACAGATTTGTGTTTCTGTACATGAGATAAAATTTATGGACTAATTGTTACATGAAATGTGGTTGAACTGAAGTTGTTGAATGGGTCCTACATTTGAATTTCCTAACATGATTTAGAATTTAAATGTTCTCTTTTCTGGGGAAACAAAAAGGTTGCACTGGATGATCCATCACTCAAATAAAAACATTGGTTAAAGGTATGTCTGGTCTAGTCATTCATTCAAGTTAATGCTGCGTTATTATGGTGCATGTTAAAATTACTTGATTTACTATTTAGATTGCACTTGCTGGATTATAGTTTATTCTTTTGTAATGAGCACATCACCAAAAATGGAGGGAGGCAGGGAGAGAGACACATGGTGACCTGATTCAACAAACTGTGGTGGCTGCTGTTCTTCCAGTGATTTTTTTTGTTTTTTTAAATGGTATTAAGAATAGCTGTTTGCTTGTCCACAGAACTAGCCAGTAGGCGTAGTAATCTCTCTTCTGTGCCTTGTATTAAGTAAAGAGTTAAACAGAAATGGTACTTTCACTTTGGACAGGTTAGTGGTCAGCAGCCAGCCAGTTATTCTAACCCAGGAAGGTTTTGTTTTGTGTCAGCTTTGGTAGCTCTGTAGAAATCCAGTACTGCGCTGCATAAGGTGCGGCTGCATCCAGTGCCTCGCCAGCAGCACGGACTTGGAAGTCCTGCTCCCCCTGCAAGAATCGACTGAAGTGAGCAGAACAAATGATGGCCATTCTTAGTGAACAGGAAGACACGTAGGAAACGAACAGCACACCTTGCTGGCGGTGCTTAGTGCTAATAAAAGGTATAGGATTAACCCTGGATGTGTTTGAGAGAGTGAATTAGGAGTAGGACTGCACAGGAGGCGGCCTTGTAGAGCTCTGTCACAAAAGTGACTCAGGAGGTTCCGTGACCAAGGAGGAAACAGGACCCAAGGGCAGGTTTACAAAGGTTTTGCTGAAGTTTAATCATGATCATGAGACACCCTTCTCCATTAGGAGAGGGAGAGAGCCCACCCCTTTAAAATTTGCAGTAGCTTATATACAATTTGCGACAAAACGCTATGCAAACATATCCAGTCTTATAATTACACCGGTCCTGACCCTGCAAATCATCTCCTCTCATTTCCATGCACAGCAGGGCGTCCGGCACGGGCCAGGTGCGGCCTTGAGTTGGCTCCAGTCCTCTGTTTTGTCTCCCTGAGACCTTGGTCTTCTCTGAAGTTGAAGTTTTCTCAAAAGAGGACTTCGGATGTTTTGTCACGTAATCGGTTTGTTGCTCCCGTTACATCCTGCAAAAGTGCTCAGGCCACTGCTTACAGCTCTGGGCAGAGACAAAGTGATCAGAGCCTGGCGTCCAGGCAAAGCAGTGAGCTCTTTCCTTGCAGAGCAGGGCAGAGCGGTTAACGCTTTCCTCTTGCCTGGTCCAGGGTGTCAGAATTAATGACATCTTTCTGGTAACACCAGAGCAGTTTAATCTTTTTTCTGTTGCCTTTGCACTGAACATCCTTACAGCATGAAACAAAAGTTTATAAAAGTTTAAATGAAAAATACCTATGCGTATTTTTCTTCTAAACTGGGTACTTTTTAAATTTTTGTCACGTTAGTCTATGCTAACACAAAAGCTCAATGAATTTATTAACGTGTGTGTATAAAACCAGTGAAGAGGCAAAAAACATAAAAATGTTGCTCTTGCAATTTCTAATTTCTCACCTGCAGAAATTCCAATCGTGTCTTTTGCTTTGCAGAAAGAAGTTGTATGTTTAAAGTAGGGAAGTACACCTACCTTGCTGGTCAGGAACTACGAATTCCGGTGATCTTGTTTCTGGCCAGTGCTGTTTCTGCCATCTGCCAGCAAAGGGTCTGTAGTTGTAGAACAGCCTATAGCCCGTTCTATGTTTTTATTATATATGGGTGGAGGTTTTCTTATTTTACGGAATTGCAGTTCTGCAACATGTGAAGATGAAAGAAGGTTGCGTCCCAAACTTAGGAAACAGCAGCCATCTATAGCTTTGGAGCAGAACGAAGTCTAATTACCTTCTTTCCTCAATATGAAAAGGAAAATTCAGTAAGTGCTAGCAAACTCATGTGCTTGTTTACAAAGAAATAACCCTAGTGCAATTTAGAAACAGGCAGTGGTGATCCAAAAAGTAAAATGCTTGTTTGTAAGACTCATGACTGCTTTCCCGTGCTGCATTAACAGAGTTGTTGATTGCTGATTTATTTTTGTTGTTGTTCTACAGCAAGGTGACCTTTTCTCTGGGTAGTCTGGCCTACTGAACCACTGCCTGTAACTTCCTGGGTTATATTTGACAGGGCTGGAAGGTTGCAAATGTTCTTGGTTTTCTTTGGTCCTTAGCAGTTCAAGCAGAAATTTTAATTGCCTCTGCCTTTCTAAGTGTAAAAATCATAGAATGGTTTGGGACCTTAAAGGCCACGTTGTCCCACGCCCCTGCCATGGCAGGGACACCTCCCACTAGACCAGGTTGCCCAAAGCCCCATCCAACCTGGCCTTGAGCACTTCCAGGGATGGGGCATCCACAGCTTCTCTAGGCAGCCTGTTCCAGTGCCTCACCGCCCTCATAGAAAAGAATTTCTTCCTGATGTCTAATCAGACTCTACCCTCTTTTAGTTTAAAGCCATTTCCCTTTGTCCCATCAGTACACTCCCTGACAAAGAGTCCCTCTCCAGCTTTCCTGTAGGCCCCCTTTAGGTACTGGAAGGCTGCTGTAAGGTCTTCTCAGAGCCTTCTCTTCTCCAGGCTGAACAACCCCAGCTCTCTCAGCCTGTCTTCGTAGGAGAAGAGACTTCAGCTGTTATGTGTGTGTGGCTCATGTAGTAGACGTGGAGGAAGTACGCAGACCAGTTAAGGTATGCAGTATTTCAGTGTCTAGATCTAGATATATACACCTCTATAGATTACTGTTTTGCTACAAACATACATATAGATTGTTTCCTGTCTGGTATGTCTTTGTTTCACTGTAATTAAAAGGAAACTTTCTTGCTGTGCTTAGCCCCATTTTTGGCATTTCAAAAGATTCTCTCAAAATGTAGGTGCAAATGTGTATGTGTTAAAATTGCAGTTATCCAACCCATTCTATGATTCTTCAAATAGTAACACAAAGTCATCAATTTTATATAGAAATCATCATTTCATGTGATATTTTTGTTTCGGAATCTATATGGTAATGTGTGATAAAATACTTTTGTAGGAAACATTTAAGCAAGAAGGTTGAAAGCATGGAGCTCTTCAGAAGAATTCTAATTAAAACAAAGAAACAAACTGTGTACTGTTTGGATTGCCTTAAAAGCTCCAGCATGGCTCTATGCTTTTGCTATGCAAGACAAGTTTGGGCTTGCTCTGGAAGCTTCTGTGGCCTGCCCATTTCCATCCTGTGCAGGTTAGTGACTGCGTTTGTCTGCTTTGGGTACGTTAGTAGAATGCATTTGCTATAAACACATGAGGTAGTCCACCCAGAGCTGGTTTTAAGACACGCCTTAGCAGGAGGAAGCTTGCTGTATCATCCTGTAAGGATGGCACGTAACATGTTGGCACCACGCGCTTCCGTGCTTCTGCGCTGGAAAAGTGCGAACGGGTGAGCTAGCTGTTCCAGCTCCAGCGAGGAAGCATCAGACTCGCTGCTCATGTGCTTCCTGGCGTCTCTGTTCCTGCTGGGCAGGTTGGGTGCTTCTAGCAATCGCCACGTTGGCTGTAATGTGTGTGCTTCGGCCGAGCAACACGCGTCCTGTACGCCCGGAGCTTGCTCGAAGTGCCAGCTTTACTGCTTGTGTTCTGCACCTGCACAGCGAGTCCTGTGTGGTTTGCCAGTGTCAGATTTACTGGTGCAGGTGCACACTGCGTGGTGCGCGCAGTAAGCTCAGCGCTTCTGAGGAGCATGTATTGACTTTAATGTGATGCACAGCATAGGTGTGCACCTCTCTCCCTGAGAAACATGGTGTAGAAGTGCAGCACTCCTGCACTTTGCAGTCCGTGGGTCTGCTAACCAGGAGAGAGGTGTACCTCTTGCATGCTTGTCTTCCACTGAATGTTTAAGTGAAACGGTATGTATATTATATTATATATAGTACGTTATATACTATGTGTTATATAGTACATACTATATGTTATACATATACATACTACATACTACATACATAGTATATACATACTATATGTTATATAGTATGTTATATTTCAGTTGGATTGTTCCAAGTACTTGGGAAACGGATAGCAAACTCCAGAAATTCAATAAGGGAAAAATTCTGCTTTCTCCTTGTTCCTTGCTGTGTAACATACCTTCTGTAGGGATGTATAGACGTTGGATGTGGGACAGTGGATATGCAGGAAGGACAGCACTGATCCTCGTGTTTTGTTTTGTTAGATTTTTTACATCTGTCTTCACCTCCAGTTTTCGATGCCAGTAGAGTAAAGGCTGTTCCTTTTCATGCTCCCCATGTGAGGCAAATCTGGATATATCTTACTCTTTAAAGAGGAGGGGGTTCTCACCTTATGTCGTATAAATTATTAATAGGATGTACATTTCTGAAAAGTCAAAATGGAACAATGAAAAATCTAAAAGGATCCATAAACTGCAAGTTGTCTGTTTGTTTTGGCAACAGCAGAATAAAATGCACTGAATACTCAAAATTACTAGCTTAGCATGTGTATCCTTTACTGGGCACAACCTGACTGTTGTAAGTCAAAGCTAATTTTTTTTTTATTGGATCCAGTGGTAGCATAATATCTAAGTTCAAAGATGCACTACGTAAAAATGGTTTATGGATGTTTTCTTCAAAATCTGCCAACTTACTTTCTATTGTTTTCAGTTTTATTGGTATAACAATGGAATGATTTGAATTGCATTTGTTTTTTTCTCCCTGTTGTTCAAATTTTCAGTTTAAATTATTTACAAGTCTGAGACTTGGAGATGAGAGCCTAATGAATGCTTTTAAAAATAAAACCTTCTTCTTTACGCATGTTATGCTTCATGTTTTGAATTTATAACACAAGCCTTAATGAATAGTTTCCTAGTTACTCTCATCTTAGAATTTATGAGCTGTCCTATTTACAGTTTTTACCTAAACAGGAATTATCTTTCCATTGTATACCTTAAATGAAAAGAACTCTTCTGTTAACAAGCTTAAACTGCTAATTAGGGGTAATATAGCAATAAATACTATGTCAAACCTTTTAACAATGAGAAGATGCAATATTTAGTATTTGGGTCTTTTCCCACTGCATTCCATGTAGAATAGAGTGTTGTGTTTTTTTGATACTTCATTTCAGTATCGGGTTAATAAAAAGTATTTTAAGGAAAAATAGTGGCCTATAAGTCCTTTCCTTACAGGAAGCTGATTCATTTATGTCCTATGTTTAAGACAATATGTTGGTGCCCACACGCTGTAGTGTTGGTTACCATTGCAAGGCTTCAGAAAAACAGCAGAAGTATGAAAGAACCCTGATGACTTCACGTATATGTGCGTGTGATGTTTTGTTAATAGTTAAGCTATTCTGCTCAAAAAAATAGTAGAACCAGCAGTAGTTGCTTTGTTTTGAGTGTACATTAATGTAATTTAATCAGGAAGGAAAGAAAACCTGGGACTAGAAATTTGATGTTATTTACCCGAATATAAATCGGAGTATCTCCATTTAGTTTAACAGAATTTTTTCAATTTGTGTCAAAGTGATCAAAATCAGAACCTGATACAAGCTCTCCATCTCATAATTTGTGCATATAAAAACAAAGAAATAAAATTGGACTTTTTTTATTTGTCTAAATATTACCCAAAAAATCCAGAGCAGAGATTTTGTTATACAGTGCTGTTTCTTGCTGGTACCAGGAGCTTTGCCGGGATATGCCATAAGAAAAAACATCTCTTTTTGTTGTTGTTGCTTGTGATTAGACTTCAGTTGTCAAAGCTACAGACTTGTGAACTGGAGAGCCATTCTAAATCTAGGTAGCTTGAAACCCCTTGACGAGTATTTTCATGGACTTCTTTGTGTGTGCTTCTGATGATGCCTGCAGAGGGTTGCATGTAGGCTTTGTTCCCTGTCTGATTTTCTTTGTGTCACTGAGGGAGTTTGCAATACGGATAGCAAAATGAGGAAGGAAAGAGAGGAAGAGACTGAAGAGAAAGGTAGTGTAGGTCCGGCTTTGCTGGTGTCCCTTCTGCTGCTCCACAGCAGACATGTGATAGGATGAAAGGAGCTGCTTGTCTGGAAACCCAGGAATCCCCCTTGGGCACAAGATTATTAGGTATCATAGACAGTTGGTTGGAGAGGACAAGAAAACACCTGGGAATGCATTTTGCCAGGTCTGTTCAGGCTACTCAAGTTTCCATTTCCGTGTGAAAAACGTGCTGAGCTTTGCAAGCGGAGGCTGACTTGAAGAATACCGTCTCTTTTTCCTCATTGTCATCATTATGATTTTAGATGTTGCTAGTATCAATACAGTATATTCTGAGGTACAATGTTGAATAAACCTTTTTTTTTCGGTCAGAGAATGGGTACCTTTGTATTTTGTGTGCAAAGGGTATATGCCATGTGCAAGGGGTACCCTGTCGGGGGAGATTTCTTAGGAGGAGGAGGAGGCATGCAGGTAGAGGTAGTACCTTAGACCAACTACTGCAGATGGAGAAGTAGGCAGGCTTTCAGGCACGCAAGCCTTTCTTTAAGCCTGCTACTCATACCAAGATAATTAAAAATATACTTGAAATGGAAAAAAAAAAGTTAATCTCTGAAGTTTATATTTAAATGTTGTACGGAAGTGCAGATATGTAAGGAGTGTGTCTATTTATGGGGTCAAATAGTATTTTATTTATACATTTGTTATAAGTACTCAAAGGTCATTAGACTTGTAATTACAGAGTTTCGGATAACATCCTACCTAACTGACAGTGCTGAGAAAACTTCAGTTCATGTCACTGTAGCCATAGTTTCACCCTAATTTTATTTTTTTTAATTAATTTTCATCCTTCTAAGTTATGTTTCAAAGCTCGATAGTATCTGTTTTGGGAGAGGAGAAATATGCCACGTAAGTATTTAAATTTTATTTGAATAAAACACCTAGAGAGCACAGAAAGAAAGGGTGGTATAGTCCCTGAAATAAAATTGCAGTGGGGATTTTGCTTTATGAAAGAAGATGTTCAGAGTGTTGGAATTGTCTAAACCATCAGAATTGCCAAGCATAAATAATTACATAATTTCACACTTTCCAGTGAAGTCAGACCCTGATTAAGAAGTTGACAGCCTGAGAGAGTCCGCTCTTTGACAGTGATGTCTGTATTCCCTAAATTTGTAGAGACGAATTGAGGAAAACAGAGTGAGATGTAAACCATTTACTTTGAACAAGAACTCTCACTGACAAATAGAGAATCTTCTTTTTCTTAAAAAAGTTTTCAGACTTTAGATGCATAGTTATTTCAGCTTCTCCACTTTCAGCTAGTGTAGATTTTGCTGATACCAGGTCTTCTCACTGTCTTGGTCCTCACTGTCTTTCAGTATGTTTGATATTCATATTGCTTTTTTATTCCTTCTTCCTTGCTGTGCTTTTTTTCTTCCTTTTCTTAAACAAATAGATGATATGGTAATACGAACTCTAATAGGAAAAAGGCATTGTTTAACTCAGTTGGGGTACTACTAATCCAGTCACCAAATGTAACCATAACACAGCATGCATTTTAATTATTAAATATAATGGAAACTTTGCATTTTAAATCTAGAGCTATAAACCACTTTTTTGAAAATGCACACTTCAGCGCTGTGATTTTAGACTGTAGTGAGTTACAGGGCAGTATTGTTTGATCAGTTATTAGAAGTTCAAGATTAGTAGCATTCAGTGCTTGTGTTAATTTTGAGAATACATATAGAAGTCACTGTAGGTCAAACTGAAGCTCAGTCTTGTTTAGTTTTAATGATTTAGTCAGCTGACTGGACAAAGCAACGTAAAAATGCGTAGCTAATGCAGTCATGCCAGTCATTCCAAATAAGGATAATTTAAAGACATTTTCAAGACTAATACTCCCCCAAATTCCAGTACTTTGTAAAGTGTGCTTTATTATTAAATGACATATTGTTGAGGTTTTTCTTTTAGATATTTATTTGTTTGAATAGTTCTACAAAGTGCTCCTAATGCACTTTCAATATCTTTCTACTGAAAACAGCTGAAGGGTAGAGCAACTAGTATGTGTTTGCTTATGTTTGGTTGATACCTTTTTTGTAATGAATACATTTTTTCTATAAATTCTAAGAATAAATAAATATAATGAATTCTAACAGAAATACTCTTAGTGTCTAAATGCTTTTTAACATGAAAAATAAAAATACTCTTAGAGTGAATGTGGATTTTAGTGAATCATGAAAAGTTATTAATCTGTGCACGAGATGTGCATGCTTGGAGGTCTGCTCTGTTTTCAGAAGTAGGGGACATCTTGTTATTGAGCAGTTCCGTTTGGCCTGGAGGAGGCTTTGCTTAGGTGCTTGCTTCAGAATGCCAGGATGTTTGTCAGCTGGCATGCTCTAAGTGCAGGACCAAGGCTCTCCCGATTTGTGAGAGGTAAAGAGTGCAGTAGTAGCCCTGCAGAGTCTCCCCCTTGGAGAATGTTATGAATGGGATTAACTTCTGCTTCTGCCTGTCCTTTACAGATTCTCCTCTTATGTGTGGATAATGCAAACATCGATAAATATGTATAGACCTTTTCCATATTTTGCTCACAACTTAGCTTTAATGATGTGTTGCATTAGTCATGTTGCATAAAAAAAGAAGTATAAAATCATATACATTTCAAAATAGCAATTCACTGTAGAGGCAGAATGAGTTTAAACCCCAAAAGCAGCAAGAAATCATTGGCTTTAAGGCAGTTGTCTGAAGCTTTTATTACAAAAAGCTATGTTTTGGACTATGACCACCTCCAAACTTGAATCACCTTAGAGAACCAATGACTTTGTAAACATTGCTGATTCGTATTGTTCCGTGAGTGGGTTGCAAACTGCTCACACTGGCCTCGCAGACTGGTTAAAGAACTGCTGGGTGCAAGCCTTTTCTGACGAGTAAAGTTAAAGTTACGGACTCTATGAAGGCTAGTGCTTGAGCTGGTGGCCTGGGCCATCCCTGAGCAGAGGAGTGCAGCTTCACCCCGGGCAGCCACAGGCATCTCTCGGCTACGGGTGCCTGCCAGCTCCCCCGTGCCCCTGAGGCAGCGGCAGCGCGGCGTGCCTGCCACTCCTGCCAGCCTGACCGGCTCACTGCTATGCCGTGAGAGCCGAGGCAGGGCTGTGCTCCCTGGCAAAGTGGAGGCTCTGAAGGGTGAGGTACAGCTTGCTTCTGTGCTTTTTGTCGTGCTCGAGGGCAAGGCTGAAAATAAGGTACTGGTGGTTGGAAATGGCCTAGGTTGCAGCACAAACCTTCAGGTCACGGTTGTTTGTCTCTTGTTGCCTTATTTTGTGCTTCGTTTTGGAGTTGACCTTCTTATGTATGAGTTGTTTTCTATATTTATGTATGTTTCTATATTAAATAAATTCCTTTTTATACCCTTTAGCCCTTTGGCTTCTGTGAACTTCTGATGCTTGCTGTCTGCCTCTATCTTCCTGTTGCAGTTTTCCTCGCACTGAGTGTTGTCTGACCTCCAGTTCCTGCATTCTCAAGTTTTAGGTCTTCAGCTGGAAGAAGCCCTCTTTTGTCTTTCCTCCGAGGCAGATGATTTCTGTGCTTCTCGCCATCCTCGCTCATGTTCAATTCCTCAAATTCACAGTAGCACGGGTGACTCCGGCAGTCAGCAGCGGGACCGGGAGCTTTCCGAGGCCGCGTTATCAGCCTCTCCTTTGCCGGCCTGCTGCTGGCCCAGGTTGGCAGCGGTGGCCGATACCTGGTGCCCACGGCTCGGGGCGGCGGTGCAGCCCACTGGCCGTCTCCCATTCCTTCGCGGCTCACTCCCAGCTCCCTCACTGTTTATTGTAACGCGGCCTCTTCTGGGCCTGTGGGCAGAGGGAGCGGGGCGAGAGGGGAGCCCAGAGCGGGCAGGGGTGCACCGGGGGTCCCTGCCAGCGCTTCCTCTCCCCGGGGTGAGGCCAGGCTCCTCAGCCTGCTGGAGGAGCGAGCACGGCAGCCGGACCCTTCCTCTGCCCTTTCCTCTGGAGCAGTTTCATCGGAGGAGGTGGGCAGGCCGACTGGGGAGGCCGCGTGGCCCTTACTCACACACCGAGGCGGCTAGGCCTTGAAGTTTCCGATTCTTTTCCGATTGCTTTTCTTCTTCCCTCGCGTCCTCCTTATTTATTTTTTTAAATTTGTAAAAGGAAAAGTGTACCAACTCTAAGTATGAAGTGAATTTTTACAGCCCAGTCATAAATTCCAGAAACTAGGGGGTTTATAATGGAAATGCTTAGAGGGGGAGAGGGGAGGGTGTGCTATAATACATATGTAACCTTTTTTCCCTCTCGTTAGTGAATAGACCGTTTAAACTAAATTAAGTAAAGGATATAAATTCTGTTGTTTCAGTTTTTAATATTTCATGGCTGATTTTATAGATAAAAATTACATTTAACAGTAAATATGAAGAAGAATTTATACAGCCTGTTCTAGTTTGATATGGAACAGCAAATCCCATTTCTCTGTAGCTGTAAAGAAAATTCATTATAATGTCTTTGGTTGTAAGAGATGGCTTCATTGTGATTAGTTACACTGATAATAAAACAACCTTTTTACAAATGGCACAAGATACATGGGATCTCATGTGTCTGCCTTTTAACAGCATTGAATTTGTGCATTTGGTACCTTTATTCTGTAGTCCTTTTTTCTTTTATAATTGGGCACTTTAAAAATCTGAAAGTTATTAAAAGTAGTCTACTATAACTTAATTTTTTGTTCTAAGTTGTTGAGTTTTCTAAATCAAAACTAATTACAAAAACATGTTTTTATGTTAGTTTGTTAAATTGTGAATAACAAATTTGGGGGATAAAATAATAAAATTTGCGTATCAGACATTACTTTGTGAATCCTTTTTAAGCATCTAAAGAAATATTTTGACTTTCAAATGCCCTATTCCCCGTGACTTCAGTTGGATTTAGAAGTTTGGGGGTATTCTTGTTATTTAAAACAGATAGCGGCACTAGGATGTCTACTAAGCACTTGACAGTTCAAGTGTAGGCTTTTTTGGGGAGGAGTTGGTAGCCATTAAAGGGATATTTATTTATTTTTTCCTTTGTATGTGCCTCTAAGAATACCTAGATTTCCATAGCACAATAATGCAAAATGAGTTTGATGAGAAAAGTATAATGGTTGTTTTAATTAGAACCTTTGCATATTTATATTGCTGTGATTTGTGCTGTTACAGAGGTTTAACAAGTAAAATCTTTTGTATTGTTTACTTTATAGAAATAATATTTTAGAGTCTTGAAAAATGGTGCATGTGCTACAAAGTGATATTTTTAATTGTAAAATAGAATTACAGGGCAACTGTTAAAAGTGAATTCCTTTCCTGCTTCATGTAAAAAGTGGAAGAATATGCTGCTTTAGAGTGGGGAACGCTGTAGAGCTGACAAAACAGAAGTTGTACTTGATTATCAAATATTTATGGAAATTACCGGAAAGTGAAAATCTGAATCATAGTGCTTGGGAAAAATAGGCTGTACTGCTCGAGTGTTCTGGAAAATACAAAATGGAACAGAACGCTGAATATTAGGTTTCACTTTAAAAGACATAAACAACATTTTTGCTCTTGTTTTCTGCAAGCTTTAATTTTAGAGTGTTACCTCTCTTTACATTGATTATTACAGTTAGGAAAAGAAGTCTTGTAGCACTTGTGTGTTCTCACAAAACAAATACCAGGAAAATGGCTATTGATGACTGAAACATGGGACTGAATATTCTTTTTACCACTTGAGAGCAAAACAGACTGTGCCTGTACTTTTTGCTAGAGGAAGCAGCCTGTCTGGCTTGCAGCCTGCTTTCTGTGTCCATATTGCTCTGTCAGAGAAATTAACTCTATGTATAACTTGGGCTGATGCAGCTCCACTGCTTAGTAAGCTGAGAGTGTGGAGCCAACATGCTGCCCTGTCTAAGGTGGGGGAAAAACTAACTTTGTATCCTGGCTGTGCTCTGTTGTTATAAATCATCCTGCAGGTAGCCTATAAGGGTGAGCTTGTGGTCCTCCAGATCCTCGTAGAGTTTGAGCTGAGTGATAGCCTACTTAGTAATATGTCAATTTTTTCTCAAAGGAAACGTTGGGACAGCTGTAATTTCTTATTCTAGCTTGGTCTCGGTGAGCGTGCCCATTGTCGCCACAGAATATATTTTCTTTGTTCATTAAAACCTATTGATCTCAGGAAAGTTTGTAAGATTGATTTTAACTCAGTGCTTTTCAGGGAATTAGTAGTATTTTTAGCAATAACACTCTCCTAATGCATTCCCAAGAGAGACTGATGAATAAAGGAAATACAAAGGCAACTTAGTCAAGTTGCAGTCCCCAAGGTCTCCTCGCATGCGGAAAAATTGGGTGGCTCTGCTGGCATGTGATGCGTGGAGCCTCGTCTGGAAAGGGCTCCCCAGCCTGTTGTGCTTGTTCAGGCTGCTTGCCCAAAAGAGATGTGGGGAGAAGGAGGCAATGGCTGCGGTCACTGAATTCACCGGAACCTGTTTTTCCTCCCCGCAGATAAGGAGCGCTACAGATGTTACCCTGAGCAATTCAGCCTTAGGTGCTGCTGCTTCTGAGCCTTGGGGAGAGGAGAAGACTGTTTACCTTGGACTCCAAGTCTGATGTTTCTCAGAGAGCTCTTTGATAGTATGGGGTGCAGATTGGAGGTACGATTTTGTGGTAAACTGAAGAAAACGCACTGCAGTCCCATGTAGCTGTTACATAATATAACTCAAAATACTGAGAATATTTTGTAGTAGATATCCAGGTAATAGAAAACTAATAAACAAGATGCAGCTGTTAGATACAACAGAATGAAGCTGTATAATTTCTGTAGATACTAAGGAAGTGGTCTGGTCCCCAGTGCAACTGCACTGCATGTACCGTTCCTAGAGGAGAAATGAAAATTTTCATTGCCAGTTGAGTCCTTGTTTGGGAATGCACTTGAACAAATGTGCCTAACTTCAAACCTAGGAGGAATCATTCTGTAACTATGCCTGTGCTTAAGTATATTGCTAATTCTGGAAGAGAACTAAATTTCAGGGACTGATTTCAGTAGGCACAGGATTTGTTGCATTGACACAAGTAGACATGGGGGAACATGGATACTATTGATAAGGAGTGCCATTTGAAACCATGGTATTTGTTCCAAAAGTATCAGTGCTGTGAATTCTTTGTACAAGGGTGTAATTGGGGGTTTAGAGGTGATGGTGGTGTCAGCAAGGGGCTGTCCCTTCTCCTCTCCAATTCCTTCTCATCCCTCTGGTTAGGACCTGTCTTGGGGTGATCTGGTTTCTGTGCACAGGCTGTGGTGCAAGATGGATGCTGCTTTCACATCCCCCGCCCCTCCTCTCCCGGGTCTAAAGGGCGCTTCTCTGCAGCACTGCTCCTGCCTCAGTCGCCTTCTCTCTCCATCTGCTGACCAGGAGTTTGTTTTGCTGGTTGGCTTTCGGCTTCTCTTCTCTCCACTGCTGGAGGAAGGGTACCCTTTGTAGCTCCATGGCATAGCTATGGCAAAGGGCTTGGGGATGGGGAAGGGAGGAGGCTCCATATTGTGCCATAAGAGTATCGCAGGCACTGCAGAAGTCAGTAATAGTTTTTGTATCATCTCATATTGCATGTGCCACCATAACATCTGTATGCCTCCCATTGCTGTCTTGTATTTGCTTCCATCTGTTGACGCAGCCAGTGATGGAAATTAGAGTAAAATTCAGTGGCAAACTCTTGAACTTTTCAGAGTGCAGAAGTATGTAGCTTTAAAAGGTGTTCAGTGACTTCAGCTGAAGCATGGGTTTGTTCGCTTTAAAGCAAATAACAGTTATTACGGAGGAAGCGAAGCTTTGCACAGCTATGCATGGTTTAAGTCTTGGTGACAATCATCTAAGGTTATTGGGGAAAAAATCACCCTATCTGTTGCAGAGGAGCTGGCGGTACTGTTGTGATTGCTTGCATGTATTATAAGAAACTGTTGAGGAGAAAAGGCATAATTTGACATGCAGCCTTTCCACTGGGTGTTAAAGGTTTATCACCTATGTAGCTGAGAACTGTGTACAGCTATCATCCTTTTATACTAATTTCTAATGGTGGATATTACTTTCTCTTTGTTAGAGATACAGTCATACAAAGAAATGAAGCTGCTTCTTATGCTTTGCTGAAGTGTACTGGAGGGCTAACATACTGTGACAGGGATTAAGGACAGCATCTATAGCACAGAGCCCTTCTGAATACACCAGAATGAGAAACAGCCCCTCACTTCAACTGTTCCTCTCCCCCCGCCCCCTCTGCCTTATTTAAGCAACTGAGCTGGAAAATCAAAACTGAAAAGAAAGTCTGGGTTTCATATGTCTTACAGGATTGAGCTGAAATACTTTGCGTGCTCACTTCTATTTTATTGTACAGAAGAATAGGTCTTGTCTTTGTGTAATAAGCTAATAGTTAAAATTGAGGACATCTCTGTGTGTTAATACCGATACTATGTTGATTTGATATATGCATATATGTAAACGTATATATTCTAATGAGTATATTTTTAACTGATAATAATACCAGCTGTCATTTTTGTAGATATGCCCACCAGAGAGACATATAATACATTTCTCTTTGAACTGCTTTTCTCAGATGAAATGCAATTACTTCTGTGTGTGAAGTGGCCACCAGGTGTCATCAGAATGCTTTTATTTTTATTAATTTCTTGTTTTCTTTAGAAGTGTATGCACAATTTGTATTCTCTGGAAACTTTCTTAACCTACGGCATGAATAGTCCTAACTCCTTATGTGACCCATTCAGTGAAAAACTCATGCAGCCCTTTTCCTCTTATCATCAACCTATTAAAGGATCTCAGCTGAAAACAGGAAGCACAGTAACACCAAGTGCGTACATATACACACAAATTGTTATATGCATTCTGTGCCACAGTCACTTAAAAGACGGCGATAAGTACATTAAGCCAAACCATGTGGGCCTAATTTACTTTAGTAGAACTTAGAGTCAGTAAAGAACAACAAGCAAGGCAATTAAAATGATCAGTCGGAAAATACTAGCATTTAAAACATGTTGGATTTCCCTTGCTACCTTCCACTATCCTCCCTCCTTTTTATGCCTTTTATACAGTTTTGGTGTCCTAACTTCACATCGAACATATTGTTTATTTATTTAATTTAGTTCTGAATGTTTTGGCGTACTTGTACTAATTGTGGATAAAATACATCCAAACTATTGTCAGCCTACCTTTAATTTGAAATGGTTTTGGTTACGTTCTTTTTTATATGTACAGTGAGCTATTGCTCAGTGAGTAGCTGGGTAATAAATAACTGAAAAATGCTCAATATCTTCTTTTTAATTGTGTTTTTTGTTGTTGTTATACAAGAAATGAAGAGAACATTTCAATGCAAAAAAATGCATCTTTTTTTTTTTTTCCTTCTTCCTTGCAGTTTTTTCTACTTCCTACTTCCCTTCTGCATGTGGTTTCAACTTACTGAAAAAGCGGGTTCTTGGCTCTCAGCCCGGCAGAGAGCCAGCCGCTTGCTCTGGGCTTTCCAGCTGTGCTGGTGCTGCTACCCCTCAAGCAGCGTTAGCAGACAAGTGCAGCCCAGACTGTGATGGTGGAGGCCTCTTGGCTGCTTTTCGTTATGACACAGTAATTTACAACAAGGGGCCAACAAAGCCATCTTCTCTCGTCTTTTTTTGGTTTTAAGAGAAAGTTGATGAAAATTTAGTAAATCTTGGCAAGTATTAGACATCAGAATAGCTGTGTAGGAAATTTGTACTCTTTATGTTTTAAAGGAGAACAGAGTCAGAGTTTCTAGGGTAAAAATTCTAAGAGCCAGCTTGCAAGAAATAGCAATTTTGCCTTGGTTTTGTCTTTCTCGGCCAAAGCACAGGAAAAAGTTAAAAGTTTTAACTTTTTTTTTTTTTTTTTTTGTCTGGTGGCAGCATGGTAGCGATAGTGCATTTGTGCTTCCTCTGACACATTTCAGCGTGGTCCACTGTATATAAGAGGGTACCACAGCCCATGATAGAGGAGAGATTCAGGTTGCATTTACTTTTTGTTTCTCTCTAGTTTTAATTGATGAAGTTGATCAGAATTGCATTTTGCATGAAACCATGTAATTCTGAGAATTCCAACAAACCAAGGGTCTCATTACTTCATTACTGTGTATGAAAAATGATTTTTTTTTCTTGGACCTGATGAACACTCTAAACTGTTTTGAGAAGACTGAAGTACTGCTTTTCATCCATAAATGTCACAGTGCTATCGAAATACAATCTTTCTTGGATTCTTAAAAGTTTGTTGTATATTTTTACTGCTATTGTTATATCTATGTCTCCCTCTGGAAATAGTCAAAATTTTTTGAATTTACAATTCGTAACACAAGGATCTCTTTAAATTTTAAAAATTGAAAATCTTGGGGTTATTCAACACTTTTTAGGAGGTACTAGTGCATTTTCTCTTATTCTCTGTTCTGGGCATGCAATTGTTTCCCACAGCACTTGAAATGCCTTTTTTTTTTTTTGTGGACTCTCATCAAAACTAGTCTAATGAGCGGTCACTACTGCTTTTAGCAGCATTTGGCTCTTTCTGACGTGAGTGGATGGTGAATTAAGAAGCTTTCTGTTCTTCCATTTTTTGTGCGAGAAAGAATATACGTATTTTTTATGTCAGGAGTGCATAAAGACTTCCTTTATTTTGGCTTTTTTTGTCGTTTTTCTTTTTTTGTTTTTGTTTCCCACTGAAGGACTTTCAGTGTTTGGAAGCAGAAGCAAGAAGGACATGAGTAGTATTGTAGGGTGCATTCCCCTGTGATGCTTATGAGAAAGTGACGTTAATGAGTGCAGATAGCTCATGGTCATAAGTGATACTGAGGTGATGACTATCACTGGGCTTTTTGTTTTGTTATTTTAACTACTGTAGATACATCAGTGTGGAAGTTTCAGAGCTTTTAGTCTTTGAAAGCCTATAGCTTGTTTGGAAGCCTCCTCTGGCGGCTCTGGTGCCCTAAAAAATGAGTTGCTTTACATAAAGAAATGGATTGCAATGTGTAGCTTGAAGTTCCAGCATCCTTGAGTTGCAAGGAAAAATGCATGCTTGTAACTGATAGAATCAAAACTTCTCAAAGTAAAGTTGATCTTTTTTTCTGTTTAAACCAACAAATCTACTGTCTTGTCTGTTCCATCAATGAGAGACTATTCTCTTGGATTAGTCTCTCTGAAGGAAGAGAGGTAACTTTGTAAGACTGTCAGAAGGACCTATAGTTTGATTAGGAAGGATGTTATGCCTTTGAAAATGAGAAAATGTTTATTTGGCACAAAGGTTTTATGTTGAGTTGAGCTGTTCACATTCAGTTTTGTTCAGGCTATTTAAGGAGCTCCTTAAAATGGTCTTGCTTCATTGTATCCATGATTTCATTGAAAGAATTAATTGTCTGAAAAAGGGGAATTTTTAATGGAGAAAAAAGAAACATGAAAAAATGAAAACACATAGCCCATCTTTTACAAACACTACAGATTGGATATTGAGTACTTGGAGATGATAATATGCTGACTGAGAAGTGCTGTGGGCATTTTCATGCCAGGATTAGCACAAAAAATAACAATCTGAGTGGAATTTGGTACCTGTAAATATACTTTCTTTGTGTTCTTCTGTACACATCCATACTCCTTCCATTAAAGAGCTGGCATATGACCAAAAAGACAAGTAAATAAAGATGTAGTGAGCATCAAGTTAGGGAACTTTGCAGTTCATTACAGGTTTATGGATCATTACTATATTGCTTGTCCTTTTGATTTTAATTTGAGATAACTTTCTAAATTTCTTGTGAGGATTAGGGAAATGCAAGTCTTGCACTGAAAATCTCAACTGTAATGTCTTTACCTATCGGCACAGAGGAATTATATCCTGCTCTGTGGACTACCAGAGGAAAAAAAATAGTGAAAACACTCCAGTGAAATGTTTTCTATTTCTGTCAAAGAGAAGGTCTTCTATCCCCAGATGACTGATGCTTTTATATAGAACTGTAGCAATACTATATCAATATACAAAAAAGCGTTGTAGGAAGAATAAAAAAACTGTATTCTTATTTGGTATTAAATGGTGGTAGCAGCTTAAGAAATGGTATTTTTCTCATTTTTTATATTTTCTTTGTATGTTTTTGTATGTTTTCTTCTTTGTAGGTAGTGAAAAGGTGCTGAATTGTTACAGTGGACTGTCTTTTAAATGAGATTAAATGTTAAAACAAAAACTCCATGATTCTGACCGTTTGGAATTCCTAGTTCATGAAAGAGGAGAAGCTGTACTGGCTTCTGTGACACAGCCAAAATACCGTGTATTATGCAGTTGTTATTTAAAAATGTGTGACTCCTCATATATGTGGTGAAGATTTTGGTATTTTTCCTATGCAGGTGTAACATATATAACAAACATTCTGCTTTTGAAGACCTTAAAAATGTTTAACTTCTTTTGGGAACTTGAGTAATCATTGAAGACAAATATTATGTGAAAGACTAATACAATAATAATAATAAAGCTAATATTTCCAGTAGAATTACTGAGCCTTGCACAAATGTTCTGGCCACAACAGGTTTCTTTTCAAAACTTATGAACAGCAATGTTCTGCAAAGAACCTTAAAATGCGATAAGTAATGTATGACTGTCTCCAAGCAGAAGAATTTGTTAACCTGAAGCTAATGTGGCAAATTAATTTTTGTTCATGTCCTTTAAGAATCTGTTCAGCTATACTTGATTTATATGAACATTAACAAAAGATTTATGTTACAAAAAGTCAACCCACTTTTGAGTTAGAACAGCTTCATTTTGAACATCAAGTATGATGTTCAGAGAGAATTGTTTGACAGAACTGAATTTTAAACTACTGAAACAATGAAGATTTGACTGCTATTTCGGTTGGGCTTGATTCTGTGCTCCTGGCGGTCTGCTGTGTTGTACCTGTCGATTTTATTGGTGCAGTCCTATGGCCTCCATAAATCTCATCAGATTTATTTATGCAATAAATTAAGAGGTTGCCTATTGTTTTTCTTTACGTATGAGAGCTTGCATCTTGCATCTTTTTTAGGCTTGTTGATCCATGAATAAGGTAGTTACAACTTCAAGAACAGTGCTTCTCCACTTCTGCTTCTGTACGTGTTTGCCAGCATCACACTGATGTCAAAAGCCCTATTCAGTCACACTGGAAGTAGTTAGGATTTGGATATAAGCGTGTGCTTAAGTTGCTGTGGCTGCAGAGAGATACTTGTTACATCAAGAATGTGTTTTTTGGTTGCCAGTTGACTTAATCAAACTCCAGATGCAGAATCTTTGCTCCTATTGACGATCCCTGTTCCAGTCAAAGGCTTCATCCAACATCTATTTTGCAAAAAAAAACAAACCCAAACATATTTAGCCATATGTATCATATTTTACCTGTGGTCACCAGGACTGTACAAACTCAGAGTCCTTTTGATGCCTTCTCTGATGTATCAGTTCCTGTACTAACACTAACTGTAGGCTAGCCCTTAGTGTAGTGGCTTTGATGAGAGTGGAGGTGAATTGGCTTGTGCAGGTTGAGAATTAGGACTATGCAGTTTTGTGACCAACTTGTTCCTTTGCCATTGCCGTCTTATTTGGTGGCAAGCCTGAGAAGGCACTTTCAGGACAGAAGCTTACAGTAAAGGAAGAAGCACAGGAAGGAAAAGCAAAATGATGCTAAGATGGCTCCTCTTGCCTAGAGGAGGCTTATGGTGTGCTCAACACATCCTTCAAGTAATAATAGTCATTTGTGCAACAAATCCGTGCAGGAAGCTGAGAAGAGGTCTGTCCAAAGCTCCCTTTGGGTATGAGGCACTACTATCCCATCAAGGAAACTGAGGCATATGCTACTAAAATCGTGTTGGAGACACAACTGTGTTGCCTGAGCAGAGATTAAAGTGGGTAGAAACCAACATGTGGTTCAGTGCTGTGGGTTAGATCTTGTCTGGGATTTGGAAAACTGACCCCATCTCAGCAAATCACTGACTAAGGTCCCAGCAAAAAGTAGTGACAACAGCCATTACTATTTACCTCAGAAGACATGCTCCTGTCCTAAAGGCAATTTTAAGAGAGAACTAAAAGGAATTTAAGGAAATTTAATTCCTTAGATTAATATAAGGGTAATTTTAGTGGGACAACAGGAGTCACCTCAAAGTTGTTTTGTTTTATAGAGAGTTCTTTATGGATTATGATTTCATGCAGGTGGAAACTCCCATGTGGTGATATTTTCACACTGTATATGGCAATGGGGCAGAGGCAAATATACCTCTGGGAAGCATGTGCAGGGGGAGACTATTTTCATGATGGGATTATTTTCATATTTGGGTTGGAGACAAAACACGTAAAGGCATATAGTTGTTACTACATCTAACTTGTTCTGTGTGGTCAAGGAGTTACTGCCTTGATGATACCTGTTCTTAGTTGTGGGGATAGACGTGAGGCTGTTGACTTCATTAGGAGTACTGCCTGTAAATGAAGTGGAGTGCATCTCTGGTCTGCATGGTACATGTCACAGAGTGAAGGCAGAAATGAGTTTGTCCATGTATTGTTGACCTGGAGGACTGTAGGGATTAGGTAAGAAAGCTTGGACATAAAGCTACTTTGCACATTTGTATTGCATATGTGACTATTTTAATTTCACACAAATTATTGGCAGTACCTGTGAAATTTGTATTTCGCATTTCACACTTGCCTAGCAACCCATTTGTGACTACAGTTTACAAAGATAAAATAAGGGAAATATATATTTTTTTCTAAGCACATGAAAGTTCTTAATTGATGCAATACAGTTGAATTGAATCCAACCAGACAAGGCTGGATGCCAGAGCTGGGTTTGCAGTCTGGGATTTTTGATAGCGCACGGAGAAGGATGAACTTCTGTTAGAGAGTTAGTGAACAAATGACAAGAAGTAAGGCTAAGCCTGTGGGTACTGCATGCAAATAACCAGCCATCTTTTTTGAGGTTTGCAGGTGGCTATTGTAAATGAACTGAATCCAAGTGGGTATGGCAGGAAAGGCTTGTTCTGAAACTAGCTGATACCTTTCTGTGACAGCTGGGAAGCATCCACCTCAGGTGATCACTGTATCTCTGGCTGAAAGTGGTTTGCAATTTCTGTCAGAGGTTGATCTAGGTGTGACAGCACTTTAAGGTTTAAATCAAATTATAGGATGACTTTAAATGGACATGAAGTGTGTCAGAAGAGAGTATGGTGAGGAGCCACCAATCCTTTGCTTATTAATATGGCTTGAATGTGTGAATTTTTGTCAATCGAGAAACTGCTAATTATCCAAATACAGCCTCTGGTAGTGGAAGTTTCCAGTGCAGGTATTAATTCACTGCTGGACAGGTTCTCTGATAAATCGAATGGTCTAAGAGGAAAGTATCCTACAAAGAAGATGGAGAATTGGTCTGAGATTGCAAATTGTCTTGTACAGCAAGGAAAAACTGCTTTTTTTCCCCCAAGTCATATAAAGGAAGAGTAGTCAGGTCTCGGTGGTGGGCTGGGAACTTGCTGTGGAAGTGCAGTGAGGCAAAGGACCCATGGCTGCTGCTTGCAAACAGTTAAGGGTGGACCTGTGGTACGCATCACTGAAGTAATTTCTTGATATTTTGTAAGCAAATTATATAAATAAAGCTGGACTCCAATTAAACAACATAATTTTAATCTGATCTTTTTTCCATATCACAAACAGTGCTCATAAACCTTTTCACGGTATGCTTCAAAGGCTTCATTCTCCTCTGCTATTAATTGCTGTAGCATTATTGAGTGTACTGACAGTATACCGACTTACACCAACTGAGAATGTGGACCTGATTGTTTTACTTCCAACTAATTGTGATAGTTGCTATCATGGTTCAGTGAACAAAGAAAAAATAATACAGTATAAGAATCAGAAAAATACAAAGAAACAGTATTTGGAGCCTCCAAAGGGCTATTGTGATCTGGAGGTTTTATTTTCTCATTTTAAAGGCTAGATATAGCTAACAAAGTATAAGTTTGGTCAGTACTTTAGCTCAGTGAGAGACCTGCGGTTGGAAAACAGGTCTGTTCAGCGTATGCAGCTTCTACGCACTCAATTGCTTATAGGTCTTCCTTAAATTATTATTAAGCAGAAAAGCAATTTTGTTTTTACTTCCATAGGTAATAAGTCCAACTAATTTGGGTATATTTCCCCAATTTAATACTTTCTTACTTTGTCCTCAAAAATAAGATTTTTTTTTTAACATGCTCTTGAGTATTTTTTTTGTACCTTGCATTGTCTGTATCAACATTGCAATTACTTAGTTTTGTCAGGAAGTACTTGCAGTTGTGGTCACGGCCTCATTCAATGGGTAGCTGAACAACAAAATGGATACTTGGATCTGCAGCAAATGTTGCAAATGTTTAAATCATAGCATAAAGCACATAGATAAACATTTAGTATTTAATCATCTGTTAAAATGAAATGCACTTTCAATTCTCGATTGCTTCATAGTAAAAGGTAAAGGTAATAAATGTCAAGATTTGATTTCCCATCCCCATCCCCCTTATAAACTGTGTTGGTAGCATCAGTTTTCTGGTGGTTTCATCTTTTTGGGAGCAAGAAGGTCACACTAGGCAGATGAACGAAAGCTTTTGGTAATGGGATTTGGATGGCTAGAGTTTGTGCTGGCATTCAAAGGTGCTTCCCTTCTCTGCACAGTTATTTCATGTCTTTTTTTTTTCATTGGGAAATGAAGTTCTAGAGGTTATTCTAGGAACGATGGGGAACTATACTAGTGGCATATTCTTTTATAACATAGCTTAATTAGCATTTTTCCTCTCGCTCTTTAGCAGGTAATTTAAACGGGAAGGAAAGAAATCTTTATATTTACAACACTTTAAATTTGTGTTGGCTTTGTTTTGCTTGTTGTTGCAGTCGTGGTCATTTCCTCCTTGGAGCTTTTAAATTTGTGATCCTGGATTTCTTTTCCAGGAAAAGTCAAATATCCCATGACTGGTTCCCTGAACTCTGTTAGTGTTTAGAATATCCTAAAAATGCTTCTAGAAACAAAGGTTAGGCTTGTCTGCCCAAGTTTAAGCATGTAAAAATTTAAGCACTTAAATAAAATTAACATGATTTTAGGGTTGCTAAGCATGTGAATCTTGGCAATACTCATTGGTAAATTACTTGATTACAGAAAAACTTTTGAAACCAGTGCTTGCTCACATGGTGCTCATGACAGTGAGAGCTCTGTAACCAAGTGCCCAGAAGTTTGTTTGATTTTTAGGTATCATGAGGTTTGACACCATACTGAAAATGCAGCCTTGTGTCTTTCATTGTCTGTCTTCCTGCCACGATTTTAATTTGCTATATTGTTTTTTTTTTAATTGAGCTTTATGAATTTTGGTTTTATATAAAAGACTAATAATAACTCTTCTCTTTTATAGGTACTAAGCCAAATGGTCTACAGTTGACAATATCCATGTTAAGAATGGATGGGGAGGATAATCAAAAGAGAGCTGATGTTGATGAGAGTTTAGGAACTGAGTTGGGAAAAGGATCCCTGAGAAATGCATCAGGAGAAAATGCTGAATGTGACTCTTCATCTCAGCAGAGAAGAAGGCTCATATCAGATGAAGTGTTCAGGAACCTTGAAAAGAAAAGACAAGAGAATGGCACAAACAAAAGGGCATTGTCAGGATCACCAAACTTGGACATTGTTGAAGCAGAGAGACCTGAAAATGTCTGCAGAAAAAGAAAGCTGATTTCTTCAGCAGATGTGAAAGACAGTGAAAGGAAGTTGCACAAAGTCCTAACTGGAGCAACAGGTAGTATGGAAGCTGGAGCTGTAAAGAAGGATGGAGTCACCAGTTTTCGTGGCGATAACATACTTAATTCAAATTTCTTGTGCCCACATTGTGATTTCAAATGTGCTGATGGTGCTATACTGAAAATTCACAAGGAAAATAAACATTCACGTGAGGTGCCAGCTGCTGTTCCTGAAAAGTTATCTTCTTCAGAAGAAACCAGTGTTGGCTATAGAGTTGGAAACATAGACAAAGATCTTAAAGGAAAAACTTGTGATGTATCCTGCTCTGATATGGAAAAGCAGATACAAGAAAGCCACTCTAAACAATCCAAAGAGCAAACATGCCCTCACTGTAGTTGCACAGCTAAATATAGTTCAACATTACATACGCATGCTAAGCAAGATTATGAGCAATCCAAGATATTTTGTTGCGATCTTTGTGGTTTTCAGAGTGCTGAGGAAAGTCTCCTAAATTCTCACTTCCTTGGCAAGACACACCTTCGACGCCAAAATCTTGCTGCACGGGGAGGATTTGTACAGATATTGACAAAAAAATCCTTCAAAAAGCAACAGTCTACTGCAACCAGAGAGAAGAATGTGAGACCAAAACCTGAGAGCAGTAAATTAAGGGCAAGGACTGCTGATGAAAAAGAATTAAATGCTTGCAGTACACCGAAAGGCTCAAAAGTAAGCTTGTCTAAACAAAATGATGGTAATGAACCTCTTGAAATGATACCATCTACAAACATTCCCACTGAAAAAACAGATACTATGACAGGAAAGTTGCTTTCTTCCAGTGTAGAAGGAAACCATGAAGTTCATTCCGAAAAGCTAGAAATACCAGGACCCTCAGAAGATACCTTGCAGAAATCAGAACTCCCTCTAACTACCAGAAAGCTAGTTAGAAGTTTAAATGTGACAAAGAGATTTGACAGACTGGAACATAAAAGAAACATTGTATTGCTAAGGACTTCATTTGGAGGAAGTAGGTCTTTTAGATTAAAAAGGCAATTTAAAAGAAGGTACAATTTGTTGGGTAAGAGAGGCAAGTCTGAAACTCAGAGAGCACATATGAAGCATGTCTCCAGGATACAGCTTACACCTGTTGATTCAGGCCCTTCATCACATACAGAATTAGAAACAGATGATAGAAGTCATTGTAATACTACTACAGAAATTCAAGATCTTACTCAAGATAAGCCAAATACACTTTCTTCCAGCACTACAGATACTAAAAATTCTGAAGTTAAACTTACTGCTGACCATGGTGTTCATCATTCTTGCATTGATTGTGGTCATGTTTTTCAGAACAAAAAGAGTTTGGAAATTCATGTTCTAAAGTTTCATACAAAAAGGATTCAGTTTCATTGTCAGATGTGTAGTTATTCCACTGGAGTGAAGGAAGACATGAAGCAACACTGTCAGGACAGTAAACACCAGATGGGAGGTTGTAGCTTTAATTGTCAACTTTGTTCATTCACCAGCGTGAATGTGATAAACTTTCAAAGCCATATGAGTGAAGTGCATAATTTGTCCCATAGTTGTCCAACTTGCATTCTTTTTTTTCAAACACAAGAAGAGCTGATAAATCATCAAAAAAATGAGAAACATGATAGTTCATTATTTCAGGAAGCTACTCCATTGAGTAAGAGTGGTCCGACCTTGCAAGTGGTAAGTTATGCTGACTCACTATCAAACAGTAGCCAAAAACTTCCAAAGGAAATGGAAGTATCAATGAAAACAAAAACTCCAGACTTTTCCTTTGTAAATCATAGAAATGAACTAAAGCATTCTGTTCTGAATAAAACCCAATTTCAATGTAAAAAGTGTTTTTATAAGACAAGATCTTCCACGGTTCTTACAAGGCACATAAAACTCCGACATGCACAGGAGTATCACTTTCTTTGCAAAGCATGTAATCTTTACTCACTGAGTAAGGAAGGAATGGAGAAGCACATCAAGAGAAGCAAACACCTTGAAAATGCCAGGAAAAACAATATTGGACTACGCTTTGAGGAATGCATTGAAAAGGTTTGTGTTGGTGTTGGTGGTATTAAAACAGTGATGGATCCTTCCATTTCTGGGAATGGGAATACAGAGTTAGATAAAGAAATTATACATGTTTCATCTTCTGCTGTGGAAAACATATCAAGAAATAAGGAATTTGTTCCAGTTGATCAAAGAATTGGTGAAAATGAATTGGTTTTAGCTAATGCACCAAAAAGAGGGAGACCTAAAGGCACTATTTCTAGGACATGTACCCACTGTGGTCTTTTGGCCTCTAGTGTTACAAATTTGACTGTTCATATCAGACGAAAGCACAGTCATCAGTACAGCTATTTGTGTAAGGTTTGCAATTACTACACTGTAACCAAAGGAGATATGGAACGTCATTGTGCAACCAAAAAACATAAAAGTCGTGTGGAAATAGAAGGGCATGGAAAACAGAACTCAGAGATTGTTGTTAACCCTGAAGGAGGTAATTTTGAATCCATGAGCAAGAAGGTTAACAGCCCTATGACTGCCTTGTGTGAACATGTTGAGGATGGTAGCCAGCCATCAGATTTGGGAAATTCTGTCTTAGACAATCAGGAAGCTGAGCAAGGAAATGCTGAGGTAAAAGTTGAAAATGCCAGTAGGCTTCCAGATTTGGAGCATGCTAGGAATTCATTAAATATAAAACAACACATATTTCTTGAACCAGCAAAGGTTACCCAGGATGGTGACCCATGCTTCCAGAGAAGAGCAGTGGCTGCAAATGACAACAGGTGCATACACTGCGACTTCATTGCTCATTCTTCCTCTTCTTTAGAGTTGCATGTGAAACGAAAACATACAAAACAATTTGAATACTACTGCATGGCTTGTGACTACTATGCTGTTACTCGCAGAGAGATGATTAGGCATGCGGCAACAGAGAAACATAAAATTAGAAGAGAATCTCATGTTTATTCTTCTGTGGAGGAAGCAGACACAGCACATATCACTAAAGAAGGCACGGCTTTGTCTCAAGAGGAGCACCATCACAGTGCAGGAGAGTTGAAAACTGTTATAGGTGAAATGAAATATGCCAGTGATGCAGCAGAAGGTGATCATATGAATAAAAGCTTAACCGAGTGTATTGTCTTAGATGAAAATGCATCTCCCGAAATGCCTAAAGAAGGCAGTTCCCAACATAAAACAGAAAGTGAAGTCGAAGTGGAAGCTAAAAATGGAGAAAACCTGTTTTGTGAGGGATTCCGGCAAGGTCCTCAGAAAGATAAAGCTGTTAAATTTGATGAAGAGACAACAGTTAAAGAAGCAGTCACTTGTGAGTTGCAGAGAAATGGGCATGGTCAGGAGCTGCTCAACTCAGATGACTGCACAGCAGAAAATCAAAATAGATCAGGTGGCACAAACTTGAATTCAGGAAAAGGCAAGGAAAGCTTGGAAGCAAATAGAGAAAACCCTGAAGTAGAATGCAGAAACACAGATGATCTTGAAGAAATATCACCAAAAGAAAATAGCTCACTTATGCTAAGTCTTCCAGAAACAAGAAGTGTGGTACAGCAATCAAATTTTGCTGGAAACATTGGAGAAATGGTGCAAAATATACATAGTTTAGAGAGTGACAGAAGTTTCAAAGAGGATCCTACTGGGGAGGAGGAAGAAGCCCTTATGGAAGCACAACATGAAGCAGAAGTAACTATAAATAACAGTGTTTGGGAGGCAGATGGCTCAACAGCTGAGGGCATGCAAGAAAGTAGTAATGAGGCTTTAGGAACAGTTATCAGCGCTGATGATAAAGGAAAGGCAATGCAAAATTTTGGCAAGTTTGATTCTTCTATAGTAAGATTAAAAAGCCATCAAGATGAGGAGTCCATTGACCATTCAGATGAAGGACAAATATCAGGTGGAGTGAGAGTTAGTGAGTTCACAGTGAAAGCAGACACTTCACCAAGCAGTGCGAAAAAGAAGAAGTCAGAAGGAATTTCCCTTGGGGAATCAACACGTATTCGCTGTGATGACTGCGGTTTTCTAGCAGATGGTTTGAGCGGACTAAATGTTCACATAGCCATGAAACATCCTTCAAAAGAAAAGCATTTTCATTGTTTACTCTGTGGAAAATCATTTTACACAGAGAGCAACCTTCACCAGCACTTGGCCAGTGCTGGGCACATGCGAAATGAGCAGGCAAGCGTGGAGGAGCTGCCCGAAGGAGGCGCTACCTTTAAATGTGTGAAGTGCACGGAGCCCTTCGATTCGGAGCAGAACTTGTTTCTCCATATCAAAGAGCAGCATGAAGAACTGTTGCGGGAAGTGAATAAGTACATTGTGGAAGACACTGAACAAATAAACAGAGAGAGGGAAGAGAACCAAGGCAACGTCTGCAAGTATTGTGGGAAGATGTGTAGAAGTAGCAATTCCATGGCCTTCCTAGCTCACATTCGTACCCATACAGGTATGGAAACGCTCTCTTTGCAAGAGGTCTCTTTGAAACAGAGTAAATTATGACCGTTGGTCTTTTTTGGATTGTTAATCTCTTTAATGTTTCTTAGGAACTGGCATTCATACCGCCCGATGAGCCACTGATGAAATTCAAAATTACCTAAAGGGGTATGAAAATATAGTGATCAAAGGGCAGAAAATGTAAGAACATTTTAAGCAGTCACCCTTTTGCTTTTTTTTTTTTCATGTAGAGAGATTTCCTTCCCTTTAATCTAAATTGTAATCATTAATTGGTTCTTAAATCTATATAATGAAGCAGTGGTAGTTTAAGAGAACAATTAGCTGTTCTTTCTAACTTTCTCTTCCTCACAGTTGTTAAATATCCAAATTGTTTATTTCATTTCAGTTCAGATACACTTTCAGCATTTCAGCATGATGCTTCAGGATAGTCATTTAAGAATACATCATTCCTTAATAAATACCAATAATGAGCATCAAGATTTTATTGCAGAAATAAGTTATGGGAATTGGAATAGGTCAGCCTTTTTGGAAGGTAGTGTGTAATGTTGATGTGATGCTCAGGGATGTAATATCTGATTAAGTTTCTGTGCTGATCACACTTTCAATTCATTTTTATGTTTAATTTTAAGTGGAAAATTTAAAAACATTTTTGTAGAAAAATGCATAAGCTGCAGTTCTAAATTTATGTAAAAATTCACTGCGATGTTTCTATAAACCTGCCATACATTCTTTATTTTAAATAGACAGCTTTTCTAAATCACTGAGCTCTGCTTAGACAAGTGGTGTCTCCATGGTTGAATTTATGAGTGGATTTGAATAATAAATTCACATTTCAATGAACATATTTTCATTAAAACTGTAAGGTTTATTTTACTGTACTTTTAAATAATGGCTTATTATGGAAGCTATAGTTTAAATTCATGCAGTATTTGAAACTTAGTGCATGGTTACAAGGAAGAGAACAAAAACGTAAGAAAAAAGAAACATAAAAGTATGGTAATTCCTGGCGTAATCCTAAAATAGTTTTGCAAGTTTTTTATGAAAAAGCGAGGGCATGCCTGGACAACAAACTTTAAAATTAATCTTGGGGAACATGGACATTGTATTTCAAACCTTTCAAAGTATTTTACTATAACTGCAGTATTCATGTATGCCAATAACTCACATACTTAATACTTTCAGCATTACTTCTATCCTGTCAATAATGCAGTCATCTGGATTGTTTCAGCTGATAGCCAGCTTTGAATGCAGTGTTAAGTCTTTAGAGGGACAGTCATGTTCACATGGTCAGAGCAGCTGTATAAGCCCATAGTATACTCTCTTACGGCAGATAAAACTGAATAAAACTAAGAGGGAAGATGCTAATGGAGCTCTCTTTAGAATTCTTTATGCAACTGTCTGGTCAAGACATGTTGCTTATAATTGATGTGTCCATTACTTGAATTCTCTTGTAATTATAGTCAATAAGTCTTGTAAATGTGTTAAAGCTCACTAAAAGCATACAAATTCAAGAACAGAGTAAGGCTAATAATTTAAAATAATCAATGTAGGCATTTCAGCACTTAATTTCCCTTGTGTGTTGATAGCTGATCATTCTTAATCCATTAAGATTTATTTAGTCGTTTACAATGCAAAATAGGTTTGCACTGGTCACTTGTGCCATTTGAAAATGTCCACCAGGTTAAGTGCAGAATGTAGTCCATTAGTCTTCCTTGACTATATGTATTAATTGCATTTAAAATCAAGTTAATGTGGATGTGAAAGTGAGGTAACTATCAATATATGACAAAGCAACCCTACTTATATAAGTTACATCATTGATTGTAACATTTAGTAAAAGTTAGTGTACTTTTTACCATCTTGTGTGTAGGTCTTATCATGAAGTATATTTTCATTGTGCTTTTGAATGGCCCTAAACATGCAAAGCAGTAAAAGAATACATTTCATTTTGCAAGTCATTTTTCGGTGGTGGTTGTGGAGGGGGTATAGAAGGGTTACAGATTGGAGTTCAGTCTGGCCTGTTTCTCACAGCACCTTTAAATGGAGTGCTTTTCTGATGCTTTTATTTATTCGCATAAATAGTAATGTGGAGACTTTTATTAATAGTTAATGGGAAGAAGGCTTTCTCTTCCAATCCCTGTTTTCATATTTGTGATTTCCTTTCTGTTTCATAGAACCTTTTCTTCCAATCTGTGTCACAACAGATGCAGCTGAATAAGAAACAAACATTTTGGGGTTATTGGGAATGCTGACAGAGGGAACTGACCTACACCACCAACTGTATATGCACTGGCTTATACTGTTGGTGAGGCAAAGTACAGTATGTCCAGCTTCTCTCATCTGTTCCAGGGTAACACCAGGTGCATAACAGGAGGAGAGCTGTAGTTATTTCCCCATTTATTGTTCTGATTATATGCTTTTTCTAAGTATTTCTTCAGCATCTGGATGTAAATATATGTATATAGATGTATGTATGTATAACCATATCTAACTCCTTGTTTGTTATTTTTTTATTAATTTGAGTAATTGGTGATGGTTTTGGGGTGGGGAGGAAGGGAAAGGAAAGTTGTAGAACAACACAACTAGAGATTTCCATTAATAGAAAAATAATGTTTCAAAATACTGTTAAATAATCTGAGAGATTTTCACATTGCAAATGAAAGGAAAGCTTTGCTACAGAGGAGATAACAAGCAAGTCCATCACATGTTGACAAGTGAAAATGAGGAAGTGTAAAGACAAATAAAAGGAGCTGTAGAGGTGGAAGACTTTTTAGTTTGCAATTGATGCAGGTCCCATAAACTTAATTAACAATCAACATGTGAGGAAAAATCACCTGCAACCACATCATCTTTATTTTGTTTTTCATCAGATTTCTTCAATTAATTGAAGGTTTGCCCAATGTAAGTGTGGGATCTTACTACCCATATCCTAAACATACTAGGAAATGGCATGATGGTATTTCATGTGGCTCTGCTTGCTTTGCATTGGGCCTGATAGAGGCACAGATGTACCTGCAGATGCAGATGATGTTGGCTTTGGTTGGCTTAAAACAGGCAGTGAAATATTGTTATAGCTTTGGGTTTCTTTTGTGTTAATGTGAAATTAGGATTATTAACTCCAGTCATCTCTGTAAAACAATGGCATGGTTTGTGAAATTTAGTTTTGTTTTTTTTTTCTCAATTCTGTAGTTAAGAGCCTTATTGTTCATTGCTGCCTCTGAAAATGCACACTGTGTTTCCATGCCGTAATTTGTGGGTAATTCTACGGCTTTTTTTTTTTTTTGTCATTTCATTGGAAAGATGCTATATTGAAAGTATTTTTCTTAGTGAACTAAAAGTCAAACATGAAACCAGTAGTATCACGTTAACACAGCAGATGAGAACCATTGAAGTCTGTGATAAATATCGTGAAGAAATAGTTGACTGCTTCAATATTGTTTCAGATAGCCTTATGATAAATACAGATTTTTGCCCCATTTGTTTAACTTTTAGTCTAATGCCTTCATCTTAAGTATATATTTTTATTTTTTCCATGCAAGAACATACTGTAATGAATTTGGCATCAGCAACGTAAAAGGGAGATGTACTGCTTTTGTTTCAGGTGATAAGTACTGACTGTAGTCTGCCAGCATGTGAATTTTCATGGAGTTTAAATGGAGATGTTACCAGATATTCAGCTCTGGATGTGAGAAATAAATAAATAAATAAAACCTCAAGGCCTCAGTGATTTTTGGATGAGAGCAGTCAACAGAATAATACATTTATGTATTGTCAGCACACTGTAGCTACGATTGGTCTGAACTACAGTTTTTCACAAAGGAGTCATGTAAATGGAAAACAGCAAAGGTCTTGTATGGAACCCCTGTGGGACACCTGCAGTAACAGAATGAGGAACGAATTTACAATTTAATCAGTAGGAGAGAAACTAAAGGAACGTAGGATTGAATCCACCTGGTATTTGAATTCTATGATATAAAACAGCAGTATAAACACCAATAGATTAAAAAATAAAGTCCTCTCTGACTGTGGCCTTGATATTATTAATTGTGCAATTAGTGTTTAAGATCATAAGTTAAAACATCAACTTTTAATACTCTTTTATTTAATGCAAAGATAGGCTTTTTTATTTGCATGGGTCTCTTTATAGAATGCAGTGTTGATTTGAAATGTCACCAAATTAATGATTAATTTAGTTTTATCAGGATCATTTAAATAAACTGGGGTTTTTCAGTGTGATTGATAGAATGTGATTGCTGTTAGCTCCAGTCTCAACCTGCTTTTGACATTTAAACATATAAAGCTGACTAGATATAACCATTCAGGTGCTAAATATATTTTACATCTACTTCCAACAGTAGAAATGGAAGTATTAAGAGATCTGGCTTCATTGTCATTGAACTGTGAAATATTCAACCTTGTCTGCCCGTGCTTAGTACTGTTGACTTTTTTATTTCAGTTAGAAGATTAAAATTAAATGCTTCATTTTTCGTCAGCTTTTGGGAATTAAATTGAAATTTAAGACTCTAAAATTTTTTACTAAGATCCTCAATTTCACCAATGGATTCTTGGAGGAGATTCTGTTTCAAGGGCAAAGCAAAAAGGTTCATTGATCAAGTATGATATAGTGTAACATTTTTCTTTACAGAGCTCTTTATGTATATTTATTAAAGGTCACATATTTCATATTATGCTTAACTGTATTGGAAGAAGTACTTCGCAAAACATATACTAAACATAATACGGAGAATCTGTGACCATATTGTACTTACTTTTAACTGCAGTTCTATGATTTTGATTTATTGGCTTAAGGGTTTAGTGGTCAGAAAATTGGGAAGTGCTACAGCATACTTTAGAATAACGTTACTGCTTAGTAACATAGGGACTGACATGTGCCCAATTCAACTATTTCAGTAAAAAAAAAATAAAAAAATTTCCATACTCAAGAGAGGATCCCTGTTAATTAAGACAGACAAATAATTTGACTTTTTGCTGAACTGATGTGATACAAGAAATAGGCTGGTACTTTTTTCCTTGGAGAAATAATTCTAAAGTTCTTTGGTCTGCAGTAGACATTTAAGATTAAAGTTTGTTCTTGAAATAAATAATAGCCAAAATGTCAATACTTCTGGTTTGCAGAATAATCATAAATTCTTGACCATAAAACAGTCATAAAGGCATAATATTTTATCCACTGTATATTCATACATTGCATGTCATTACAATGGCTAGGTGATGAATCATTTTCTCTGTGTGACAGAACAAATCTGAAATACCAATGCTAATGTGAAATCTATTCAAAGTCAGAAGACTTGTAAAATTACTTTACTTTAAATATACTTGCTTAAAAAACAAGTACAATTTTGAGTTTACACCAATATCAAACCACTTTTAGACTATTACCTGAGTTTCAGCATTTGGAAATGGTGAAAGGTACAGAACAACTTTTATC
>VXAL01007442.1:71981-166981 GCA_013399475.1 Chauna torquata | reverse complement strand
ATTTATTTATTTATTTTTTCTCCCTGGTTCCGGGTGACAATACGTGGTTGGTTTATGCTTTGAAGCGTGAGTATATTTATCCTCTTTGAGACTTAATGGTGCTGGTTAAAGATGTTACTACCCCATCTGCTCACTACCAGTTTTGCCTGGTGGGATAGTTCATACAAATTCCTCCCCATTTGCTGAGAAAAAATGGTTTTGTCAATGAGAGCCCATCAATGTAAAGAGTGTAATCTGGCTGAATTTGCTGAGTAGAAGTTTCACTGTTTATACCTTAACTAATTAATTTCATTAACGGGCTTCTGTGAGTGACTTGCCAAGATGTTGTTCACCATTTAAAATTGTTTAGTTACATTTCACTTTATTAGACAGTGATTTGTGAGTTTTGGAATTATTGAAGGATAATTTTGGAATTATCCTAAGGTCATAAAGCTTAGATAAGGGAATATTTGAGAAGAACAGTTAATTTTTGAAACATGGCATTGCTGGTCTCACAGTACGTTGGAGAAGATCTTCAAATGTACTTGTTAAATTTCAGGCACAGTTGAGGAGACTGTAACATTCCTCTGACTGCAAAGCTCTGCTGACTTGGTTGTTGTAATAATTTCTGCTTAATACTGTTCTGGCTTCTTCTGAGCCTTAGAGGTTGAGTTATATAGGTGTTAGTCATGGCATAAGGATTTTCTAATTACTCTTCCATTTTATAGTGCATATCATGTGTATGTGTGTGGATGTATCAGCGATTTGCGCTTTGAATGCTATCAATGTCCTCCACTTCCCTTACCAGCTGTATTTGTCCCTCCATTTCAGGAAACAGCTCCAGAAACAACTCATAAGGTGAAAGATGTATACCATTATGCTTCCCATCTTCTTGGATTGTCCTTCTTTTTGTGGAAATTAAACATTGTACCTTATTTCGATGGGCTAATTTTACTCAAGGCAGACAGTAAGACTTGAGAAATCTCCTGTGTCTGTTTTAGGGCCCAAATGCAACAGAAAATGTGCTTCTGCTGCATTTATGAATAACACGAACTGAGTGCCTTAGGACACCTGAAATGCTTGGAAAAGACTTTGATGTTGCTTGTGTAGGGCCAAAATGCCCAGAGGACAGAGCAGAATGTGCGCTGATAGTATAGCGTATGAGTCCCCTCATAACTGGAATTAAATTGGCCAAAAACTGCATTAAGAGTGGAACGGCAGGATCTTACTGCGACTGTTTTCCCCTTTTCCCATTCAACAATTTTATTAGTGTCTATACGTCTGGCTACGTATCTTGATACCTGCAGGTTGGGACTGAGTTACTGTCCTTCGGCCCTGCGCTACTAGTAGTGCCTTCTCTGAGAACAGTAGTTATGTTGGTAGTCGTGTTACTGCAGCCACGATGATGGATCTGAAGACAAAAAGAAATAATGCCGATAGATGAAACTATACCTCTGGAAGAAGCAGGCAAACTTTGCAGCTCGGTCCTTTCCTCTGAGCCTGAGAGGAGAGCGTGCTCACTCTTCCAGTAGTATCATCTGGCCTAATAAAAGACATTGTCTCTTTCTGCAGGTTATTTTCCTCCATAATGAGTTTGGACTTTTCTGGAGGTCCCTCCTGTTCCTTCAACATTCACTCCTTTCCTGTAGAATTGGAGATTCTTAGAAGATGAATGTAGGGTGAATTAATATATGATGAGTACATGCCTCCTTACCTCATGACAGTTGGTTGCAGCCAGAGTCGCTGTACTCAAAATATTGCCCTAGGTGTTGGGATAAACTCTCATGTTTCAGAACAGCAACGTGCTTTAATATGGGTTGATCTTTTATTCTTTTTCCTGTGCGATCAGCTATTATATTTAACTTCTTTTGTTTTTAAAATAAAGGAAAGTTAAGCTTCTTAGTACTATGTTACATGTCAGTGGTGATTAATGAAATACACTGTCCTAAATTTTATGAAGTGCTGAAATTTAATTTGCTTCGTTTTTAAATAAATATTCAATAAATAGTATTCTGATTCACTTGATTTTTATGTGCTTTTAAAAATGTAAGTAGTGATCATACAATAAAACTTCATCATTTATAGTGAAAAATCTGTGCATCACTATTGTAAAAAAAGTATTACATTTTTTAAAAATGTGCTTAAAATGAATGCATATATTTTTGACATTGTTTAGCATGTACCAGCTCTGAGGGAGATTCCTTTTACAGTATTAATAGCACCTAACACTATTCGTTTTTCTGGCATATATTGGGCAGCATACAAAGCAACCTAGATTCCTGGGGAGGAACATTGTCTTAAACATTTGCTTTATCTGTTCATTCCAGTAGATGGCTACAGTTCACTACCAAATTGTGGCTATAATAGATTTTTTTACAGTAAGTAAATCAGAAGATGAAGGTTGAATTACTATAAATGAGTTGACCTGTACATTTTTCTTATTTCATGTGCTTAGTCATGCACTATTCACTGTTTTCCTATGTACACCTTTTTAAAACTACAGAAAAATGTTATAGTACTTCTTTTTTTCCTGTTAGTCAGGGTTTTATAACATAAATGACTCATATCTGTTGCAGTTTTCCACTACTTCTAATTGTGCTTGATTAGGGGAATGCTTGTACTCCAAACACTGAAGGAACTGAATTGCTGTAAAGCTGTATGTTAGTTTTATAAAAGTGGATACTTCCAAAGTCTCAACATTCTTTTTATTTTTGTTACTGTTTTTAGGCATTTTAAATGGAAACTGGCCGTTTATCACTTGCTTTTGCCAAGTTGACTTTAGCTTTTATTGAAGCAGCTGTTTTCTAGTAAGCCTTTTCAGCGTTAGGCATGAAGTGGGGACTTTAACACATACAAAAGTATGTTTACCCTTGCATTTCGTTTCTGTTGTACTTCGCAAGGTTTCATTAATCTGAATTCCTATCCAGATCTTTCCTTTTTTTTAAACCTAATTTGCATACAACTAAGTTGATACAAAGGAATTTCTTTTAAGCCTCTGGAAAAGCAGCTTGCTTTTGAAAAGCTACTCATTAGCAGTTCATGGAGTGCAATTCTTTCAAAGGTATATTACTCTCTTGTACCGTATGAAGTAGCTCACACTGTAGTACAGCACTGAAATGTTAGATATGCCTTTTGACTTTCTCAGATGGAGCAATTCTGAATTCATCATGTAAACTAGTGAATGTTTTGTTCTAATTTTCAATGAGAAGAAAGTGTTGAAACTGACTTCTATTTGTACTCAAATTTGCTAGTAAATGCTACTACCATCTCTTTTTAGTTTTATCGTATTACTTTCCTTTTTGCCTTACTACAGCTACAAGCTGAGCACAGCAATTTAAGGTGCAGATTTTTGTTATTTTACAAATGAAAAGGGCCATTTTTTGCATTAACTGCTATGCTGTGCTACTGTGATTTTAGGTCCCTTTGCAATCAACTGCCAATTTATATAGCTGGCTACAACTGCTTAATCTATTATTAATAAGCAGTGCTACTGAGCTCTACAAATGATAAAAATGGTACCGGTTTTATACAGGAATTTCATTTTCATATCTAAACTACATACAATAACTTTATTCTCTACCATGAAGATAAATGTCTTAATTATTTATAAATTCTGTATATTTTATGGTATCGATTTAAGGATTCATTCATTATCCCAGAAATATATTGAGATTCCTTTGCTGTAACTAAAATATTTTTCATTTACCCATTTAATTACAACATCTTAAGGGCCAAAATTTAATTTGTTTACAAAATAGTTTTACAGTTTAAAACTGAGGTAAGTATTCTGGAAAATAAATGAATGCTGTGTTATTCTTCAGTTATGAAATTGAGTATTTTGGATTATGTGTGTAAAGTCTCAGCTTTCTTTATGTTTAGATTTTTATTGTAGCTGCATGATTCATTAAAAGAGTTAGTGCTCTGAGAGGAAAATGCATTTGACCCATTCCTGAGATCATTTACAAGAAGTTCATAGAGAGTCACAGATTTTAATAACGTTAAATGGCCTTAGTTCTGTCCCCTCTGGTGTTCTTGGGACCAGGGCGTGCCTGGGGCTTTGGTCCTCACGCTGTGGAAATACGGCACCTGCCCCCGGGAGCACCTGGCCATGCTTAGGACGTCTCAGTTGTAAGAAAGATTGTACCCGCAGGGCAATTATGGTCAGGACAAGGGATGTACAGTAAGAAGTCCCTGGAGCACTTTAATGGGCTATAGAAAGGAACCAAAAAAAAAAAAAAAATTGCTAAGGTAATACTCGTCCCTCTAAGAACAGATCGTGAGACACTAAGCAGAGTATTTGCTTAGAGTGTATTTCTAATCATGTAAGCTCGTAGCTAATCACCTATTAAAATTTCTTGTAACCCCTTTCAGAATTTGTTTACCTAATTATTTAAGAAGAATTTAGAGATTTATTAGGCATGTTCAGTGTTGTTTTTGTGTAATATGCTTCCTAGATTAAGCATTTCTGCAAACGATTCGCTAGTCGCAGTAGGTTGGACTTTTTTTTTCCTTTCTGCGATTTAATTTCAGCTGAATTGTTACGTCTCTCTTTCCATGGTCTCAGATTGTTTAATCGCACACACGCGCACCAATGTAAAAAGTTCCACTTAAACGGAAGAACGTGAGGAAACAGAGAAGCTGAAGAGCCCAGAATTTCCCTGGAAGCAGCTGGCTGGGCTCCTGGGGCGGGTGGTAGGGCAGGGCGCTGCGCTGTCCTTCCCTCTCCTTCCCGGGCTGAAGCCTGAGCCACGCGCCGCTGCCTCGCCTCTCGGCGTGCGCGGTGATGGTGCACGCTGCTCCTCGGGACCACCGCCAAGCCTTTCGCTCGGTGGCTCGTTTTGGTTTCCGAATCCGCAGTTCGGGCACTCAGGGCTGCCTCTCCTCTGCCTTGCCCAAAGGGCTTCCCGGCCGCGGCCAGCCGTGTGTCCCTGCCGTGGCCCCGGAGGCTGGGGTCCGCTGCACCCCTGTCCCTGAGGCGCTAGGGAGTGTCGGGGGGAGGCCGACATTAATTTTTCACTTTCCCTGTGAAAACGCTGCTTTAACTTTACTGCCAGCAGCAGCGCTTCTGTGTTATAAATAGACTCAAACATCACAAAGGCATTTATCTTTATGATCTTTAGAAGGATTTAAAGGTAAAACGTGGGGGCTTTTATAGGTAAAAATGAATTCTTTTTGCATAGATTGTGTATTTAGTTGTAATATTGCTAACACATCTAGTTAATAGTAAACCAATTTGCATAATTTTGATAGTAAGTGCATCATACCTGTCTGGTAAAGAGGTAAACAGTTTTAATCTGATAGGGGCTGAAAAACAGCAGCTTGTCTTTATCTAATTATTTCCTTAAAGGTTGTTCAGCAAATGTCATGTATTTTACCAACAGTATGCTTGCCTAGAACAAGACAAGATATTTACATTACAGTGCATCAAGAATCACAGCAAAAGTGCAATTGTCTTTAAAATGCATTTTGATAGTTAAGTGATTTTAGATTCCGTATGGTGGTGTGCCATAATATTTAACAAAATAGGAAATGTCTCTTTAGAGGGTGATACAAATGAAATTGCACCCTTTTCCTTTTTTTTTTTAACTGACTCGAAGAGCTTATATTTAAATTAGATAAGCAGTAGATATAAAAAAAACCTTGTGAATTCTGTCCTTTTACCTGGGGAGTAACAAAAAAAAATCGTAACAAGTATATTAGGGTGGCTGACATCAGGTCTACATTATATGTTTGTTTGCCTGGGGTGCTCTCATAAAAAATAAAGCAGAGCTTTATACAGTTATAGTGTGCACTAAATTTGTGTTCAGCAGCCATAAATAAAATATTTAAGTCTTTCCAAAGAAAAACTATTGTTCTGAGATACTTGCAGGCCAAAAATATGCCACTATTGCAAAGGGTAGAGGGCTGCTTCTTTTGTTTTTGCTTTTGTTTTTTAATGATCATCACAGTTGCTACATACCTTCATTATTGCTGTTGCCTATCTGGCAGTATGGAATATACAAAGGAGGTTCTTTTCGTAAAGCATGTATTTAAAAAAAAGTCAGGGAGAAAACCCACCCTGTTATGCTGCAGTATATTTTGGTTGTGAGTAAGCAAACTGTATGCCTAATGATTTCATGAGAATTTAATATTGTGTGTTTTACAGATGGAAAAATGTTGATAAATTTAGGTTAATTTCAACTCTATTTATAGAACTACTTATGCATTTTTTAAAAGAAACAGAGTTTTCTTAAATTATAAATAACTTGGAAAAGGGTCTGTTGTTTATTTTATTTTAAATATTAGGTTGTCCCTGCACAAGGCAGAAAAGGTATTACATAGAACACTACTTATGGAAACAGCAAACTAGTAAATCTATGCTGCACTAAAGTAAAATGTTGTATTATTCTGATAATATTTGACTTTTGCACAATATTTAAATGAACATTAGTATAAATGGGAATGCTTAACTAAAACACAAGTTCATTGTGTAGGCTAATGCATTACCCTTGTATATTTGTACATGAGTGAGCAATTATTCTAAAAAGTTTATACATGTGTTCCAGTGACAAAAGTTGTATTAAAACAAACCGTTCCTATAGTGGTGACAGAAGACATAGTTGATGGTTGTGTTTGAGAAGTAAGTGGGCAAAGTATTTGTGGATCTCTTAATGATTACAGTTCTTGATAGCTTTCATAAGAGTGCACATAATTTGTGACAACTCTAATAAAAAAATGTGGCAGCAAAACTTTCTGAGTTAGCGGCAAAGTAAATGGGGCAGGTTTTGCATTTTGAACAGAAATCTTATGAACTGTGATTGAATTTGTCGTGAAAGTGTGTCAAAATTAATAAAGTATTTACGTGCAAGGTTGCTGGGCTTTGCAGACTGTTTAGGGCTGAGGATTGGTTAACGTGAAAAGTCATTTCTGTGCATTTGGTACTAGACAGCAAAGGACAAATGTACTTCTGTACATTTTGGATCATAATGCCATTTCTCATTTCAAACCATTTTTGTCAGGACACCAGGCAAAACAATGATGCTTTGAGGACGTAATTAAAGATATTGTTCAAAGAACAACTTTCTGCATATTTGAATTATTACTGTCATCAAAATCATACAAATATGGAAATATGATTGCCAGAAGCACATAAATCAATGATCAGCATGGCCTCAAAATCCAATAAATATGTAGAGTTAAATACTTTAAAATGCAAATTGCATCTGATAATTTGCATATGGTAGAATTTAAAGGAAATTTTGTTGCTTAACAACCTCTAAGGTAGCAGTTAGGGCTATGGGTAAACATAGATTTTTTTATTCATCATTGGTCAAGTTGCAAGATTTGATAAATGATAGGAGACTGCTTTCCTTGGTTAAAATGACTGCATTCTTTACTGAATCCTGAAACTGCCTTGAAGTCATCTGAATAATTAAGAGTTAATTATTCTTCATCCATCTAAATCAGAAAAGGACAGATTTAGGGAAGGAATTTATAATTTTTGCCTCACGTCCTGTCATGTTGTAATGTGATAAACTAAACTGACTCCAAATAATATCTAGTGACCTTATAGTAATTACGCCTCACAAAACATTTTGGTTGAAATTTTTTAATTACTTACATCGATTCCAGAAACTACATGTTAACAGACTCTGAAGTTTAGTTGTGTTCAAAAGAAAGCAATACAAAATTCGTGTTGCATTACTGTTCGGTTTTTGTTTTAACAGGGTAGATACTGTGCTTTTACTTTTTTTTTTTTCCTGTGATAGTGCCTTTTTCTTTTTTTCTGCTGTTTTGCTTTTTTTTTTTTTTTAAACAAGCTGTTATTTTAAAGGATAATGAATATCTCCATCAAGAATATACATTTTTTTGAAGGCAAACCTTCTAAGTTTACCAAAACCAATAATTTGTCAATGGCATCAATCCGGTTTGCTTTCTTTTTGCAACTTTAAAAAAAATTACCCCTAAAGTATGGGCAAAGAAAAACAGAATAGTCTGGCGTCTGTCTCCCTGTGAAAGAAGGACAGTTTCAGAATTCAAAATTGAAGCCTCTTTCTATTTGCTAATTTCAAAGTAGAAAAACATTTTTATTTTCAAGGAGGGTTTACGAATGTTTACTGATCACAAGAGGAATTGTAATAAAGAAATCAATATGCATGATCCCTTTTCATGTAGTACAACAAGGTTACACTGTTAGGTTAAGTACAGGCTGCATTCCTTTTCAGAAAATCAATTTGCTGTATACTGCGCAACAGCAAGTCTCTTCTGAAAGAGTCATTTTATGTTGTGTGCACAGTAAATTCTATATTGATGCCTTCAAATAGTATTGACTGATTAAAAAAAAAAAGAAACGCTAAGCACAGTAACATTAGAAAAGTATCTTCAAGTAATTACTTTCTTGCTAATTATTTAATATCTTTCTAAGAAACAAAGTGATAAAATGTGTTCTTACATATCTTTTAAATTATTAATACTGTAGAACTGCTGTTGTGACATTGTTTTCAAAATCTTTTTGAATATTATTTTCATAATAGCAATAGAATACCATAAGATTTAAAATTTAACATAGTGTGTAATTTGCTGAATTCAGAGGGTGGGTTTTTTTGGTGGTGGTGCTTTTTTCGTTTGTTTTGGTTTTGTTTTGGTGGTTTTTTTTTTTTTTTTGCATCATTTTAGGACTCAGCTGTTCTTTACCAAAAAGAAGAAAAGTATTTAAGTCTTTTCGGTTGTTATGGTTGTATACATTTAAACCCTGATGGAGCTTGCAAAGCAACACTGGGTTTATGTAAAGATTATCTGTTACCTGCCTGGATTCCAAACAAAACAAGCAGTGCATAGAGAGGGGGGGAAAAGTTAGTAACTGTACTCAACCTCCTCAGACAAAACATGGCTTAAAAGCCAGATTTTGTAAGGGAAATCTATGGAAACGTGGTTTATTTTCAGATCTTGTTTTCTTAGAACATAAAATTATGTCTTTTAAAATGCTTTGACCATTTTTGATGCAACTGTTCAATTGTAAAGACAATCTTTTGCTTTTTGTGTGTTTTTTACTGAACAGTTCTTGATGGACTCTGACTTTTCCTTTTATTTCTGTCAACCCAATTACAGTACATTAGAGCGCACCCTGATCCTACTTGTTTGCCTGTTATCCAGTGTATATGTTTAACTCATAAGCATGTTCATTTAGATATTTCAGTCTGATCATGCTGAATGTCTTGCAGCAACATGTATTGATGTCTACAGAACATTAGATATTTCCAACCTTAGTTACTCACTCTAGAAATTGTAAAATGCAGAGATACATGTTTTTGATTACTTGCAAGCTGATGTATCCAAAAATTCTAATTTTCCACTTTGTTGTTTCTCTGTCAAATTTGGTTGTTCATTTTTATGTCCTAAATAACTTCAGATTTTAGTTGGAGACAATTTCATTCATTAAAATTTGAATTACTTATATCAGAGGAATACCTGAAATTTGAATTAAAAGTCTGGCCAAACCATGCATATATTTAGACCCAAAGTTACAATATTGTTTGTTACAATTTCATTTTAATTTTAAAAATAAATGTTCACCTTTCAAAGGTAGGTTGGCATTTTTACTAGTGTTAGAAAGGCGATATAACGATGTAGCTATTTCCCAAGCATTTTATGCAAGTTTAAAAGATTTGCTTCCTTTCTAGGCTGGAAAGGAAATGATCCAGAAGACCGGCTACGTTTATTTTTTGTGATCACAAAGATGCATGTAGTAAGACTACTTCAGGTTTACCTCTGTTTAGAAACCCTCAGTTGCTGTATGTTTACAGCATTCTTGTTAAGGATCTGAATTGCCCAAACAACAGTGTAAACCAAGCCAGGCATAGCAGCAGACAGAAAAATACATTCAACTAGTGGGATCATGGATTTGTTTGATTCAGGTAATTGAAAGTGTTTCATACTATTATTGCAACTTGAAGGCTTGTTTAAGTGTCTAGCTGTCAGTCAGTTGGAAGGTGAAAAGTATTCGATTGTCACTCTGTCAGTCAATAGAGATGAGAACTGTCTGCCTAATGGATTTCTTTACGTAGATGTCTGCATGGAGGTAGAAGTAAAATCAATGTGTTGTCATGTGCAAGTGCGCTGCATCAAACTGCCAGGTGAAATGCAACTGTATTTCTGTAACGTCTACATCCTTGTATTGTTTGTGGAAGAGAGACAGATGCTCCCTGTATTTACAGGTAACAAACTCTGCGTGGTCACACATGAGGATTTGTTTTTGAACATTTTATAAATACTTTGATCTATTTCCAGTTGTTCCAGAGTTTTTTTTTCCGTGTTGTTTTATCATATCAAGGATCAATACTTATAAACAAGATCCAACTTGGTAGGAAAAAACTTAGGTTGTTATTCCATGAGATTCAGAGTCCTAATACTGTTTTCTTTTAAACGTGGGTTTCTGCATGTTTTCTGCTTGTCAGTGATGACTTATATTGAGCTAACTATGTTTCCTGCTTGAGTTTTGGCTGTTAACGTTAACTACATTTATTAGAGTGTGTGTTGACTTCCTACAGCAAAAAGGGAAGAAATGAGCTCTGGAATAATAGCGGACTTGCAGCCACAGGCTTTCAAGAGCTTTGATGAAATGGGCACCAGTCTATGACCCCCGTTCTTTCTCTGGGAGGTGCTTACAATACAAACTTCCACTGAACAGGATGTGATAGCAAAGTAGCATTCTGAAAATTATTACGACATTGCAAAGTGATGGTACCAATTCTTACAGTTTCCACTAATTCTGGGCTTAATCCTATACAAAAGAGGTGTGTTATGACAGTAGCCAAAGATCTTATTCAAAATTGTTTTTCTGCTAAGTGATGCAAAAGCACATGTAAAGGCAGGATTCTTTGTCCCACTGAAGGCAGCAGGCTGAAATGAGGGAGATGCAATCCAGAAAAATACTGGTACAATCATGTTTTCCTTTTGCAGTATTTGTACATGTGCTCTTTTTTGATAATTAAAATATTTAGCTCTTCAGCTGCTGCTGTATGGGGAAAAAGAAAAAGGAGTGGGATCTAATTCCTGATTAAGGAACCCTACTGTGTGTAATAAAGACCATAAGTAGCAGAGACTGGTAGTAAAGTGGAAGATAGAACTTTGAAAGAAACATCAGAGTTTGGTTTTGGTTATCATTTCAAGATGCAAGGAAGATAAAAAGTGTTCTTGGGTGGAGGATGGCTCCTGGGAGGTAGAGGTGAGGCTGTGAATTACCAGCAAGATCTTTTATTTTTCTTTTTTGACTTGAATGAGTACTTCCAGTTTTTGCAGTAAATGATGCAGGAATTCTGCTGATGGCAGTCTCAGTTGTTTCCAGAGCAGTGGCTCCTGCTTAGGGATTCTGGGGAAAAATAATTTGTGATACTTGTAACTGAAGATCACAGTGTGTCTGTGGAAATAGGCAGAATTAGGCACAAATTTGTAGACTCAGGGCTAAAGGAAATACTATGATCGTCTAGCCTGCTATTGATCATAGAACTGATTGTGTAGTTTCACCCGGAGTATTGGTTTTGGCACTTTCTAATTTGTACACTTTACTGCCCACACGCTATTTAATACTCAGTTTTTGTCAGTTCTTGCAGCAGCTTTTGGTCTGGCTTTCTTTTACAGAAGAAACAAAACATGGCATAGTATATAAAACATGCTTCATTGTTAGGAGCTGAACTTCGGGCTTTTTGCACTCTGCCATGACTGTCTACAAGTTTTGAGCTAAAGATTCAATCAGAAAAGTTGGCAGCAGGAAGAGGTGATCTTTTGTGAACAGTTCTCTAAACAAAGATATTTTACTCTGGGCCTACTTAACGTGTAAGAATACTTGGATCCATCTTCTAGCAGAGACTATTATTAGGTGGATAAAAATTCATTTTGTTGAAGTGAAGATGTTTCCAATTTGTGCAATGAGTTTATTAGGAAGCGGTCCAAAGGAAAAATAATAGTGGTTGAGTGTACAGAATTACTGAGTTAGTCAGTAGAAGTAGCTGTGAGGTGCTGAATGCACAGCCAAAAGTGTGCCTGTATCCTGGGCTCCCAGCAGGAAGAAAAGAGGATCCATTTTGTCTGTTTCCTGTGAAGGTGGGCTCTTTGTGCTATACAATGAAGTGAGGGAAAAATAGAGGAAATGGTGATTTTAGAAAGCCTTAGTTCACTTTGAATGGATTTGTGAGAGATCTCACAAAGGTACCACAGAGAAACTCCTAAGCTTCTTGCCTTAGCAGATATGAAAGCATGATCGCTGATTCAGATACAGTTGAGAAGTAAATTAGCAACACAGAAATATACAAACAGTGTAATATCAGATACCAAAACTATTTGTCTGAGCATCGGTTCCAGAGCCAGCATTTCTAGCTTCAGTCTGTTTTTCTAACAATGCTGGATATTTCAAAGAATGAAATGCTTTTGGTCTCTTTTCCTCTCAAGTACTTTTGTATTTCTTCTGCAGCTTTCTAAATTTCTAACTTAAACGCTTTGTGTTCACTAATCATGAAAATATTGAAAGTGACAGAAAATGACTGTTTTACAGATGATTTTGATTTTCGCTCTAACCTGCCCCTGTAATCTCTAAAGCCACAAAATATAAAATGTAACCTTTTAACTTGGTCGTTTTTTTAGGATGTTGTTTTTACTTTTTTCCTCTTTTTTTTTCTTTTATTAGTATTTTTTTTCTCCTGATAAGTAAACCAGCACAGTGGTCTACTTAGTTCAGATTTCAAGTCTCATGATCTTTATTTTTTATTTTGTCCCCTAGACTTTGAAGCTCAGAGTAGCATTCAAGAAATTTTACTGTGAATGATTATGTAATAAATGGCTTATAGGAAAAATTTCTTTCTGGAATACACTTAAAGCTGTATAAGGTATGTGAATTTATGTAAGCATGATTGTACAGAAAAGCTGGCAGCAGTCAGTAGGAGCAATAGTGTGATGTCAAATATGTGATCGAACATATGAGTATCTATTGAGTTCCCAGCAGCAAGAGAAGGATCCATTTTGTATGTTTTCTGTGTAGAGAGGTGCTTTGTGTTCTCTAATAGTACTTCATTTCTGATATTAAAAGATAATATATCTGTTCTTAGCATTGCTCAGACAGTTTAATTACCACCTAAGTTCAGATATTATTCCTTGTCAGATCTTTAAAACTGCAATCTTCCAGATGCAGAGATATCTGCCTGTTACGGGTTGCTGATAGCATAGTCTGAAAAGTGTTTGTGTTTTATAGGAACAGACCAGGCAACAGAAGATGTTTAGCCAGAAATCATGAAAAGGACGTAGGTGCATGTAGAATGTCAGCAGAGGGAATATAAGCCCTTTGGTTACTCACCATCGCTCTAACTTGGAAGGACTGCTGGCTCAACTGTGAGTCCATTCAGGATTTTTGTTTTTAAATGATGTATCATGCATTAGTGATCCTTTTGTTTGTTGGTCGTATGGCTGAAAAGATCTGCTGCACCTCTGTGTCCAGTTTTTTTTGTTTTTTGTTTTTTTTCCCCCAAGTTGCTATGCCCAATATATTTTTTTCTGCAGAAGCAGCAAAGAGAAAAATGTTCATAGCTGTTATCTTTAGGCTTGTAACCAAACTGTTTTAATTAGGCACTGAAGGCATAATACGAAGTCAGTGGAGAGATGTGGATCCCTCTCAAAGGTAGCGTAGAGCAAGAGCTTGTTTTAGGCACAGGCAGAGGATTGGTGAGAGAATCTTGTTCTTGCCATTGACCGTGGGGATCCCAGAGAGATCAGCCTTCCAACTTAGAGACGGCTGTTGTGTGCTTAAGGCAGGCAACCTGGATACCATGGTCTTCACCTTTCCTCTCTCCCCCTGCTGATTACTGATGTGTAACTAAGCTGTTGTTCCCCTCCCTGGGGAACCTGAGGCCGTGGGCTGTCCTCGCTCGCCTTTCCTCTCTCCTTGTCAATCAAACAGAGAATTTACAAGCAGTATTGATTGGAGGTTTGAAGGTTTTTCTTGAGTGAATCTCAAGCTACTAAGCTTGATAGCTCATCTTTAGCCCGTTAAAATTCCCCTCTTTGCTACTGCAGTTGACTGTCACCTGTCACAGTGCTGCAGTCTGGATTGGTTTCTATGTAGAGAAGGCGAAGTGGTTCATAGGAGATGCTGGAAAAATCTTGTGGGCAGCAATTTGCTTTTTCACTTTCTTCTTGTTTCCTCTGTTAGAATAATTCCAAAGAAAATGCATTGGTCATGCAAGTCACTTTGCATCACTCTTGGTGAGATTGGTTTGACGTTAAAATATTTTGTGTAGCTCACTGATGTTTCTTGTCGTAGTATGAACATAGAGTTCTCGGAGGCATAACATCTTTGAATCTATCCACTTGTTCTTAAGGCCATATCATGCTCTAAAAGAGAAATTCAGGATTCAGATTCGGTTCGGTTCCTATTAAGGGCAAAAATACCTTGTTATTCCCTTATTGAGGTGAATCAAAAGTCAAAGGCAGTCAAAGGTGGTTAAGATCTGCAATAAATTGTTACAAAATCTGTTGAACTTTAACAGCCAAGCATTTTGTCAGAAGGATATTCACTTTGAAAGATGTTTCTTGCAGGAACAGCTTGTTGGTGAATTTTTTTTTTCTTGAGATATTGGCAGATGAGCTCTGGCAATTTTTAGGAGTTTTCCAGCCCCCTTCAGTAAGCTGGTAGAAGCAAACTTATGCCAGCTTCTGAACTGCAGTTGTTTACAATCCATCATATTAACTTAAACCACTGCTGACTTCAGTTGAAGTGAATACATAGGACTGTAAAATCAGACCTTCTGTCAAGTTTGTTATATGGACAGTAGGGTTTCTTACAGGGATGCTGCAAATGCTTGGGACTGGTAGGCTCGTGGTCCCACAAAAAACCACTGTAAATCAATAGCCAGTTCTCTTGGACTCCTGTTCCTATCTGTGTGTTCCTTTTACTGCAGAAGCATGTAGATGGCCAATCTAGATCATTGTGCTTATTAGATTTCTCAGTTTCATTTTGTATTTAGCAGATGATAGCAGGCTAGGGGAAGTGATCAGTATGCTGGAGGGCAGGGCTGCTGTTCAGTGGGACCTAGACAGGATGGACAAGTGAGCTGACAGGAACCTCATGAAGTTCAAAGAAAGGCAAAGATAAAAGTCCTGGGTTTGGGATGGAGTAACCCCCATGCGGCAGGACAGACTGGACACTGTCTTGCTAGAAATCAACTTTGCAGAAAAAGGCCTGATGGTTCTGGTTGACAACAGGTTGGACATGAATCAGCAGTGTGCCCTTGCAACAAAGGCCAACTGCATGCTGGGCTGTGTTGGCAAAAACGTAGCCAGCAGGCTGAGGAAGGTGATTCTTCCCCTCTGTTCTGCATTTGGCATCACATCTGGAATACTGTGCCCAGTTTTGGGCTCTGCAGTACAAGGAAGACTTTAACAAATCAGAGTGGAGTCCAGCAGAGGGCCAGCAAGCTGGCCCCAGGCTCCTTGAGTGATGGGAAGGAGAAGCTGTGGGAACTGGGTTTGTTCAGCCTTAAGAAGAGAGAGCTGTTCACAACCACCAAATGTGGAATGTGGAGAAGCCAGAACCGAACTCTTCTTAGAGGTGCACAGATGAGCTCTGGGAAACAGGACTGCAGGTGCACTTGCTCCCAGTATAGACACGGAGGCTGCAGGGATATTTCCTAGCTGCCTGTCCTATTTACCTAGCTATCAGTCTGTCCACTGAGCTTTCCCATATGTTCTAGCAATGCCTGCTAGTGATAAGACTGGAATTGCATTCATTGTTTGTTCACTGGAAGATGGGAGGGCCAGTCCATTCCTGTTTCTTCTCTCCGTTGTGCTCCAAATATTGCAGTTTTACTTGCTTTACTGTATTTTTCGTAGAAGATAAGATGTTATCTAGACTCCTTGGCAATACTTGGTAGAAAAACTGTTCTCCTTTCATATGTCTCTCCTTCCCAGCCTGACTGGGAGAAGTCCAGCTGTTTTGACATCATTTGGAATGAGAAATGAACAACTGCTGCATCTATCCATGTGAACAAGGAACAGCTGGTAAGAGGAGAAAGGTATTCTATGCAGGTTGTGAAGCAGATGAAGAGCCCCATGGACAATGGTTCAAAGAGAAAAAAGAATTAAGAGGGTGGTGAGGAATATCCTAGTAAACAACAGTGCTTACTCTCTTCTCTGCTTCTACTCTTACCAGTAAGAAAGGTCTGTAGCTCCTTCTCCAGTGATATCCTAGCTATCTTGGATATACACTAGAGGGGCAGTGTCCTCTTCTGGATAAGTAGTGAAAGAGCCTGGAAATAACTTCTGGATTTGTAATTAATATTTTTCTTTTCAGGGATATTAGATAAAAACTTTTTTTCCTGCTTTGTAGATCACTCATAGCAGCAGTATTCCTTCTTTCCTTGCAAAATCTGATATGTTTAGTTAGTTTATATTTACTCTTTCCTGAAATATCAGTTCTGGTTTTAAGCATGTTATTTAATACTTAATTACTGGATCTCTGTAGGACTGTGGCTGCATAGTATTTTTTAATCTATTTCTTCATTATTAATAACAGTACAAATGGTGGTGAGTGTTAAGTTCTTAATGAGGCTTTCCATTGTAAGGTCAGTTGAAAGATAGTGTCTCACTTTCAGAAAAATTCGCAATGAACTTCATTTTTAGGGCAACCCTTTGTTCTTCGTTTCTTTTGCGTATCTCCTGTGTTTCTGTTAGGAGGTCTCTTTGTACATGCTCAAAAGGAAGAGACCTCTTAGTTATCTAGAAGTAACTAAGCTCTTCAATAAGTTGTGACAGTTATTTGTAGCATATAGTCCCTACTGTAAAGGTGGATATGTCTAAATTGAGGCTGTCAAAAGGGATTGTGAATTGCATTTCACAATCCTGTAAGAACGTGTAGACAAGTCTCTCTGAAGACCTCAGTACTGGTATTACATGGAACTGCTGAGCTGCTTGCTGAGGCTCCCTACACCTGCATCATTTATTAAAACATTACTACTTATTTATGTTCTGATGCTAAAGTAAATGTCCGTTTTGTTTTGTAGATTTTACAGGCTTTTTTGCTGGTACTTTACTTGGTACTTGGTCCTTTCATAGCACTCTGCTTCATTCTCCAATGACTGGGGTGTCTCTGAATGTCTAAAGGATGGCTGAAGGTAGTAAAGACTTAGTTTGCTTTGTGTTAACTATAACTGTCTGACTGCAGGAGAATCTTCTGTGGCTCTTCATATTTATTCAACTCACCCACTCATTCCCTTGGGATTTTTCTAAGTGTGATGAGCTGGCGCTGAATATGTGTTTATTGCTCACATGTACAGAATGTGGTAAATATACCATGCTGCTCAACGTACAGTTGAGATTTTGAATTCTTGCAGCAGCTCAGCAAATCTGTGTAGTGGGAATTGCTTACTTCTATCTAAATACATACACTCAGTTCCTGTGTGAAGATGTTTCATGTAGAGACTCTGAAGCATTTTGCAAAATGAGTAAATTCTACCTCCATTGCATAGATATGGAAACTATACAGGCAAAAGTGATTTGCCTTGTCTCAGACACCGAGAATGGAACCTGATTTTTTTTTATTCTTATTCTTGTTCCTTATTCACTGAATGATACTATTTTCCTTAAATAGTAATTTTTTTCCCAAAAGTTTTATAAATAATTTGGATAGCCTACTAAATATGTATGCTCTAAAGTACTTAGACAGTTCCTTTTCATCTGGCACAGCATGGAGCTAGCAGTTTTATCCTTAATCTACCCACAAAATATGTGACTACTGTGTTCAATTTATACAGGGCCCTATTCTTAGACTGTATTATAGTTTATGAAAAATTGTTGGCTTTATTTCGTGATATTAATCACTTCTATTAAAAAATAAAAAAGGAGGGAAGCAAGTAAGAAGGTTCTCAATGTTACTTACACTGTACCAGTTCATTCAAGGACTTTTGACTTTATACTTGAACAAGAAAGCCAAAATCAAGTTTGTTTAGTTACCCAAAAATGCAAAAAGCTATTTAAAAAAAAAAAAAAAAAAAAAAAAAAGTTGCCTTTACTGGCGTACCTGTGTTTTAGTTTTGTTTCTCTTTTCTGAGAATAAATAAAATATTTTCATGGAAATAGATAAGTATATTAAATAGTTTTTTTAATTATTTCAGGTGGAATTTCTTCACAATTGTGAAGAAATTCCACCTGAAATAATTAAAAAAACTATTTAATATACTTATCTATTTCCATGAAAATATTTTATTTATTCTCAAAAAAAAAAAAAAAGTTGCCTTTACTGGCGTACCTGTGTTTTAGTTTTTTTCTCTTTTCTGAGAATAAATAAAATATTTTCATGGAAATAGATAAGTATATTAAATAGTTTTTTTAATTATTTCAGGTGGAATTTCTTCACAATTGTGAAGGTGATTCCTTAATTCAGTGCGTAGTGATTATACTATAAAAATTGCATGAATTATTGGATTTTGTCAGTTAAGAAAATAGACTGGGGAAAAATAGTCCATGCTCCAAATTCCAGTTATAGTCTAGGCTCACAGCACAGCACTTCTTCTCCATGTCTGTGATCCCAGTTCTGTAATAGACATGTGCATGTAAGTCCTTGTGGTAGGGTGTTGGTGAAGGATGGGCTGCTGCAAGGGAACCTTGCCTGGGGCAGTTGTTGTGAGTTCGGGACTTGTCAACGGGATGACCATATATTGTTTGTGGATAAGGTGGTCTTGTTCCTGGCGGGGTGTAAAGACTGCCATCTACCGCAAACCTTGGGAGCCTTCTGTGTATGTACGGGAAGCTACCAATGACAGTTTCAGGCTTCCTATAAATTTATGAAGTGCCATGGTTGGTGACTTAGTGGATCTGATCTGCTGGATTAGTATGAGTTCTCAGTGTAGAGGAGGGCAAGTAGAGTCATAAAATTCTTGATTTGAACATTTCAGCGCAAGTCATCAGATTTGCCTTTCTGCTTTTTGAAAAAAGTCGTCAAGGACGGGAGGGAGGTGCAGTGTTTCTCTTTGCCACCAAATTGCAGGTTGTATCTTTTGATACCTTGCTACTGCGACAAGATTACAAAAGGAAACATAAAGAAACTGATGCAATCTGTTCTGAGGCCTTGGAAAGCTCTTGGATATTTATTATCCACCGCACTCTAAAGAAAAAACAAAACACCAAAGGGCTGTTTATTGTTTTGATCTTAAGTATTGCTGCATTTTGCATTCACCTTTGTACATAAGATCCATAGCTATTTACTTAATATTTAATAATCGCATGCACAGGCTGAAATGTTACTTACAATATGCAGTGCAAATATTTATGCAGGAAGTCAGTCTTTTGCCCCATGTTGTATAGGAACTATCAGTGTGGTGGATTTTGTATTTTGTAGACCTTTATCTCATATTTTAAAGATAGTCTTATTATCTCACAGAGATTTGTGTATATGGATTTGGAATTACGTATTTTTAATTGCACTTTTTTTTTTTCTTTTCTTTTTTTTTTTTTAAAACCTTTTGGCCTGGTGTTTTTAGAGTGGTCTAATGCTTTGTGTCATCTGGACTATGGCTAGATAATACTTTTTCTCTCTCACTCTGCTCTCCCCTTCCACTGTTGAGTGTTGGCATCTGCAACCAGTAGGTAACTGGTTGTTCTGCGAGGTATCAGTCTAGAAGTGGCTGCTTCACAGCCTGCCTCTTGTGGAGCAGGTAAGGGAGGTGAGAAATACAAAGGCAGAGTTAGAATTTCCTCTGGGACACTGAGAAGCAAGGACAGGTTATTTTGTGGGAAAAGGAACAGACATGACAGGGCTGCCTACAGAGATGGAAAGAACAAAGAAGCAGTGGCAGAAAAAACTTTTTAACTTATACTGTCACCTTAATTCTGAAGTCAACTGTATTTTACCCTTTTATGTCTGAGAGTTAATAAGTTTGAGGGTTTTTTTTTTCTTTCTTTAAAGTGGGTTTCTAATGCAATGGCCAAAGAAACTGTTAATTCTTTTTTCCTTTTTTTCTTTCTATTGAGCAAAGATTTTCTGTTGTTAGGATCTTAATGTACTGTTAGTAACTAAATTCTGTTTCAATGTAATAGGTATACAGTATCCAAATGCTTTCAGGTCCTAGACCACAAATTTTTCCACTTACAAGTTTTTCTCTAGGATATCTACAAATGTATATAATAATAATGAAATTAGTAATAACAAAGTTATGATATATTTAATGACCATAGTGGGTTACAATATTAAAGAACAAGTTATAAGAGCCAAGGAAGGAAAGAAATCTAGTACCATCCCAATGAAGTCAAGCGCTTTTTAATTAGTCTGCTGGGTTCATGCTATGATCCACTGTTTTCACAGCAGTAGAGGTTTCTTGATCACATTGGAAGGACAGGGGTTCAGAGGCATTGCAGTTCACTTCATATGCTTTTGGCTGCCAGGATGGGACAAAGCCTGACAAGATGTTTCCCATTCCTCTTGGTTCCCGGATTCTTACAACCGCACACGCCATGATCATTAGTTGATCAGCCTGATTATTTTGTTTACAGCTGTGAAGGAATTGCCATGACAGGCAGGGCTTTTGTTAAGCCATAACTATTTCAGTGTCCACGGATCAACAGTGGAGGTTTCAGAGGAAGATGCCAGAAGCCTCGTGGTCTTTGCTTGGTTAGAGTTTTGGGTTAAACACTGGAACATGATATTTAATAGATCTTTGAAAATTATTAGAGCTCTGGATATTTTTGTTACCCCATATAAATGTCTAATCCTTTTCCCAGCCTCTCTAAGTCCTCAGACTTAATGACATTTTGTAGCAGTTAGTTCCACTGTCTAATTATGAATTGTATGATAGAGTATTGCCTATTTATAATGTTTAAATTTCACTGGAAGTCCCTTGTGTTAAGAGTTGCAGAGAACAGAAGCTTTCCTTACTTTTCTGCCTTAAAAGCCTTGTGACTAATCTGTTCATTTCAGGGATTTGCTTCTCATAAGAGAAACCCAACTGCACGGTATTCAACTTAAAATTTCTGAGAATTTTTTGCAGGCTAATTACAAAGCCTTTGTAATGAGCCTTGAGATTCCAGTGTTGTTGATCTCTTACATTTGAGAGAATTTGGCTCTAAGATTTTGGTCAACAGCAGATTTGATTTTATTTGCAAAACAATGCTTCAGTGCTGCAAGTTGCTGCACTCAGGTAGAGCGCTGCATTTGTGTAGATCCCTGCAAAAAAAACAGTAGCAAATCAGTGGAGGGCTTCTTCTGAGCATGGATTTCAGAGGCTGCTCAAGTGCACTGACTATGCAGTGTCACAGCCTAAGTCAGCGAAGTGTGTTTGGGTATATGTGTCTCACTGAAATCGTGGTCACAAATGCTAAATTTCTCCAGAATCTTTTCTTCTTCTTTTTTATTTTTTATTTTTTTCAACTTCCAGATTTTTCTAGAATGTTACCCCAGGTTAGGCAGAACTAATTTAACTGTAAAGAATAAGTGTGTCATCACAGTTCTCCTAAACTTTGTATATAACTTAGTAGTTGTCAGTTTCTTGGTGTATTTCTTCTACTTTATCATGGTTGATTGCAGGATATTTTGTTCCTATTGACTTTTCTGCTGCTTCTAGTCACAAGTTACTTAAAGAGACTGTGCTTGGAGCAAAGAACATCCAGATGAGATTACTATTTGTGTAATGATAACCCAGAACATACCACTGTCTCCCTAAAAGATTCACATACTTGTTTTCATATGTGGTCCACGAGACATTTTCACATGGCCCATGAGAGCTGAAAGAATACTTGTCTCAAAATGGTGGAGAACAGTGGGTATATCATCAGAAATCTCATCTTCTCATATGTAAGTCAACAAAATTGAAATGGATAATTTATTTATGTCTGCTTCTCAGTGAAGATAAAACCACTTCTTCAACTAGATCAATAAAAGGCAAAGATCACTGTAAAATCAAAGCATATTTGAAGTTTCTCCATCACCTGCATCCCAGCCCAAGGCATGGATGGTTGTAGTTGCTAAAATAAGTTTGCTTAATGAATGACTGTACTTCTTGCTTACAAATTGCAGCTGTCCTTTGTTCCTCTCTGGAGATGCAAACAGTGCCCTCTTGGGCCCTGGACTGCCTGATGTGTCTTTACTTGCTATGTGGCAAGGTTGAATTTTGTGTCTAGTGGGTTGCTGTGTCTAAAACCTTACTAGAGAAGATTGGGGCTCTATAATCTTAGCTAATAGTGCTCCTATGATATGGAGTAAATCAAGTTGGAACCAGTCACTTTTTTTCTGTGGAAAAGATATCCTGACAGTTCTTCAGAGTAAGTAATAGACTATAATTACCTCTTATTTGTTTGTATTCTAAGTATTCCTTAATGCAGATAAAATAATGCAGCTGACAGGATGAATTTCAGCGACTGTGCCATCTCCAGCAGGCTGGCTGTGGTATTAGTTTGTGATCTGAACTTCTTACATGTACTGAAGGTTTGTAATTTTTATCTTTGAGGTGTGGGAAGGTGTAACAGGGGCTTTTGAGGCTACTTATGGCCTGCAGACCACACGTAGCTTGCTGTATGAATTGCTATGGCTTGTTACTTACTACTGCTTGTTACCCTCACCTTTGCAGACCTCTGACCTCTGCCAGTGCTGAGGGTTGTTTGGTGGATGCGGGGCGTCGCATGCTGGAGAAGTGCTTGGCATGTTTAAAAACATCACGTATTTATCTCCTAATATTAATAATTTCTCTTAATTTGCTTAGAGTTCATTATGAATCATTTTACTTTTGTATGTAGGCCAAATGCCTCCTGTTTTATTACTTGCACTTACAAGTTGCATTGAGTGGGTCTTGCAAGACCCACTGAGGTAACCCAAGGGTTTTTGAGTGTATTCCTGGCTGCTAGACACTGGAGAAAATAGTACCCCAAATCCACTGCAAGTTTGAATCACATAACTGCCTGGGAAGAGTGAAACAATAGTAATAATAAATATTGTCTTGTAGTGCAAATAAGAAAGGGAAAAAAAAACCACCATTTTGCTTAGAATTTTTTCCATATGGATGTTGAGTATTACAAAAACCCCATAGTCTGCAGGCAGTATTTACTGGTACAGTCTCAGAACTGCTTTAACCTTCAGACAAACGTTGTCCTGCTGTTTTAACCTTCCAAGACAGACAAGGATATATAACTGCTATGATGTAACCTCTTATCTGGTCTTCTGAAACAGGTGAGAAACAAGGGGAAAAAAAAACCATACCTGGCCTATGCAAATATAAAATGAGCTTTGTTGTCTGATATTTAGGGGGTGTGACATTAAAAGATGTACATAATAATAAAACATTACAGAATTATATAATATTCTATAATATGAGTAAGTCCTGCATAGCATTCAGCGACATATTTACCTGACGGTATAGGAGAGCTGTAGATGTCAGTTTTCTGATGCTAGTGTGCCTGACTCTTTGTTGGCTGGTGTGCTTTATTCCTTCATATATCTGCTGTTGGTCAAACTGATGTGTTCCCACCCCAAAGGGCTGAGGTAACATTAAAAGTCTTGAATGAATGTCTGTTCATGCAAATTATCTCATTTTGTTGTTGTCTACCCAGAAAATCAAAATTTTTCTCCTTATTACTAGAGATTAACCAGTTGTTTTTTTTTTGGCTTATACTTGTTTTAATAGTTGTTGAACATTTGCTTCACTTTCAGAGAACTGACCACAAGAGAAACCTGCGTTTGTTGCCCAATCTAGATTTGACAGCTGAATATGTCAGTGCTCAATCTACTAATTTTGTTTGTGAAAGCTAAATGGCAACCAGGTGTTTGGATACATTGCGGAAGTAGTTTTTGATTTTGTGTTAGTCACTTTATAATACATTACACATTTTTAACCAATTTGTAGCATTAGGCAAAAAAGAAGATGCATTTTGTTATGGAAAAGTATTAAACCTAATATACCATTGCCACTTTTAATGTTGCAAAGATGCCATAGGGCTTTATTTTTTTTAAATAGAATTATTGCTAGTTCTTTTTTATATTGGTGTCTCCTTATGTTGTAACAACAGTGTGCTGGATATCTTGCAAACAGGTAAGGTTCCATGTTTTTGAAGGGCTACCAGTGTAAATAGGTAACCTTCAAACAAACCAGTGGAAGGTAGGAACACGGGAAATCAGAGACTGGCTGGCAAGCTTGCTTTCACAGTCTTTGGAATGTAAGAATTTATGTGTGAAGATTTTTCTGACTCTGGGTTAGACTATAGTTCTCTGCTTAGAAGGCGAAGGTTTGCTTCTCTCTGATAAATGCATTTAACTGGTACTTGTTACACTACATTTAAACCTTTCCTCTTGCTACTGGATGTGTGCATTATGTCAAGGTGCTTATAACTTGGAGGTATCATGCAAACCTTTATCCTTAAAAACTAAAGGTGTAGAGGTTTACTGCTGCACTGAGTATTTACTAGGTGGTCTTACATGTACCCAAAATCTAGCTTCAAATACAAGTTAACGTGGGTATAATTCTATTCAAATTTGTTGGTTATTTTAGGATTTTTTTTTTTCATTTACAGAAGGACTTTTACAAAGTGCTTTGAACCTTACAGTGATGAACTGTGCTGGACTGACTTGGAGCTGGTTGAGCTTCAGATTTGCATGAAAGCTTCTAGGAGTTTCACTGAAATGAAATGTCTAATTTAGAGAACGTGGCTTATTTTCCCCATAGAATAAGAAAAAATGGGAATTCTTGGGGGGAGAGAAGCAAGTGGACATGGGAACAAGGTACTTAAAATAATATTTAGTTTTAATTTAATGCTATGTGGTCCTAGTTTCCTTTTCTTCTGTAATGAGAATATAGAAAACTTTTTATTCATGCAGTCTATTTCTCCAAATTATACTTTAAAACTAGATCTAACAGTAGTGATTATACCTTACGTTTTCTTTTTCTTCTTTCAAATCTTGCCCATTTTGTATCTGAAAGCCAAAACTGTCAGTGGTCTGTTTACTTTATCTCACTCGTATGCAATGGAAATAAGTGGCATTTGTAGAACACACAAACTATTTTTGCCTGAATGCTCCATTTATGATTTATAGCCAACATGTATCCCTGATTTTTCTTTTGAGAATGATCTTTATTGTCTTTGTGTACTAACTCATTGCAGAAGCACTTGTCTATTTTGAGCTAAACCAGACCTCTTGTAAAAAGTATCAAATTATTTCATCATGTTGAAAATGAAAAGCTATAATTACTTGTAATTGGGCTTCAGAATTTTTGAAAATTGGGAAATTCTTTTCCAGAGGTTTAAGATCACTCCAAATCATAACCTGTGGAAAATAGGAAATAATTTTCTGTTCAATTTAAAAGTGATTTAATTTACACTTTTGACAGCTGTTTTCCTTTGATGTTTGGGTAGGGGAAATCATTCAGCTGTGGTGGTTATTGCTAAAATCTTTTCTGTGATCCTATATGCTGTATGGTTCACAACTTTTTTTTTTTTTCTTTAAGCCCAAGCAGAATCTCATGCAGTTCAAAGTATGTGGAGTCCTTTTGGACTGCTTGAATTTATTAAACATGTGCATGCGTTTTATTTATTCATTTGTTTGTTTCCTGGCCTTTGCAGTTGTTTCATACTGCTTTAACAAAAAGCACAATGGTCTTCTGTGTTTTATTCTTCGTAAATTTAAGTGGAAGCTGGAAAAAAATGATGTACTTTGTAGATTTTTTTAAATAGATTTGTGTATGAAGATCCTGTTGTTTAAAAACAACTACTTCAAATCTCTAAAGTAATTAATATAATAATAATAATAATAGTAAATGCTACAAAGAACACGCTGCCTATTTACCTTTATTGTTTTAATTGAGCAGAGTAGATAGGGTAACTAGTGCAAGATCACATCATGCCCAGTTCTAAAAGCAACCAAGACAGATCTTCCAAAACCATAATGCACTGGCAAAGGAGGTAACATCTTGAGTCAGCAGAGGGTTCAGAGGTTGAACCTCTGGCCAAGCAGAAACTGAATGTAAGGTAAAGTGGCAGTCTGGGTCCAGCAGCCTGGGACTGGCAGCAAGAGGCATGCCAGCTAATCAGCACCTTCAGCTGGAGGTTAAAACTGGGTGCAGAGTATGGAGAAGGAGCATTTTGCAGCAGTAACTGTGGGGTAGGGAAAGTGTACCTTACTGTAAGCCTTGGCTCTTCCTCTTTCATTTGGGAACGGTCACTTAGGTCAAGGCACAAAACTGCCTGAGTTAACCTTTTCGTAAGCACATTTGAAGTAATTGTGGGGCTTGCACTTGCATATTTGTCAGCTGTGGTAAGGGCCACTCAGTACAGGGCTTATGGTAAAGGTCTGTAGTGCCAGTACAGTTGTCTGCTTCTAGCACTTGTGTCTAACGTGAAGGCAGAAGACTTGTCAGAGGGACTGGTGTGACACAACACAGAAAGGAGCATCTTGCAGTGGATAGACTAATAATATAACGGACATACTAATTTTCATCAGTTGTCAATCTAAGGAAGTATTACTATATCCCAGCGAAGAATTGAGGTGTGGAAAAGCGAAGAGATGAGCTTTGGCATGTAGTCCACAGTGGTGGAGCCAAGAATAGAAACCAGCTTTGTGTTCCCACCCAGTAGTCTGGAAGATAGGACTCTAGGCAGCCCAGTATTATCTTTCAGCACTGGTGGTACGTCAGAGGCATGTTTTCTAGTTGTTACTGACACCTGATCTTGTGAGAGCCTCTGACTTCCTCTCTGGTAGAATCCATCTAAGTTCTGTGTGATTAATTTTTTATAATCCAATTCAACTGATCGCATTTCTCATTTGAAAAAAAAAAAAAAGTGATTCAAAAATAACCACAAATTCATATAGGGGAAGCAGGTGGGATCTCCTAGAGCTAAGAGAAAGTTGGACATCATATACTGGCATTATGCAGCCACCTTCATTTTTCATTGACTGTCTGGTGCTATGCAGCCAGTTCATCATCCGTTGACAGTTTGGTTTGTGTGATCATACCTTTTGTGTATCAAACAAGTATTCTCCCCAAACAGTATAGTTTATCAGCTTTAAATTGAGCCAGAAGCCAAGTACCCATTTGGATTACTGTTATTTTTAAATTTGGATGGCCCGTTGAAGATGGGTCTTTTGATGGTAGGATACAATCACTTTCTTCTAATGTGTTTTTGTTATGTACAATTCTTCAGTTCTGTTCTTTTTTTTTTTTTTTTCTCTTTTTGAAACAACACGATACCATGTTTTCCCAAGATTAGCAATATTCTTAAAATTATTTTGGAGCTGCTATGACTATAATTTGACTGTACTAGATCTTTTTTTTTTTTTTGGCTTCTTGCCAACAGCTGCTGTGGAAAGTAAATCTTCATGCGAAGAAGTGTGTGTTCTTTTTGAAGGTTAACCAGGGCCTGCAGAGCACAGCCTAAGCATCTGGCTCATGAGATTAAAAACCTTGGAAGGAAAGGCCTGTAGATCTAAGAGGATGAGTAACCACCTTAAAAAGAACAGTAGGTGTGAAGAGAGAGCCTAAAAAATGGGGGAAAAAAATTGATCAGCAGGAAAAGTCTTTTTTATTGAACAAGAAGTGTGAGGCTATAGTGAGAATTGATAAAAATCAGGCTCTTAGACTTGGCAAAGGGTATTAAAGCAAGTAATGAGAGGTCTGGCAGGCGATTACTCTGAAGGTTATACCTAGGATAGATCTTATTAAATATTTTCATTATTGACCTTGCTGCACACACACTAAAAACAAAATTGTAGTTATGAAAACCTGCTGATGACACGGTGTTGGGAGACATTGCTGGTATGTTGGAGGGCTGGAATACTACAAGGGTTGCATAACGCTGAGGTCTAGAGTAGTAGAAATTGGATGACACACAATAAGAATGCGACGTTGGTCACTTAGAGACCAGCAAGGTTTTCTGATAACGTTTGAGATCTTGTTGGGTGGAGGGACCCCAGCAGGATTCTTCTTCAGTAATGCCTCCATTACAGACCTTAATTTAATGAGTTTTCTCTTTTGTGGTTTGAGTTATTTCCTGATGAAGGCAGTTCCGATGATGCCTGAGTCCTGACAGTTTATTAAAAATACAACTGAAATTTATTTTTTAAGTGTTTTAAGTTTTTTGTATTAATTTAAATTATTAATTTAGCAAATTTACTAAATCTATGTAATGGTCTAGTTTTATGCTTGTGATGGATTTCCATAGCAGGATTTATCCTTATAATTAGAAAAATTCTGAGGAAGGATTTACATGGGAAGTTGTTTGGATTTACTCTTTTTTTCCTTTTTTCCTTTTTTTTTTTTTCCTCTTTGATCATATCAGAGAACATTGAACGCTGTCCCATCAGTTAGCTAAACAGATATGTGACAGTATGTGACACAAACAATCTTTCGGACCATGTTGGTGATTGCTGTCCATATAAAAAGGATATCCTGAAATAATTTTCTTGATGGTGCTCCAGGGTTTGTTTGGAGTAGGCTTCTATCTCTAGACATACACATCAAAAGTGTAGGAAATAATCCAATGCTGTTTCTGAAGCTGGAAGTTAATATGCACCTCACAAATGTATTATCTGATGCTCCTAATTTCCTATATATGGAACTGCATTGGCGTGTGCATCCCAACACAGTAAAAGGGAGTCTGATACAGCGCTGGGGATGTGATTCAGGCTCCTGTGGTGAGAAGAAGGAATATCTCTGAAGGGCTTAGCTGGCTTACAAAACTAGTAGAGGTCAACTCTAACCAGAAAGCTTCTGTTTTTAAGAACATAAACAATGACAAATAACATTGAACAAAAGCAGGCTTACAGTATGGAAGTGAAAATGCCACATATTCTGAGGGACTGAATTTAGCAGAATCGCTCGCCATAGTTTTTCTCTCTATCTTGTGGGTCTTTTTGTAGAAGGAAGACTACGTTGTGTATTATAATGTTTTTTCCGTACAATTTAGAATAACTTTTAATATCCTCTTGCAGTTTGTTAGAGAAAATAGCGATTTTATGTATCTGTAATTCTGTGCTTTATATATGAATTATTGTACTGTTACTTAAAATCATTTGCAGTAAGATAATTCAGACTTCTCTTTTAAGTCAAGCCTAAGAAAATATCTGTAAATTAGCACTAATGGTCAGTGTGGCTGGAAAAGAAAGTCTTTCATGTTTGGAATTGACTGTAAGATTGAACTTACTCCAATTTATTGCAAAGTCAATATTCAGCTTAAAAATTAAAAAGGTTAATAATTATTAGGTTTTCAGAGGAAAGTACTAGTGTTATGACCTGCCTAACATCACACAGCTACAAAAATGCTATAAAATGATTTTTTAAGCTTATATTTATAGTGAGTGGATTGCTCATTCCTTCATCTCACTACTTATGCATCCATGAACTGTTAATTAATACTTTTGCAGTAATTACAGAATATTTTAAATATACATTATTCTTCTGAATTTTAAAAGATCAGGATTTTTTTATTAATTTAAAAGGATAATAGGACTGACCCACACTTTCATCAACTCTTTAATAAAGAGGTGCTTTTTTAGATCATTTAAATTTTTACATTTTGATTGCAAGGAATAATAAAGTCTTACTTTTTTTTTCATACCTTTTTCCATTTACTCTTCTAAACTGGGTCACCATTGTATCAAAAAAGGTCATTGTTCTCCATAAAAAGGTGAGTGATTGCCTGCGAGTATCAATACCAGGGGAACTTGAATCCTAACTGTTTTGACTTCTGGCATGGAGTTTTCTTTATACAGAGGGCTGAGGTTTGTCAGATAAATTTTAATTCCATTTAGTTTCTTCTTCTTTTCCACCTCTTCGTTATATGCGTGGGAAAGTTTAACCCAAACGGTTAGGTACCTTTTTGCAGTGGAGCTTCTCTCAGCACTCCTTGGTGAGTGGCTGCTTGTGGAGCACAGAAGAAACCAGAGCACCATTTGTAGATGAGCAATACAGTGTGGAAAATTCAAAGGCTGTGTTTGTAAGAAGAGGTAATACCTTCTACTAGACTGGCTGTTACAGTTGGAAAAGACAAGTAGGCTTTGGGCAGTTCTACCACTTCCTTAGGTCTGAAATAGACTCTGAAACCTTCAAGTTTGAGAGGAGTGGAGGTCAGTTGTCTTGGAGTTCAATTGATTAGGCTTATCAGAAGAATTGAGAGAAGAGATGGTTGCTGCTTTTGGAGCAGGGGAGTGATATTGGTAAGAGAGACAGCAGATGAAAACACAAGAAAGGTAGAAATCAAAAGGTCCCAGAGAATTCCTGCAGGACACCCATCACTGGCTGTGTGATTTCCTCCTTCCAAGGTGGTGGGTCAGCTCCCTGAAGGCAAGCAGCACGCTGCCAAGGAGATGCATACATTTGGATGACGGAGGTGAGGGCGAAGGCATAGCAAGCAGTGGGATGGGTTAGAAATAATAAATGTTATTAAAGAAACTAAGTCATTGGCTCTGAATTTGCAAACCATGTAAAACATCCCATTTATCATCAAAGCAAGCTCTAGATGGTTCTTTAAATCTTTCACTCTTTTAAATTCAATTTAATTTTCATGTGATGTTAAGGTTATATGATGTATAAGGTTATATGTATCTTCATAAAATCTGCATGTGTATACACGTAGTGTACCTTGGCTTGCACTTGATGTGAAAAGGTATCTTTGTTCCTATTTTTAAGATTTTAGTATTATCCCTTGTAGGTTTTGTTTTGTTAGTTTAAAAGCAAGAAACAAACAAAGATAGTAGTACCTTTACTATACTTAAGGCATTCAAGTAATCGCCAACTGTGAACGGTTAGTTGTGGTGCAAATAACTCTGTGTAAATAGTTATTTTCCTGTGCCATGGCTAGATTGATTGGCTGAAAGCTGTGTATGTTCTGGAGTTAGACGGCACAAATGACGAAGCTGGAGGCACAGACGCTGGGTGAAAGGAACCACTGGTCTGTTCCTGGTTAAATGTGCCTCATGGACTTGAGTGGGTGATCTCTAGTAAGCTGTTTGGTTATAAATCTGTATTTGTGAGTTGTTCACTCACACACCATACAAATCAGGACCCAGTTCACAGAGCTGAATAGGTTATGCAAATATTTCCACAGGTTGTTTGCAACTAAGTAACTTCATCAGTGCCCATGGCAGCACTCACCTGCTCATCTGTTCCACATTAACATGCGTGGGAATACCCTTAGTTTTGGTTGTCTTGCATTTGCTACAGGTGTTTGACCTTTTCTTTCTGTTGAGTTTTTTAATATATTTTTTTATATATTTTTTATTTTTAAATAAATTGCGGAGGGGCAAGTTTTCTCTGACTTCAGTGAGAACTGAAGGCTAGCTGCAATTGATTGGGACAGGTCTTTTGCTGTTTGCTTTTGCGCTATATTATTGGCTACATCATATTTTTGTGTAATATTGTTTCTCCTTTTTGAGTTGCTTCCAAATACATTACTTTTGTGATGTCCTCACAGACCTTTGTCATAGAAGATAGGTGAATACAATATTCAAAGGCAGTATACTGGCTAATAATTCCTGAGTAGTTCACAGGTTCACAGAATACGTTCACATATTCTATTAATAAAACTAAAGAAAGCAATGTGCAATAATTTAGGACTAATTCATAAACAGGAATAAAAGACACAACTAACTATAGAGTTTACTTGAGATTGAGTATCAGATTTTATTTATGTGAACAGCAACAGAACCAAACCGAGCCATGTTCTGTCCTTCGTTATACTGTTCAACCAAAACATATTTTCTTATATTTTGTTTCTTTCAGAGCACCTGGTAAAACCAAATAAATAAGTGCAGCAAATTATAAGGAAGCAGAATAGCTTACCATGGTCTCTATTTAATTTGGTGATCTGAAAAGGATTTCTTGATCCCGGTCAACCTTTGCTTTTGCTTCCATATTAAGGTGAAGTGTTCAGAGATTGCTAATTCTCCTTTTGTACCTCCTTTCTGTAGGAAAGAAAGTAGTGTGTGAAAACTGGGAGGCATAATGTGTTTTGGCCATCTTCTGTGCAAGTAAGCGATAAAGGACTCTAAGGTGCACCACAGTGCAACTCTGCTGCTCAGTCTTAGACACTGTTACTTAGGGCAGACACTACACAGTTAAGGACACTGACTCATTTAAGATCGTCTCTTCAGAAGAAAGCATATAGAATACAATTAAGGTACAGACTTGTCTGTAGTATTGCTACAATTTCAGTTCAGTTGATGTCAAACCATTCTTCTTCCTTAAAATTAAAAATTTTTTACTCGTAAAGGTTTGTGATGAGGCTTTTTGTGTGTGTACATTCAACAGGCTATTTAGGAGTGTAGATGTTTTTCTGATTTAGCATACATGTTTTCCTTTTGGAATACAAGCAAATTCTGGTGGAGAAAGTATTTCTTTTCTCTCCCTTTCAGGATGATATACTAAACATTGTCAGCTCTTCACCCTAGTAGGCAAAGGATGGTAAACTAGCTGCTATCACAGGCTACTATGTTAGATTGAAGAGACTATTCAATTTACTACTAGCTGCGTTTAAAGAATTTCTGTTCTCAAAAGTGCGTTTTTTTTTCATTTTAAGACTTTATGACATGGACTGGCTGACACCTTTTTACTCTATAAACATTGATGGATCCATTCTGATTAGAAGCTCTTATTTTACAGTTTGCATGTTTGATAGTGCAGTGAGTAGTGCAATTATAAAATTTTTTGAACCTCAGCTGTCAACCAGTAATAACCTGTGAATCCGAGTTTATTGTGAAGACTTGCTGTTGCATAAGTTGGGACTTGAGAGAGAGATGTACTGAGGGTTTTAAGCATCATTCAGCATGTATGAAGTATAATGTTTTAGCACATCTCATGTTCTTACTCATGTGATCCAGACTTAAAAAAAAAAAAAAAAAAAAAAAAGAAACAAAAAAGTTGAAGTCTAGAGGAAAAACTAAATATCAGTGAATTTTGAAAATATCTGAAGGTTGATTGTTAACAGTATTACACTTTACAGCTGGAGGAATTTTCATTCCTTTTTACCCATCCTTGTTGAGGAAAATTGATTTTTAGAGGAGCTTAGTGATATCGTAAAGAAAAAAGGTTAACTCCGCACTGCCTCAGGGTTTTGGTTTTTTTTTTTTTTTTTGGTACGGTTGTCCAGTTGGTGCAGTTGATGGTAGTGGAGGATCTTTAGAGATCTAGTGGTTTGCTACAGATCTTTGGCTCTGGGTGCAGAGCACTTTAAAGCAGTGGAATGTGCATATGTCGCATAGGTACAAAGCTTTTGCTAATGCCTCTGCCTGTTACGTCCTTCAGATTTTGTTTTGAGGTGGGCAGGTGCTGCTGTTTCTGTATTTCCTGGGTTGCCTCCCCCCTTCCTTCATTTTTGAAATTGCTAGAGATTTTTATTTTGTATTGTTTGTGTAAAGACAATAGGCCCAAGAATGTGACCTACCCGTGGGTTCAGTAGTGGTGTTAAACAGTGTTGCTGTGGGGGGATATGTGGTAATACATATTAGGCAAAATGCTTTGCTGAAGGAAGGGAGAGTAAGATTAGATGGATGGCAATGTATGCTTGTAGGCAGCTAAATACTGAGTCTATATTTAGCTCCATTTGTCTCTAAAAGAAAAAAAGAGTACTTGAAATCAGCATATAGTAAAACCTTTACAAAGCAAATGTTTTACCCAGTATGGTAGTGTAAAATGTTACAAGCGAAGTAGCAAGATGCATTTTCTAAACAGAAAGGGAAAGTGCTTACAGTTTCTGTGATCTCAAGTTGCAAAGTAAAATCCATGTCACTGTTCCTAGCACTGTATCACCTCTCCGGACTTTGTAGTTCTTGTGTATCTCATGAAAAGTCTGTAGAGCAAAGCAAAGCCTTTGTTCAGGCATGCTGCTGCTAACTGTGATTTAACAAGGGCAGGTGGGAGCCACAGCCGCAGTCTGGCGCTTCTGGCTTCGCCGTGGCCTAACGGCCAGGATACCAGCCCACTGCGGGCCCTGCTCTGAACTTTGGTGGCTTCCCTCATGTAGCACATCATCTCCCGTCACCTGTGCTAGCTACGCATGCATGTCAGTGCAGACAAGCTGCTTGACATATTACTGAAGGAAAAAAGACATTGTACTGGAAAATACATCAGCTCCACCCAGCCACTAACTCTTTCTTCTTTTTTTGAATTCCCTAGTAATTCTTAGTTTATGAGAGGTGTCCTTGCGAATGCACAGTGCTTTCCACCACAAGTGCTGCCTGCTTGCAAGCTGGACTGCAGTGCGTCAATGCTTCATGTGTCAGGCTGGGCATTGAAATTAAGCATGGTAAAACCGGTGCTCAGCATACCTGGATGCAATGCCTGTGGGCACTCAGACACGGAAAAATGCCTTGTAAGTTTGCTGCATTCTTCTAATTTCTATAAATCCATGTCTGGATTCCATTAGCAAGTAATTGCAGTTGGTTATAAGATCCCCCTAGAAAAGAGCGTGACCAAACCAGCCTATCAGAAGTGGTCTACTGCGCCCTACTTGAATGCATTTCAGTGCTGGCAAACAGGCCGAGAAAAAGATTTGTCTGCACACGTAACTAAGAGCCAAGGACTTTTTGGTCAGGAGAGGTAGGATTATGTGAAGTCTCTCTGTGCCCCGGGTTCACTTTCCTTGGGCAAATTACTGAAGTCAGCAATTTCAAACTTAGGAGACTGGAGTTAGGTGTTGACAGCCATCTTTAAGTACCTAAATAAGTGGTCTCATTTTAAGAGGTCCTGAGCACACAATTCTTTCTGACTTCAAAAGAAGCTGCAAATGCTGTGTCCACTTTGATTAATTGAAAGGCTGACCATCAAAGAGAAATTATGTTGCCAAGCTAAAGGAAAAGAAATAAAGACTTAGCACACTGTATAAATCAATCGCAGATCAGAGTTTACTGCGTACAGAATGTACAGCATCTTATGTGCCCTTTTGTACTTTCTGAATCTCACTGGGCCCAAAACTACAACAGAAAACCCTGCACGATTTGTGAAATATGGTAATGCCCAGAAACATTTGCCAGTGTAGCCACTGAAAAATAGATATGGCTGCTCAAAATTTATACTGTTTGCTAGGGCCTTAGGTGAAAGGAAAAGGAAATTTTAAAATGCTTATTTTTTTTCATTCGAAGGTAATGTCTTAAATCCTTGAGAGATGAACAGCCTACTACCTTCCCCTACTTTGATCGATCTGTCTTTGAGGTGTGATTTACACCTTATTATAGTACTTCAGGTTATGCCCTCTGTTCCTGAAAGTTTTGTGGAGATAGGTGTCTGGGGAGGAAAAAAAAAGCCCTGATAAGTGCCCTGATGGAGAGAAAGGATCCAGTATATATATGTGTGTGTGTGTGTGCGCACGCATGTGTGTATGTGTGTTGCTTGTGTTTGCCAGTCCTCACAGCCAGGCGAATGCTCTGTGCAATGAAAATTTCAGCTGGGGATTGAATCACTCATGAGGCGTAAAGCCACGAGAAGCCAGAATTTGCAAACACCACTGTTCATAGAATTACAGTTTTCTTTAGGGCTCGGTTTGCTGGCCCTTATATCCTTATCGCGTTTTCTGGGTTGTCAACACATTCAGACAAACTGGAGTGCCACGCTTAAACTGCATATTTGGCGTAGTCACACCAACGTGGGCTGAGGAATCAGCAGTGCTGCTACTCGACGCTAGCACAAATTTACCTCAAAATGGATGGTCAGTAATGAGTAATGGAAGATACCAGCTTCTGCCACAAGCACATCACCTTGCTCGTCTTAGCACCTCCTTATCTCCACCACCCAGGTACTGATCTGCGGCAGCGCCTGTAGAGTCCTCTGATGCATCTTTTAGTGACAGAGGCAGCTCCCGTGGTGTCGCTGGGTGGGGAAACAGGAGTTGCCTCAGCCCGTCCTGCCTGGCCTTCGGGATCAGGAGGGCGTGTGTGGATTGGGAAAGCTCTCTCTTCTATCTTCAGTCTCTCCAATACTTTTATGTACAGCTGAAGGCTAGGTGATAGATTTTTGTCATGGCTCTTCTATATTGCTGGAATGCACTACTGTTGTCTGATAAGATTAGTAAGTCAAGCAGCATGAATGAATATTAAAAATAATTGTTTGTTTATATGAATATGACAGCAAAATAGGTTACTTAGGCCAAGTGACCCAATTATTCAGGTTTTGAACATGTAGAGATATGCTATCTTGCTGCACCTAAAGGAGAGAAAACCTTTTATTCTGAAAAGCTGAGCAAGTTTTTAAAGCTTTCTTTTATTATTTCTTTTTCTAGTGCTAGTACCTTGATGATGGGGAACCATGGGAGAGTTCACTGGTGCTATGGTTCATATTTTTCTCTCTAGAGAAGAGAACTGTTGTAACACCCTTAATAAGTGACCATTTCCTGTGGTGAACGCTAGTCTATCCAGATCTTCCTGTCAGAAAGCTTAACCAGATGTAAGTGAAATGATACCACTAGGTCTCAACCTCCCTTTTCTGTTCCTACTGGATGGTTTCAGCTATTTGCTTTAAAGCTGTGTTTCTGGGTTTCCATTAGGATTGCTGCAGACATTGTTATTGTTATTGCAGACATTGTTATGTCTTAACCCTTGTTAACCTTAACCCATTGTTATGTCTTCACTCTTGTGCAAAAACATGTTTTAAAATGATATAGGCAGCTTCAAGAGTATCATTAGCCCTTCAGAATTTCTCTGAAATACTTGGCTTAAATACGAAACTACCCAAACTGAGACAACTAATATTTCCGCAAGTCAGTTGAGTTTTTTGGCTGACTATGGTGTTTGTAGTTTAGCCACTTTAAAATAACAAAAAACCACAAAAAATAACAAAAACAACAGAAAAGACAGAAAAGCAGAAGAACCCATGTGACTAATCTGCGTTTCATTATCTAGGTAGTTTTTTGCTCTGCCATGTGTGTTTACCTGAAGTTGAACAACAGACTGTTATAGCAGTGCAAAGGTTTGGAAAACCAGGACTTCTCCTGCTGCTTCCGGTTGTGCAGGAGCAAGCATGCACTATGTTCTGCTCTGAAGTTTCACATAGCCCGTCTTTATGTGCATCTCCCCCGACAGACCTTTATTGTGCACCTGGGGGCCAGCCACTGGGTGCTGCTTTTTTCAGATCAAGAAACTGATCCCGGTCATCAGTTTTAAAAGAGCAGGCTACAGCCCAGTCCACATAGGGTAACTCCAGCCCTAAGGGAGGCCAGCTTCTAAGTAGAGATCTCCCAGCAAGGTTCGGTTACTTCTCATTTCCTCTAGAAATCTTGTGAACGATGAGGAAGCTGTTGAAAATATTTTAACAACACTTACTTTAAAGAATGTGGATTTACCCAAAAGGAAATATTCTAAGGAAGTGCAGACTTCTAGTGTGTTTCCTGCCTTCATAGCTGGCAATTTTTCTGGGGCTTCATGGCAGCTTTTTCTAGGAAATATATTGGAGTTTGCAGCCTCCAGGGCTTTCACTTCTATATGCCACTGAAACACAAGCCTGTCAGCTGCAGGCGCTGTCAAGAGTTCTTACGCTGCTTGCAGGAACACCATCAAGAAGTGAATTTCTTCTTGGGAAATGAGGGAACTGGAGCTTGCTGGTGGTGCATCCTGAAAGGGATTCTTCCTTTCCAAGGCTGATATTCACTGCAGTTCATCCAGCTAGTGAACATACAGTCGTAAAATAAGTTCCGGGGTTTAGAGACTTTAAATGTGGGAATCACTCAACCTTCCCTCAACCATGAAGTCCAAGAATCATCTGGCACGGGCATAGCCAGCTGCTCCCCTTTCCTTTAGGAAAGGTGTAATTGTGTCTGTGTGTATTTTTACATGTCTGGCTCAGTGGGATGGTATTTTTCTATCTAGGGACACTTTCTGGATACTGTGAATGTTACTATTTCGAGCTAAAAATAAATTTAGAGGTCTTAGCAGTAAGTAAAGTAGTTCTGGTATAAAAATCTGTATGTAAACCAAGATTGATTAGAATTTTTCAGGATATTGAGGTGACTTGCAAAGAAAATGATGGCTGAGGTTACACTGATATTTATGTATTTATTTACATTCATTTGTGCAGAAAGCACACAGAGTAGGTTAGTTTTGTTCTTTGCCATTAGGTCTCACAGGTATGTTGATGCTGACTGTCCTTTACCTTGAAGGCAGGCTACTGCGGGCCAGAGATATTCTGGCGGTATTCACAATATTCAGTTGAATTGTCAGATATGTTCTTAAAACCAGATTTTTTTTTCTTACTTTAATAAATATTAAGAAAATCAAACCAATAACAGTTAAAAATTACACTTCTGTGGAATTTGTGATGTAATTCAGTGAATTTTCCAGTAAGCCACTGGTTGTCTATGAGAAGCAAGAATTTTTCTCAAATTTTTTAAAAATGCCTGTAGATAAGCTTGAAACATTCAGAATGGTTTCGTGCATAATTACAGTTCCTACCAAATCTTATTTTGTTGTGGTTTTAAATGTTTTTTGTTCTTAAATTTCCTCTTCATGTACATAAATAAAGGTAACCCTTCCTCAGGGCTTAACCTGTTTCCCCAAAAGAGGAATGGCATATTGGGAGTTAGACCTGTAAAATCCAGTGTTCTTGCTCCAGCAAAATTGCAAGATTTGGGGAAGAAACATAGCAAAATCTGTAAGAAGTAGATTGCTCCTGTTCTCTCTATAAGAATTGCCACAGTAGTTTTTCAGATGCTGTCAGTGGGCTTTAATTATTAAAACATTATATGGTATATTACAATTTCTGTTATTTTATACTCTGAAAAACTGGTTACCTTCATGTCTGAAATCATGGAGAGATTGTATGAACTGAATATTACATTCTTGCCATTGCTTTTATGCACTGCGTGTTTAGCATCTAACCGAAATCCAAGCAGAAAGCTCATCTTGAAAGAGACTACTTAATTAAAAATTAAACGATGAATTAAAACTTAAATTATGCAAAACTAATAAGCTACATTACCAAAACCAACAATTAATATGCTGCAATATATGGAAAGAAAATGCTAACATTTTTACTTTTGTTTCGTGTTTGTATTTCAGACTGCATAGTCTGCTATTAATGGAATTCCTCATTTGAAGCACTCAGCATATCTGAATTAAGAAGTAAATCAGTGATTTTTAGGTTTGCGAGATTTGCAAAACTCATCAGAGATTAAAACTTTGATAAGGCAAAGGATGCTGTTATACAGTGGGAAGAATCCAATTATTTTTCAATTAATGCAACATCACATCTGTATATAAGATTCAAATCAGTGCATCACATCACCTTGTGGAAATCAATAGAGTAAAAATGGACTCGTTGACAAAAATGACAATTTAACCTATTGTTCTAATTCCATGGAATAAAAGGTTTATTTGTTTACTGACAGTGCCTTCAACTAATTGCAAATGCTGAGATCCGCATGCTGTATTTCTGTGTGCATATATTTATAGAGACCAAACTAAGGACACCTTTAAATTGTGTTTAGTTTAGCAGTTTTAAAGGAGGCATTCCTTAAGTCCCTCTATCAGAGGCACAGAAAAAACATTTCTTTACCAAAGGTGGGGATATGCATCTATACATCCAAAATACAGCAGTAGCCAAATACAACATGTGCTGTAAAACACTATATATTTGACTATAACATGAACATAGGGAGAAATTTCTGGTAGTATCTGCTGTTGTTTTTCTTAATTTTATTCTTCAAACTGAATAAAGCGTAGATGGCTAAAGGAAAGGAAGTAGGGCATTAAAGAAAACCCCATCTCGTTAAGTTAATTATGAAGCTTGAATCCAATACTTTATTATTGCTGTATGTTGGAAGGTGGAACTACTTTTACATTTGCATTTTCCTACATCGTAATATTATACAAAATAATACTGGCTTTTAGTGTTTCATATCAAATACCTTGAGCACCTATCTGTATTTTTCTCGCAGTTCTGGCTTATTCAGCCTTTGTTAACTATAGAACTAGTTGTTTCTCTCGCACGGTAATTTAAAAGTTTACATTAAAAATAAAAATCAATACTGGGATAAAAGCATGAAGAGTACAGCTAAATTTATAATAGTTCTATTGGTGATGGAAGTCTAGGGAATGAATATTGTGTATAATAAAGGCAATTAACTGAGCTTCTTATAAGGAAAAATATTGCTCTTGGTGTGGGGGATGGAAGGAGGAGTTCATGGAAGCAGTTACTACTCTAATTTTCTGGGTTGAGCTGTGTTAGCCTTGGCATAAATTACAGCAGCCCGGAGGTACATATGCCATCTGAGGATTGCATTCTGCCCTGACATCCCTGTGAATGTGTCAGAGAGGTGTGGGGGAGAGAGCAAAGGCACCTGTGTCTGCTGTAGGTTGACACCTCTCTGGGAGGTCTCAAATTTCCTCAGTCACCCTCTTGCGCATCAAATACAGGTCCCGGTTGATTTGCACAACCTGAAGTCCGTTGGTGCCAGTTGTGGTAAGAAAACCAGTTTGGTATTTAACATACACTATTTTTCTCACTTCTGCATTTGTCAGTTTAAAGTTCTCTCTTCAACAAAATGAAATGTTTAATCTACTGTCAAGAAGAATGAAACATGAATAAAGATTGACCTGGATGTAATCTTTCTAACCACTCTTGATGGACATGTTAAGATTCAGCTTAATTTGATTGAAATCTTAAACTCTTGTCTTTTTGGGAATCTCTTTTCTTTTATGTCCATGGTTAAGTGAGCAAGGCAATGACATGCTCCCTTAACAAGTGTTCGGGAGTCGCAGGGCTGATTGACTAATGTTTCTGCCCTTTTTATACGCTTCTGATGTTCCATCATGGCTTTCTCCTTTCTGTGCGTAAAAGTGGATTTAGCTGTATGGTAATAAGCCAGATGGTTAGGTGGTAGGCCAGGTATTTTGAAGGTAAGCATATTCTTTGTGATAGAGCCATGTTAGCCAGGAGCTCTGTGCCGCATTTCACATCCTTCAGCAGTCTCCCCAGGAGGTGGCAGCTGTAGAAGCTTAATGGATATCATCACCTTCAACTGTCAGTTCCTTTTTCCCTGTCTGTCATGACTGTTTACTTCTGATCATACCAGTTGACATTTATGTGTCACAATAGAAAAACTAACCAGTGCAGGAGTAAAGGCGACATTGGGTTTGCGGTTACTTCTTGTATCACAACAGGCAGCTGGCAACTCATTAACACCATGTGGAGTGTCAAGCATATAGTACATTAAATAAAATTAATGCCTACAGGCACTTTGTATAAGGAGATAGCCATAACAGACAATGAAATCACATGAATGGTTGGAACAGGAATAGTAAAAAAAATTAAAAAAAAAAAAAAGAAAAAAGGGGTGTGTGGGGGGGTGGGGATTGGAGGATGAGTCTGTAGTCCAAGGTACATGAGCATGTCAAGCCTTTGACTGACATTCCTTATCATTTTCATATTTAGCTGCTGAAAAAGGACGTGTGGCACCAGAGACTTCTGCCTGGCATTCAGTGGCTCACCAGAGTCTGTGTGCTTGGTAGCAATGGTAGTAGCATTAAGATCCTTGAGGATAACCACCCCACCTTCTCTTTAGCCATTATCAAAACCTGAACGTATGAGCAGAAGAATTAGGCAACACCACTGTGATCCAGGGAGGGGATGTCCGCCGAAGTAGAACCCTGGGAGTTGCAAATAGAGAAGTGTTTTGCATCATAAACAGCCGCCGTGGCTTTATGTGGAGCAATCTCCAAGTCCTTCACCCACGATCTCTGGAATGATCACTCCTCTTTTGTACTAGATGGCCTGCGTGGGTCATTTGCCATATACTTTGGGCTTGATTTGCGAATGCATTTATCTTCTGCCTCATGCTGGTTTAGCAAAGCCATGGTCCTAATTTCGACAGGTAGAACAACGTGAGGTATGTGTACCATGAAATAGTTTGTTATAATGTGAGACATTTCATCTCAATCTCAAATTTATGGAAAATATTATACACAAAACTTTTTTTAAAACAGTAATCAATAATTTCAAATCTCCATTTCAATATACTTAATTTTCTACTGTAGAATCTTGAAACATAAATTAACATTAAGATCTTTTTACTTAATGGGAATTTTAGTTAATATTTGGATTTATCTGCTTAGATATTTTTGAGTAGATAGGCTCCAATTATTTTATAGAATACTAAAATGATATGGTGCGTTCCGGGAAGTGTGGGAAGTGGTGTCTCATGGAAATGACAGGTAGATTTTAGTACACAAAATGTCAGTGCCACCACAAAATTTTATTACTCACTGGACATCATAAAACACTGAATTTCCCTTCCCTGTCTTAAACAGGCAGACCCTGTAGGCTGCAGATGAGATCTGTTCTTTGGGTGCTATGGTTGCAGTGCTGTGACTGCTAGTAGTACATGCTACTTTACGGAAGTTCAACAGGCAAGAATTTAGACAGCACATCAGTCTTCTTTGTCATTAAACTGATGGGAGCATATTTAAAAAGGAAAAAGAACAAATATATATATATATTTGTTAACTTAACAAGCTGCTTACAATTTCCCATAGGAAAAAGATGTTAAAAGGTCTTGATTGTCATAATTAAATTGTTACCAGAATTAACTGTGGACTACTGTCGTGTCTCATTTAAAAATAAATAAATGTAGCTGCTTTGATTTAATCTTTTTGCAGTTTATTTTATGCATTTATTGTTCGTTAATTAGAGTTCCTACATATTTGTCCTTCTTGCCTGATTGCCTTTGCCTTTTATAGCTTAAGGTGAGCTTTTCTTGCCTTTGCATTTGAGATGAGTTGAGATAGCCACCTACAGTGATTGCATCAGTTCTCTTCATAATTGTTATTCCTCACTGAAGGTGTTATTCCTAAGGAAAACAGAGGTCTACCGTATTTCATTTTATTTTCTGATGTTCTCAGCATTCACTGCTGTTCTGGGTAGTTTCTTATATCCGTTCTCTACTTTAAGCTGACTGGAACTATATTTCAAGTGCATGGCCCTGCTGGAACAATGCATACTGCTAGAATAATGTTCTTTGACTTATATGTGACAAAAAGGTCAGGTTTTCAAAGGCTGCAAGGCAATCATGTTGACCCGACCATTGCAGTGGGCTGGTCAGCTTACTGACAGTGGAGCAGCTGAAGTGACGTGCAGATGGCATAGGGGCATTCCTGCCTTTCTAATCTGGTTATTGAATTTTTGGGATCTGATGATGATGTAACTACTGTCTTGTTTTTCTTATTATGCTGTCAGAGAACTGAAGACTATCCACCAGTATGTAATGAAGTGAAACAAGAGGATCTTGTAGTTAAGACTGGTTCAAAACTCCTGATGTATAGCTTGTAAGCATTTTCTGTGTAGTTGGAAGAAAAAGTATAGTAGCTGTGTTCAAATCTGGTAAAGAAGTCATTCAGATATTTTAGTTGCCCAATTAAATTAGATCTCAAATGATGACCTATAATGAGAGAAAAATGTAATTGCACATAAACTTTTCTTTACCTAGAAGGAAAACTATGAAAATCAAAAGGCACAACAAAAATATTTAATATTAGATCAAATTACTTAATGTATTGCTCTGTTTACTTTGTTAACAGATCAAAGGGGATACTTAATGAGTTTGAACAGTTTGTAAGTATTTGTGTCCAAAATTTTATTGCATTATACATGGATGATATTCTTTCATTCTGTGATAAAGAAAAAAAAAAAAAAATCTCTTGCATTAAACAAATCATAAAATTCTATTGACACATCAGGAAAAGGACATTATGTATTTTTTCATTTATCTCTACAGAAGTGCCAAGGAACTGGTATTGGTGCTAAAATTGTGGCCTCTTTGTCCTTTACTATGAGGAATTTGCCATGTTTACCTTCTTGTTGGGCATGCTGGGCATCACGGACCCAACTCTTTAGTGACTTTATCCAGTAATTGACACTCGAGACAGTAGCCAACGCTTCTCGCTGTAGGTAGAAGCGCAGTACTCGGCTGTCAGTGACCACAAGAGCTTATGTTGCTCTTCCTTTGCATTACCCTGCAGCTCACGCTCTTTCTGGAGACCAGCACTGTGGGTGGTTTAGGCACATAGTGGGGTGGCCCTCCATCCGAACATGGTCTGTGGGGGTCCCTGGTTCCCTGTGGGTCCGAGATCCCCTGGGACAGAGCTTGGCAGGCAGAGACAGGCGTGGGTAGGTGGAGGAGGGCTTCGGCCACCACCCAGAACATTGCTGCCTTGCATGGGCTGCTCATCCCAACTTCAGGCTCAGCAAAGCCGTGAGCATAGAGCCATCGTGCAAATGTAAATGTACCACTTGATTTGGAAGTAAATTTAGAATAGGACTCTATAATTTCAACAGCTAAATTAAAGATTTCCCAGGAGCTGATTCATAAGATAATAAAATTCATAAGCTGTTTTCCCTTCCCCTCTTCTTGGAAGTGCTCTCTTTATGTTCAAATAGGCAATGATTTCTTGCTAACCTGGGGAGGGATGGTCCTACCTACCTGTGACTAAGATCTAGACTAAGTGCTAAAACCTTCTTCCTCATATGGTGATAGATCTGGAGTAGCTAGAGAGTAACTAGACAGCAACTATATTGAAAATGCTTCCTTCAATAAAGTGAGGAAGACTTTTTTTTTTTCCTCCCACATGATATTTTGTGTTTATGAAAGCTGAAAGTTTAACAAGGTAAATTTGCTTGCTCATTTGTTTTTTGGTAGGCATGTAGCATCTTACAAGTGTGTCCTGCTTTAATGTCCTATTTTTGTGCTACTGTAGAGAAGATTTCATTTTTAAAGTTTCTTTTGCTTATAAAACTTCATTAAAAATATGACTCTGACTTAATTCCTGAACAGATTTCTGATGTTGCACTTTGTTGTGTTTTTTTTTTTTTCTTCCAGTTAATCTGGAGAAAGACCACCACAATTTAGTTTCTTTTTCTGCCCCTTTGTTTCAGCTGTCCATATAATATTACAAGGATAATTATATCTAGTGGTATTTTATTGAAAAGCTGTTTGAAAAATGAACTGATGCCAAACTTTGCATAGCTAGTTGCTTCATTAATTTGTATAATATAGCAAATCAATTTATAAGCCTGTTTACTTAAAGGCAGATGAAGATAAATGGTACGTATATCCATAAGGATAAAAAGTTTGGGGATTTATTTAGTGAACATGACTTTCCATCCTTCTGGTCCATTGAATAAAAACGTAAATCAGTGTAACTAAATCCCACTCCTAAACACAGTTTCACTTCTTTTTTCTGCAGTAAGCATTGAAAGCATGAAGGTACAAGATGTAAGTAGACTTTTGTTCTAAGATGACATACTTTCTGTTTTGAGGAATACTTTTATTAAGCTTACTATCCTGTGCTTGACAGTAACTTGCACGAAGTAAATCTGGTTTGAAATACAGCATTTTCTAATTTAGTAATGAGTAGCACTGTAGGGTGCTGTAGGGATTCAATTTTAGGAAACGGAAGCTAAGCACGTTAGGTATTTCAAAGCACACCGTATTCAGAGTTACACAATATGAAACAGCATCGGTAGTTTTTCTGAATGCCTGAAACTGTTGTGTTGACGGCATTTGCAATTTATTTCAAAATAAAAGAGTTGCCGTAGAGGCGCCTAGGTTTGCGAGGAAGCAAAGGGATGCTGACACCTGGCAGATAGTTTCCTGGCGACGTAACAGCATCTAAAATATTGAGGTGGACAGTGCTTCTGTAAGGTAACGCGTATTCCATGCTGTGCCTCACGTTTTAAAGCTACGCCTGACTTTTGCCTTGACAGCTACTGCGCTGTAAGCCATCGGAGACGCGTGTCGCTTCAGGTGTGCTCCCAAAGCCTGTGAAGAATCAAAGCATCTTGGCCGGTCGGCAGTCTGCCCGATGACCTTTTTCTTGTGTAGCTGGGTGATGGGTTGTGAAGGGGAGAGCTGGTTACAGTCAGGACGGGGGGGACCCGCCGTGGCGTGACGGCAGGTTCAAATCAAACCCAATAGTTGCTTCTTGTACTTTCTCCCCGTGTCCTGCCAGCTTGCTGTATGGCTGCCACAACGGTAACCCTGCGAGTGGCTTGATTGGTGAGGATTTACATGTGTGCTAATTAGAGTGGAATAAATGATTGGCTGTTTGCTGCATCGCCATAAAGGGTGCCCAGATGTACACACTACGTGAACATAATGTGCACGGGCATGGCGCATCAAAGTTTGTCAGCTGCATTACCTCAGCAGGCTTAGGGCCTGTCGGAGAGAATTTGCTGATAATCGTCCCCTATGATTTAGTGTCTGACTTGGTGAAAGTGAAGGACCTCAAAACACCGCCTTGGCAAGGAAGTTCCTGATCATTTAACAAAAGTAATAAATGAGCTAAAATCTACCCAATGAAATTGGGGAAGAAGAAGTTTCGTGCTGTAAGCAAACAGTCTTAAGCGAAGAATTCTATCTGTTCAGAAATAGTTTGGAACATAGCACTAACTAAGCATCAAATTAGCTGCTGCAATTAACAATAGACACTGAACAGAGTGTTTAATTATGCTTAATTTGTTGTGATACAGCACAAGTCTTCAGTTATGAAAATCCCCCAGCTGCCCAAGTATCCCCTGTATAGCTCAAATGCCCTAAACTTCGCACACTTGGTTAATTTAACAAAGCAAATACAGAGTGTTGCTTTTAATCTTAAAAATCTGCGTTAGATGAAGGTAAAATAAATTTATGTTTAGAGGTGCTCATTCTTTTCAATCTCTCTTAAAAAATCTAGGCTATCTCTTCTTTCGTGAAATTGCATAATTAAGACAAAATCCCACATGTATCGTATTTATACACAAAAATCGGTAATATCTGATTACTTTGACAAGTAATTTTGTACTTACATGTTCACAATATTGATAATGTATTAATGTACAATGATTAAATGGTTAAGCTGCCATATTAAAATTATGAGCGGGAACATTTATCCGGCATAGCTAAGCAGGAACAAAGGCTGTCCATTTACAGATGGCATTATTCAATCTCTGAACTGCTTGAAGATGTTAGCATTATAGCATTGATTCTCAGCTTTGATACTGTGCCTCACTTGAATGACCCAATAGAGCTAAGTGATAAGGTTAAGTTAATTACTGTATCTGTGCTATACAGCTTCCACATGATTACTGCAGAGAAAGATAGTGATTCTTCTTGCTTTAATTAAGCAAAAGAGAATGAAAAGATATAATTGGTTTTTATAATAATCCTGTCTTATATCACTATCAACAAGCATCGTGTGTTTTTTCTACAACTTTGTTGCACGTACTCCTAGCAGCAAAATTTAAACGGTAGAATGTAGAGGTAAATTATTTAAATCCCTTTCCTAAAACATGGTGTCAGCTAAAGAATTAAATAGTTAATAGCTGTACTAATACTTCTGTAGCACCAAAGGACCTGTGACAGAAAATTGTGGTCTAGATCTGAGCAATCCATATTTGACAGTTACAGAGCATCTGCTATTTTTTTGTAATATATGATAAAAAGTATATATTTTAACAAATGCTTTGATTTTGCTTCTAATCATATATTAACCTGCAGTACACTGGCTTTAGTATTGTTTTGTGAATAAGAGCTTTAATAGTGTTTTATTTTAAGTTAGCTCATTAGTTGTCAGGAATTGTCACCTTCTGTTTGAAGGTGAAAGGGAGTTGGAAAGAGTTTGGAAAAAAAACTGAGCAATCTCTCTTAGGATAATACTCCTTTTTTGTTCTAGTCATGTATATAATATAATTTCTGTATATTGTGAGGTATGCAAAGGCAGTTTTGTGCTGAAAATAGATGAATACAGATGAAAGCTAACAGTAAGAGACGGGGTGAGATAGGTTTTAGTCCTTCATGCATTAAGCCCTGACTCTATGAACCGTTCTACATAGGTAGTCATCCCATCTCTCTGTACTGAGCTCTGCTAACTCTCAAGAGTTTACAAAGGTCTGCCCACACAGAGCAGGTTATTTTACAATATCTTTGCTTGTACAAGTAACCTCACAACAACTATGTTTCACGTTCATACAGTTTTCCTAAATGCTGCCTTCTGAGCAGAAAGGGAACAAATCAACTATGAATGCTGTCTTTCATTGTTGTTGGGTTACATGGGTGCTAGCCTGTTGTTGGCTAATGTGTAAATGGATTTGCTGCAGACTTCTGTTTTCTTGTGTTTTATTTTTTAAGTAAAATTGGAATGTCTCAAGTTGATTCCAACAGTAATTCTGAAAAAGATTGTTAGATTAAAAATAGCCAAGTGCCTGTTTTCTATTTTTTTTTTTTTTTTCTGCTTGTGGGAAAGGAAAGCTTATTACTGCGTGTCCTGTAAATGGTCATGACTTTAAACAGTGTTGAACAAAAAGCATTTGAAAGAAGTTCCTTGCTGCATATATAAATTTTCATCTAAGTAATTGGTAGTCCAGGGCAAGACATATATTCCTTACTGAGTACTTTGATTATATTTTAATATTATTCTTTTATTCACAATAGTAAAGTTTTATCTCCCTAGCAATGATATGTTTACAAATAGGATGCATTGAGATTAAAATTGTGGTGCTGGAGATTTTAAAAGCTGTTTGGTTCCCTGTCTGCCTACGGACAACCTCCTCCTAAGTATTTTGTAGCTGCACAGAATTAATTGGATAGTGTTTCATTTCTATAAAAGACTTGTACACAAAGATATGCAGTTCAAACCCTACATTTTTTCTCCGTTCTTCTGATTTCTTTTTCCTGACTAAAACACCTCCTTGAAGTAATAATGTCTTGGTACACTAAGATAAAACAAACAAACATACAAAATCTATGTCCAGTGTTTGCAGTGTTCCTTTTTGATAGCAAGTGTGTTTAGAGGCTGCTCGTGTGTTTATGAAAACACTATGAAATTGCAGTTGCAGAAATTGTGTATGAATAGAGAGAATTTTATGCATAGGGAAACCCGGTTACCACGCTGGAGATCAAATGAAGAATAAGGAGAGTTGTTCCTAATTATCAAAATATAATATATTTTAAAATTAATTTCAAAATAGTTAAGTTTCTTTTTGGAAAGAAGGCACCAGTACTTGGACAAGAGTAGAGTACTAAGTTACATGCAGTCTGTTTTAAGAAATCTGATTCTGTCTTTGATTGGTTGCACAAATCTGAAAATCTCACTCAAAGGATTTATTGGACAGTTTCTTCCATTACATGTCTACTGGTCCCTGCTCTCTCATTCTAAGAAAACAAAGCTGAAGGGACTAACCACCCTTAATTTAGGAGGTATACTGAAGGGTGTGCTGACAAAAGATATATTTGACTTATTCATACTCTTAAGGATTGGATCAGTTGGAAGAGAAGATTCTGAAAAATTGTGGTTTTTTGGCTTTGGGGTCATTGTATTCATTTGTTCAGTGGGCGAACTGAGGATTTCTAGCTCTTTGGCTGTCAACCTGATCTCTTTGTCAGCTCTGTAGTCAAATTTTAAAAGGTTCTTGACATTTATTGCAAACACACGCAACGACACTTGGAACATTTTCCTCTCATTCTTTTGTATTAATAAATATATTCTTCATCTGGAGAGGAGAATCTCTTCTCCTCACTCCGCTGTTATAGTTTGTATGGTGATGGGAAAGTAAAGCAATTGTGCAGAAAATGAAAAGGCATTTTTTGAAAAAGAATACTCTGGAAAGCACTGAGTTCTGCGTGTACAGTAAATATTTTGAAATTCAAAGAAACACCGAACTTTTGAGTTCTTAATATATCTTTCTTCAGATGGCATATGCACAGATACAGAAAACAGACATTGCGTGTTCCGTAATGATATCTGCTCTCATGCTGTTTGATTGCGCAGGCAATTTGACAGTGATGGACATTGCTCGTGCTTAATTCTTTTTAAAAAACATTTCTAGCATTTAACGTCTCATAGAAAGATAAATGAACAGGGGACAATTTCCGTCTGCATGACAGCTGAGCGACTATATCTCTTCAATGCTTTTACATAGAGTATAATACAGCAGAGCTAATAGCTGTGAGTAAGCACACCCCATATAACATTTCTTTCCTGCTAGACATATGATGGGTTAGCATTGTGTAATAATAACAATATTCTCTAGTTATGTGCTTCTTAATGTATCAGGATGTTTATGCATTTCAGCTGAGGTGGTGCTTATTTCATTAAGTTATATTGAGGAAAAGCAGCTTGAAAAGTTGCTTTCATATGTCAAAGTAATGATAAAATGAGTTTGAGGCCTTTATGATCAAGAACAATTTCTGCCTCTTTTTAATGATATAGAATAGTAATGACCTGCAGTTTCATTTATTCTTGGAAAAAGTATAATTGCAAAAATTAACTTGTCATACACCACAGCTCAGCAAAGTTACTTTCCTATAAGTCTGTGGTCACAGTATGTTTTTTTGCAATTCAGCATCTGGCTCTGTGGGGTACTGATGGCTTCTATGAAGAAAAGTACCAGGGTGAGCAATTAAATGTAAAATGACAGCATAAAATATGATCATTACGGTTATACAAAAGACACATTTATGAATTTTGCAGATAACTGTCATTTTTTCTACTCATATTTGCTCTTTCTTTGTTAGCTTAATATTTCTTGTGCAATTCATTTTTTTCTTCTAAAAAGTGAACAATGCCTTTTTAATTATCCTGACACTTGTTTGTGTCTTTCTTATTTGTCACATTTGAAGGCTAATGATACCTCTTTCACTTTGTTCTGACACTGTGCTTTCAACTTTATTTCAAAATCAAGGACTATTTTTTAAATTAACACGAAGGATGCATGATGAGGCTAGAATTTCTTATGGAAATCAGTTTGTGTTGTGTTGATCGGATAATGTGCAGCACCTGAAAGAAAGATTATCTGTGTTCAATTCTCAGGGGCTACCAGGCAATGTTTTGAAGCGTGTTTTTTGAATTTAGCTCATGTTTTGTCATTGAAGAGAAAAGAATGGTCTTGATAGAAGTTATTTTAGCCATAATGGGTATCAAAAATACCATATAGATCTTTCTATGAGGGTTTTCTTTGCAACTGTCTGTTTCCATACTAGAATAATAATCCCATTCTTTCCATAGTTGCTTACATTTTTGCTGCCTTAGGTGGGAGGGTGTGTTTGCTTCATCCTTTGCAGACATATGTCATTGCATAGGGTGCTGAAAACAATTGTTACTAATATCAGTTAGATATATTGAAGAGGAAGAAAAGAAAAAAGAAAACAAAAAAAGGAAAAAAAAAAAAAGGAAAAAGGTCTACAAAATGCTAACATCCCAGAGAATCCTAGTAAAGCAAATAAAATCAGGATGTTCACTTTGCTCTGTTCTGATGCTGTCACTTTTTCTTCAAAAACACTTACTGGTTTCTGCCACAAAGGAGACTGAAGCAATACATGGCTTTATCTACAGTTTTCAAAGATGTTGTTGCATCCAGAGAGGGACAGGGGTAGGAAAGGTCTGTCCTCCTATCTCCCTGCAAAAGTCCTGAACTGCTTCCAAAAATACACTGAGGACTGCAGTAGTCAGGATTGCTGTGCTACATCTTTGGAAGGATGTCTGTTTACCATGTTATTTAAAAAACAGACAGACAAAAAAGCCTCATGTGCGTAGCCCTAAAGACTAATTATTCATGCTTGCTGTCTCTAGAAAGCTCGGCACTCTTTCCTTCCCTCCTGCACTGAGTAGCCTTTGTTAAATGAATGTGATGCCCTGGAAAGTGTATGCCTGGCAAAATTACTAAATCCTATTTAAAAAATTTGAGTGGGCAAAGCAATGTTTATCTTGGAAGCCTCCTGTGCCTCCCGACCTGCCTTTGACAGCAAGGATTAACAGGGAGCTGTGGCGATAGGGCCTGGAGGGCGATGGGGCTTGGGGTAGGGTCGGCCGGGCTCTGGAGAAGGCCTTCACCTGGGGGTGGCCCCTCCACCACCACAGGTCAGGGGGAGGCAGAATCCCATTACAGCCGGTGGGAAATGTGAGAGGCTTTAAGCAGACCTCGCCTCAATTAAATTGATGGCACAGTAACCTGGCATTGATTCCCTGGTGATAAGGGAGATGACCCCACTTAAGACTGTGGAGAAAAAATGAGAGGAGCAGAGGGTATAGTTCTCAGTCAGCGTGATGCGTGTAAATGGATAGTACCTGGGATTTAAAGGGCTAGGTAACTCAAACTGGAAATACCCGCTTCACCAAGACCTTCCCTGTTACAAAAACTCTTCAAAGTTGACTGGCTTTTAAGCAGCAATTTAAGATGGAGATAGAGATTTAAGAATCTTGGAGCATTTCTATTTAGAGCACCTATTGTGTAATGTACGCAGCTCCAGAGTGTGGAGAAAGGTTTGTGATAAAAAGAATTGGAAATTAAAAGGGATAATATCTGTGGCGGACAGTCTCACAAGGATTCAATATCTCTCAAGCAAATATAACTCCAATATAAGCTCCTCAACTGAGAATGTTATTAGGTACATATAAGAGCTAATTTTTTTTACAGTTTTATGTCCCTAGAATATGAGGTGGAAAATAGGTGAAGAGTCAGAATTACTTAAGAGAGAGGAAGAAGAGCTAGCAGTCCTAGAGTAGTTTAAAATCTCAAATGCCATGGAAACCTAGGAGTGTTGTGGTACAGACAACAGTGTCAGAGGGAAGGGACGGGATCACTACAGCCAGGTAACCCTCACAGGTCTGGAGAGCTTGGCGGTAATGTGCAAACCTGTTTTTTTTCACAGGGTGAATATAGGTACTCAGCTTGAGGTAGATCAAAAGTCCTAAGGAAAATTTGTTGCCCACAAAGCAGCAGAAAAGGTACCAGAAAAAGTCTTTGATTTAAATTGCATGAGTATAGCCTTCCTTATATGCCTTCTTCATTCATGTCTTTTAGATTGTGTTCATATCATGCAATACAGTGCTGTTTTGAGAAATCTCAGCTAGCTCCGAGAAGCATGACATGACACTCCACCATGCCCAATATGCCTTGCTTCTCCACATAACTAGCTTCCCTAGCAGAATACCTTTATAATGTACTTACACTGCTTCCACCAACAAACCTTCCTCTGGATTTGCACATTGACTGAATGCAAAACACCACATTACGTCAGCCAGACCTACCCAGAATTGCTTGAATGTTTGTGTTCCAATGGCTACAGTGTTTACGGCCATCAAATATATATGCCATTTCTAATGATCAATTTCAGGTTGTACTTAAAAGGTGGAATTTTTAGCTAAGCACCATACAGTCACTTAATAGCTGCTTGAATATTTGGGTGAGGTCTGATTAAACCTATGGAGCAATTAGCTGCTGGAAAGAAATAGCTCCCCAGTCTCCAAATTATTGGTTTGCTGTTGTATAAAGTACTGCTTAGAGTGGTCACTAGTTAAAAAGTAACTGTCCACAGCCATACAGAGCAGAACCTGAAAGAAACCCCAGAGACAAAATCATAAAAAGAGACAAAAAAAAGTTTGCTGCAGTGGGAGGACCAGATTTGTGCTAATCTAACCTGAACAGTGTTGGTACGTAATACTGTAGTGTACTTTCTCAACTGCTTTCTTGCTCTTCACTGTCTTAACTTTTATTAAGAAAAAATAAATTGTTAGCTTTTATGGTGCCTCAGAAGTATTAACCAAGTGTAACAAGTACTGGATATCTACAGAAGCATCTTTAGCACAGTAGATTGAAAAGGTGTGAACTCGTCTGTTCGTCTCTGTGAGGTGTTAATTCAGATGCCCAATGATGATGGTTTAAATGTCAATATTGTTAACTACTCTGTTACTCATGAGCAGAAAGGAGAGGGAAGTCACACACTTCTGCACAATTAACTAAACTGACGTCTCTTTCTGGTTCCGCAAAAATTAGCAATTGGGAGACAGTGCTGTATTCTGTATTTTCTTCCCACATTCCAGGAAGAATGGAATCAGCAGGGTATGTGATTCTCTGATAGGCATCTTCTGTTAACAGGAACAGTATCTACTCAGAGCAATGTTTTACTTATCTGACTTGCAAAATAAGCTCCAACTATCTAGTGGGCTGCTGAAAGACTTTTGAGAAATGACCTTCTCTTTTCTGCCTTTTCAACATAGAATCACAGAATCAAAGAATGGTTTGGGTTGGAAGGGACCTTAAAGATCATCCAGTTCCAACCCCCCTGCCATGGGCAGGGACACCTCCCACTAGACCAGGTTGCCCAAAGCCCCATCCAGCCTGGCCTTGAGCACTTCCAGGGATGGGGCATCCACAGCTTCCCCGGGCAGCCTGTTCCAGTGCCGCACCACCCTCATAGTAAAGAATTTCTTCCTGATGTCAAAACTAAACCTACCCTCTTTCAGTTTAAAGCTGTTATGCCTTGTCCTATCACTACACTCCCTGACAGAGTCCCTCTCCAGCTTTCCTGTAGGCTCCCTTTAGGTACCAGCAGGCTGCTGTAAGGTCTCCCTGGAGCCTGCTCTTCTCCAGGCTGAACAGCCCCAACTCTCTTAGCCTGTCTTCATAGGAGAGATTCTCCACCCCTCTGATCATCTTCATGGCCCCACTCTGGACTCTCAGTAATAGATCCGTGTCCTTCTAATGCTGGGGGCCCCAAAGCTGAATGCAGCGCTCCAGGTGGGGTTTCACAAGGGTGGAGTAGAGGGGGAGAATCACCTCCCTTGACCTGCTAGCTACACTTCTTTTGATGCAACCTAAGATATGATTGGCTTTCTGGGCTGCCAGTTCATGTTCCAAGCTCATGTTGAGCTTTTCATCTACCAACACCCCCAAGACCTTCTCCTCAGGGCTGCTCTCTATCCGTTCTCCACCCAGCCTGTATTTGTGCTTGGGATTGGCCTGTCCCAGGTGCAGGACCTTGCACTTGGCCCTGTTGAACTTCATGAGGTTGGCACGGACCCACTTCTCGAGCCTGTCAAGGTACCTCTGGATGGCATCCCTTCCCTCCAGTGTGTCGACATGGGTGCCAATTCCTAAAAAGATGAAACAAAAAAAGAATACGCTTAGAGTACACATTTTATTTCATTCTGACTTTAGTTTTCTTTATGCTCATTAAGTACAATATGATTCCAGCTAAACAAAGTGAGGCTTGCTTCTTTCTATTGCCTGGGAACTTACCTCCCTGAGAGTGTACACTGCTGTGTAAGTATAATGGGCCTCATAATTTAACTTTCAAAATATAAAAATATTGAAAGTATTGCCTTTTCATATTATTATAGAGAATTTGAATGTTTACTAGAAGCCTTTCAGTTGTCATTCTCTCTTTTCAAAAACTTGCAATGTCCAAGAGAAAATATACATTAAAGACTGTGGCTGCCTCTGCATCTTCTTGCACAAATGAAAATGGCATAATTCCAGGGTTTTCAGTGTTGTATATAAAAGGAGAATTACTGTACTGCATACAGAATATATCAGCTTAGGAGAATGTGACCATAATGAGGAAAGGAAATCAAAGAAGTCACAAAGTTCAAAGAGTGAAAACCATGTGCTAAATAGTGCTGTTAGATGTCTTGCAGTTTTTCATCTGCTGCATCACCTATCAGCTACCTGAAATGTGGGGCTCTGCAATAATATTAATATTTGAAATGTTTTGTTTTGTTAATATATATATGAGACAGGAAGATTTTTGTGTTGTTGCTTTTAAAGTTTTTGATGAAGTCAACAAGCATGCCGTGAAGTTTAATGTCTAGGTATAGAGTCCTTCCTTTCGACAAAGATGTCCCAGTCTTGAATTATTTAATTGCCAGCATGGGGAGGGCCCCGTTCACTTTGGTGATGTAGCTTCTGTGCAGGATTGAGGTTTTCCTCTCTTCTTCTAGGGCATAAAGGAGTGAGAGGCTAAAATGTTTTATTTTCCCTTTGAGTAATGAGGGAAAAACGAAGAGTGCTTATGGTTATGAAATGTACTTAAAGATCTCTGTTGAATGTTAAAATAGCTTTTTTTTAAGGAATTTTCAGCTTTTGGGATTACCTACATAGGTTATAAATCATTGGTAACACACTGGCTTCTGACCTCTAATGAGCAAATGTGCTTCTGTGTCAATATGTCTGCATTTGTGGTTATTATGAACATTTCTTTGTCACTGACCAAAACTGTCTAAGGGAATGAATTAATGGTAATAGTAACTAACAAGCATATGTTTTTGTCATGTAGAATGTAGATATGAATAAGGGAAGACTTTATGTTATTTAATAAGTCCAGCTTTAACAAACTTGGAAAATGTAAGCTCCTAATAGTTGTATTGGCTCAGCTGATGATCTGTTCTATCTTGGTGCTTTAGATCACCAATTTTGTTTGCTGCAGTTACACCTGCCTTAATCAAACTCTTCTCAAAGGCAGAAGACACAGCCTCTGCCACAAGGAATTTGCATTTGACAGACATGGAAATTAGGTCCTGAGATTAAACTGGGCCCCTAATAGGTGAAAACTCTTTACATGTGAGTGTCTTGGACCCCTGACAAAGCACACTAGTGATCTGTTCTTGTGTACCTAAGCGACAATAGCTAAGAATGGTGGACAATGCCTGTTTATTGGAGATATTAGTTTCATGAACAGATCACAGCTAATTCTTTATTGCTGAATAAAAGACAACATTGTAAGTATAACCTGGCTGTTCAGCCATACCACCTTTTAATCGACAAATTCTATAGCTGAACGGTGATATCAGAGGATAGTGCAAAATGCCCACTATCTTGTCCATTTTGCACATAATAATGGTGTCTGGTACACTGATGTTTTATTAAGAAAGACGCGCTTGTGGTCTAATATGATTTCTAGCATACAGGCTAAAGGTGTCCACTCATTAATGAAGCACTAAGAGCAAGTCCATCTCCTTAGCATTCAATGTTGCAAGGATGTGAAAGGTTTAAAGGACTTCAAGTGAAACTGAGAACTAACTCAGGATAAATCCAATATGAGATTGGATATTTTCATTTCTTTGCCTTGCAAATGAAAGAAATGAAACTATTAAACTAGAATGACATGATATTTTAATGTTATGGAATATATGTATGAGAAAAGTGTTTGGAGGCGTCAAAATCAAAGACTGTAGTTCTGGTTGCTTTTACAAATATATGGCTGGGCAAGCTCCTACCTCACAGAATTTATGCTCTGAGTAAGACTTGAATATAGTATACTCTGAATATTTAGATTGCAGTCCTATAGCTATAGAAATTGTTCCTTTCTTTTTGATAGATGTCACTGTATTCTTTATCATCTAGTATGTATAAATAATGTGATAAAGTGCATGTTAGTTTAACATACCTGGTCTGCATGGTTTTTAGGTGCCTTCATACTTCCTATTAAAAGATATACATATATATGCATATATATATATTTAGATTTTTTTTTATTTTTCATACTTGCCTTAATTTGAAATGTTTTACACAGACTTACTTCAGAATATTTTTAAGCTGAAATAAATGGATTCCTCATTAAAATGGAAAATAAGTCTGAAACGTACTGGATTTTTTGTACCTATACGGTGTTATGCATATGGACAGTGCAATGGGTTGTAATTTCATAGTCAATATTACTTTTGAAATTTCCTGAGCATTAGGTGCTTGACTTTACAACCTTAATAATGTCATTTAATGCCCTTTTTGGTTTATAATTGTACAGTATGTATGTAATATGTTGTTACAGAATAATGAATTCTAATGGCAAACGGTCAATTTTTGTAAGTATTCTCCATAGCAGATTTTGTTGGCACAGTCAATATTTCTATTGTTATAACAACGGATGTATAACAAATCATATGTCAAGAAATGTTCAGCTGAAGGCTTTGCAGGGATAACATATGCCTTCGGTTTTAGTAAAAGCGTCCATGGGGATGATGGGGTTGCAGCACCACAGTGCAGCTCTGTCTTTGGGACTAAAGTGTAAAGTACTGCTGGTATAACAGGAAATGTGGCAGTGCTGTTGTGGTTGGTGATGCTGTAATGACGGAGAGTGGTCCAGAAAATGTAGGGATTTTTCTTCCACAGGTTGTCATAATACTCAGCTGTGTTTTGTATTTCAAATTTATGTTCTTACTTCAAGATCTGATGTCTTAGCAAGACACTGCAGTTGCATGCACTGTAATGGAAGTGGTTTTACGCTCAGGAGGGATTTAGGCTCAGTGGCTGGCTTATCTTCAGGCCAGCCAGGTAAAACCCCCACTATAAAGGAAGGAGGGAGCTTGTTAGTCACACAGGCACGGGAACAACCATGGGGTTGCAATAAAGCTGCTGTTGGCTTGTTTAAAGATGGAGGCATCTGTCAAGCCGTCTTTAGTTTGAAAGCCATGAGAAATCATGCAAAATAAACTGTCCATCATTAGCTTAATTTTTGCTGTTTCTGTAAAAGATGTTTGCCTTGTTTACATGTGGCAGAATTATCTGATTTCCTCTAAGCATTACTCAAATATTGTAAAATTAGGTGTCTTATTTAGGGTAAAATAAACCTTTTCCAATTAGTAAACCTGAGAATTGGTCAACTACCAAGACAGCAACATAAAACACCCACAAGTGGGCATTAAAAATTTATGGACCAAGCATTTGTTAGAATTGTCATTGGATATCAAAGATTTGAAAGGCTGTACCCGTATGAGTAAATGATAGTATTAAGCCTTTGTAGCCACTTTGTAATTAAGGATACTTTTAAACTATGCTTCTGATACTTTCTGCATAATAGTTTTTGAAAATGGGAAGTGTGACATTGTCAGAGCTGTCTGCCATGGTTTGGCAGATAGTATTGTGAGGGTAGGGTGGTGAATGTCTTGTGCCAATGCACAAATAGCATAAAAAGAAGGAAAAAAATTCTGAAAAAACAGATAATGTGTTTTAGGCATCAGGAAAGAAATAACAGGAATGAGCACCTGTGCAGGGTAACAGCCTGGCTTTAGCTGAAACATTAGACATTTTTTGGTGTTTCTTGGGATTGTTTGGACTTGAAATCTTTGGATTTCAGTTGAAGACGGGTTCTGGGCATTGTCTTCTTTGTAAGATTATTTGTAGCGTAACTAATGATCTAGAACCTCATGAAGATCAGATGTGGGATGAAAATACTACAAAACAAAGCCTGCATCTTCTAAAACAGGGACCCGTTATGACCTACTGAAGAGGCTATGAAACTGAAGCAGATCTGAGCTTGTGTGGTTGCCAAAATTTGCTGCTATTCTAGCCACGTGTTCACATCCCCGGCCTCTTCCTTTCAAATGTGGCTCATAAAACTGCGAGGAACGCTGGAGGAGCTCAGAATCAGTTTTCAGGCTACAAGGAAATTACCTTTTAGTTAGATCAGTGAGCTGATCCTGGTGACCGTGTGGCCAGGATGCAGGGAAGGCAGAGAGCATGTGGAGAAGGGGGCAGCACAGTGCCTGAGTGCCCTGTGAAAAGCGGGGTTACTGCAAGCTCTTCCCTTTAGACCCAAGGTTCCTGATTTGAGACTGTGACTGTATTAGCAGCAGCGTGGAGAAACAGTTGTGCTGGTTTCAGGCTTGTGTCAAGAACAAAAGTAAGACTTTGCTTTGCTTTGTAACAAACAAAGCAACTGTCTTTTAAATCCTGGTGCCTTGTGAACAGTCACTGTAGGCTTGCCCTCCCTGGTGTAAAACACCATTCTGTTACAGTTAATGAGGCATTTTCAGGTTTTAGGAAGCAGGTCGTGTATACACTTCTAAATATTTTCACCATTGTCTCTATGTAATGGCTGCACTAGTTTGAGCATTGTGCAGTGTGTGTGTGTGTGTGTGTGTGTAAAATTGATATGAAAATGACTAAATTTCCAATCTTTTTTATAAAATGAGCAGTTTGACAAGTAAGTTACCCCAAACTGATGTTTAGAAATCTCCATGTTTCTCTGTCTAAAAAGGAGAAACAGTTGATACACTGTCTTCTACAGCTCCTGAAAAGAGCAGAAGCTTTAGAAAATGTTGGCATCCTTTTTATATTCTTTCCATCTCATATCTGATTTCTGAGATGCACCAAACTTAGCATGGTCGTTTTAGTCAGTGGTGTGCGCTCTTTCTTTTTCATGATCACACTTTGTTCCTGAGGTCCTATTTATGGCTTATTTTATTTTATTTTTTATTTTTTTATTTTGTCTTTTTGAATGTATATTCTAGCAAACTGTTTCTTGGCTTTGTCTTTTCATGGTGTGTAGGCTCAGCACTGATTGCAGGTAGACCTTTTTAACTTGTAACAGAAGTGCCATACAGAGGTCATATTTCTCCTACTACTTGCTGTACAAAGTGTTCTTTGGAAACAATGGTACATACTGTCAAATATTTTATCAGTTCTGGAAAAAAATGCTAAACTAAATGAATACCAAACAATGTTGCTAATAAGGGAGAAAAATAAGAAAAAGTATTTAAATCTTTGTGTCCCTGTAGATTATTTTGTATTTAGTCTAAGTTTATGTAGTTAAATGAAGTTTCCATTTTAAACTGTGTGTATCAAGGTTCTCGTTTTTTCTATAATACTTGTTGCATTAAGTTGATCAGCTTTTCAAAAATTAACAATGTATTAAATTAAATGCCTGTAGGTGCAGGGATCTAAAACTATTTCAGCATTCTACATATGGTAGTCAATTATAAGTAATAGAGCATTTTAACTGTATTGATATGATACCCCATGATATGATAGACTTGCATGCTTTAGAAGTAACAATGTTAAATGTATGGGACGATATGAAACTTCCTTTTCCTTTTGAAAAGGAAGATGGGGAAATATAAAAGATGATCTACATTTAGCCCTCTATTCTAACTGAGTAATCCCCTCTGTATCTGAATGACATGCATCATCTCCTGTCCTAAATAAAGAAATAACTAAATGCTCTGGTTCGTCCTGCCTACTAATCCACCCAGATGTGTGTTTAAAGCTGATCTGTAAGGCTGTCTTACAGTGGGTGCATAGGGATGTCAGCATTTGTTTTAAAGAGGGAAGTATTTAAGAAATACCCAGGCTGGAGAAACTGCATGTGGAGGGGAAGCAACCGATTGGGTGATACTGTTGGTTTATAATCATGTCCAGTCCAAAAAGAAGCCATTTAATTTTGCTTTCCTGTGCTAAATGTTCCAATGGTCCCTTATTGCCTTATGTATTTTATTGTTCATGTCATCTCTATAAAATTTCAGGAGTTCGTTGTGCATTATTCCTTATATTTTAAAAATAATATAAAAAGATACACACACACATGCACACACACAAAAACCAACAAAAAAATAATCCAGCCCCTCACACCTATGGAGCTTCTCCATACATGTTTTTGTTATTTTTAGTTCATATGTCTAATTTTTGGGAATTGTAGTTTAACATGTCCAATCTGTTCAATATTTAAAATGGGTCATTTTGAAATCTTTTGCATAATTAAACTGGTTCAATTTTTAATCAATTTAATTTTAAACTTTATATTTAGGTCAATCTAAACACTGAACCATTTCAAAAGTTAAACAAGATTAACTGATTATTTGATCCAAAATTATGATTATCAAATAGGATTCAGAATTTATTTTATTCCTTGCATTTCATTCTATATGTGGACTTTCAAAAGTTGAACTGTTAAAGTTATCAATTAAAATATTGGGTTTGGGTTACACTATTTTTAAAAAGATATAATAAGAGAGGTCATTTAATATCACAAAATGTGATTTTAAATTGCTGTGGTAGAAAGGTGCTTCATGTACATTATTAGCTTATAAAAAAATCCTGAAATGCTGCAGTAATTGTAAATTACAAAATGTCATAAAGCTGAAGCTTTCCTTTCAAACCGAGCATTCAAAAATTGAAAACACCAGGGTGAAAGTAAATCACTCTACATTGCTCATGGTTAAAAATTTAGAGTTTTTCTTTTATTTTTTAATGTAGTTATTTTCATACTTAAAAATAATTAGATATTCAGTCCTTCTGAAATTCATAACCTTATCTGTATCATTGTTTTCCTTACTTCCTATGTTGTACTCTTTTTATGTTACAAAATGTGTTTGAAACAAATATCCCCAGTAGAGAGGAACAGCAACAACATCTCCTGCTCGCCTTGACACACTTCCAGCGTTTCTGCAAGGGGTTTACACCAGAAAGTTGCAAGTGCTGGCACTTGCCGAGTTAAGACAAAATGGGGAGAAAACTGCTCGGTTGAATCAAAATCAGAAGATATCTTGAAATTTACGGAGGAGCATTGCTTTGGCCGAGAAATTCTGATGTTCCCTTAACCACGTATGATTTATACTTAATTAAAGATATAATAATAGAGAGGACTATAGTGAGGAAAAAGAGGTCCATATGTGCTGTCGTAGGTTGTGTGAAGCTTATGTAGATTTAGAAAGATGCTCTTGAAAACGCCATCTCTGTGGTCCTTTTTTCCTTCCTGACAAAGAGCCAAGACTCTCGGGTTTCCACTGCTTTTTTGCAGTGTGCAAAGTCACGTCAGGCGTTTCCAGAGATTTTTGATGCGTGGATGTCTTCTGTCATCTGCAATCACGCTGGCGTTCCTGAGCCGGGCCTATCGAAACTGAACTCTGCTGCCTTGCTGCAGGTCAGCTTTCATGGACAATTAGTGTTGTAACAGCACTTCGGTCGCAAGTTGTCGTGAGTGTTTATTGTAACGGCATCATCCCCGGGTGGATCAGCAGCGATCGCTTTGCCTGCCGTTTGCCGAAGCGTTTCGCGCTCGCCTTTTCGTGGGTGCCGGTCGGGTGGGCGCTTGCAAGGCTGCAGCCGCGCGGGGCTCTGCCAGGGCCTGGGGCCCCTGGGTGTGTGGCTCCTTTCCCCCCACTCCTCCCCGTCCTCGTCCCTGCCGTCGCCTCTCGGGGACTGGCAGGTGCCCCCGCGGCTGTCGGCTCTGACAGGAGTGAAAAGAGCCGCGGTCCGGCCCTGTCAGCACCCGCCGCTCAGCGCGCCTGACGCTGCACGAGGGGACCGCTTCCTGCGGTACGCAGAAGTAAACCCATAAATCTTCAGTGTCACTTGACTTATTGCCACTCGGTTGCTCTTTTTTTTTTTTTCCCCCCCATCATCCCTGAAAATCACCATGGAAACAAAAACTCTTTTTTATTTTTGTTTTTGCTTTTCTTATTCAGTTAGGAAGTCCATATTCGTTAGTGCTCTTCGGAGTACATTCCTGAGCCTGAGACACCGCGTTCAGTTATTGGGATACACACTTAGCTTGAAACAATACTACTTCCTTATTCAACAGATTTTTATTTTCCCTTTTGGAATATCCCTAAGCATTTTCGCAATATCTGTAAGCATCTCTAAGCAAGACCTAAATGAAAGTTTTCCACTGCGGTAAATAAGTAGTATGCTCATTTTATGGTTGACTAAACCAAGAGAGTCCGCTGAAGACTCGCCACTGGTGAAACTGGAGGGAATATGACTGTTCCCAGCGGGCTCTGAGCTGGATCCCGAGGGACATTTCCACAGGCAGGCAACAAATGAGGGACAGAGATGGAAGAAGAGCATGGTGGCGGCAGTGGCTCTCAGGAGGATGCAGGAAGGCATGGAGCCGGGGTGCGCTGCGTGCCCCCTGCACGGGCTCTGCCCTTCTGCCCGCCTGCCTCTTCTGCTCTCACCACAGCTCCCAGCAAAGTTCATGAGGCCTTGGAGGAGGAAAAACAAAGTGCTTAAAAAAAGTAAGTTTTTTTATCTTTACAGATGAGACACACTAGTTTTCCATTTAAAGAATATTGTGATGTGGAGGAGGAAAAGGGGAGGTTTCAGCTTCCACCTCTTACTTTGGATTTGAGTTGTATCAATTCACTTACGTTTCTGTTAGTGTGCCATACGTAAATACCTTTATTCTTTTGTCTTAATGTGCATGAGTAATTCTTTGACATTTTTCTTTGGTTCTTAATTGTTAATAATGTTAGAATTTGATACTCAATTATTATTATTTTTTTTTCCTAAATGGTTCTATGTATCTGATGCTCTATTCAACCAACAGGTAGATACATGGCAACTGCTTTGACGTGGAGTGTTTGGTAGAGCAGAAATGCTCAGAATATTGGCTGCGTGGTTCAGGCATACAAAGAACCCAAACTCAGCTTCACTCGTCTCATCACTCTCTCATCACTTCTCTTGTTCCTGTAATGTACGCGTTTGAAACCTATAGTTCTCTGCTGAGTAAAAAATTTATAATATTAATCACATCACAAGAAAACCCCAAGACTTCAGAAGCTCTTTGGCTGCACAATATAAATATACACAATATTTAAAGTGTGTGTGTTTATGTGTACGCACAGCAACATTGCATTAACACTGTAATTTCTTAGAAACAGCAAATAGTTTACATTTCTCATCATAGGTGTAAAGTGAGGGAATAACACTATTTTAGTGTGCACTGATTTCTTATGGTTCAAACCTGTTTTTGTTTTCAATGTCCAGTTACGGTTTTGAAAGGAGTTGATTTTGGTTTCCTAAAACATTCAGGTCTGGCCCTTCATTATAAAGGGTGTGAGCCTAAAAAGATTGCAAAACTGGGATCCGTATATTCTTATTTGTCTTAAGTTTCTGTTTTCTCATTAGATTTATTAAATAGTGGCATAATTTTGGTTTATGTCTACTGGGTTTTTACATTAAAATCAGCAAGTGGGCCTCATTTCAGTTTGGAAGATATTATAGAATAAAATAGATATGTGCTAAATAAGAAAATTCATTTCAGCTGTGGGGAACTGTAAGCCATGATAAATGATTTTCCTGCACAAAATTCCCCATTTCTGAGACAGTATTAGTTTTTACTTTAATTACCAGCTCCAGTAATGTTTCCTATCCATAACTGTCTACAAAATAGACTGTTGCTGAGCAGAGGGTATGGCCTGTTTACTCATCCGTTGAAAAGAGTGCCTAAGTTCTACCAAGTCTTCCTTACTTGGTCTGAACCGCCTCATGGGAGAGTGTCCTTCATTTAAATATTTAAATATTAATGTTTCATTTTCCAAGCGGACAACTTCAATGTCATTTTAAGGATACGTAACTTTGCTGGGGAATCTTTACCCATTGCAGGAGCAGGTCTTATTTTTATTCTTAATCTGAAGAGAAAGCATTTTAGAAAAATGCTACCATGCTTCCATCTTGAGAAGTTTGACTTGTTTTCATGTTGCAGAATAACAGCAGCAACGAAAACAACAGAAAGAAGCTGTCAGGGTGGTTTTCTCAAAAATGGTTTAGCTGACATTAGCCACAAATGAGCAGAGCGACACTAACTACTAATTGATTACAGTAATTACGCAGTCTTTGGCTAGTTTGTATTGGCAAACTATATATACTCCTCACATAAATGTGAACTTGCAGAATGCACAGAAAAGGTCACTCTCATTTGCATGATAGGCTTCATTAGAATATGCTAAGGACAAGACCTAGTGTTTTATGACTTCAGGTGATGAATAGCTACCATATTACTCTGCTCGCTGAAAGCATGTTTCAGTCACCTTAATTTACATGCTGCTTTTAATGCTAAGAAAAATCTGTGAGCTGTTAGGGAACTAGCAACAGATAACAGTTTCATTTTATTATGGCTGTGTTATGGCTTGTATTTAGCTTTGTTCTTTGTTCTAAAGAGAGAACAAACATTTTTTGATATTTTATACAGAGAAGGAAATTCTGTTCATTTCTCACATCAATAGTTATTTTTCACCCAACACTACAACAAAAAAGAGTTTTACTGACAAGGCTTTGCATTTTTACCCTGTAAATATATACATATATATTAAAAAAAAAAAAAAAGTTTTTCCTTGAAGATGGGGACTAAGGTAGGAAGGCAATTCACTAAATCTTTAAAATTGGAGGTTCTTTCTTTAGGTGAAGATTTTTCCTGTGAGGATAGGAAATGCAAGGGTGTTTTACTTCCAGATTGACTTCAATGCCCATCTATAATGAAAAAAATAAATTCTGAAGTCTGAGACAATAAGTGTGCTTCCAGTATGAGATACATAATATGCATCTATAATGATGAAAATCTGATATGCTATCTAGTAATAGTTGTTTCATTTAACCATAATTCTCCTACAAATCCTATTATAAAATGAGGGTTCTCTTATCAATATTTATATATTGTAACATGTTGGAACATAGGATTAACATTTATAGGTATCTTGCTTTCTTAAAGTTTCTTGGGTTGTAAAAGGTACTTCTATGAGTAAAACTGGGTGGAAAATAAAAAAAATGGACAGTTTTGTTATAAATTGCAGTTTTGTAATAAAATTGTACAATGAGCTTGCACAAGCTTTTTGAAATATCATTGCTGCCACTGAACAGGTCTGTAATTTATTTATTCAGGAATGTTAGCAGCATTTTTGATTTATTTGTTTTTAGAGAAGTTTTGTTAAGCAAGATAATGAGCAGAGCTGGTGTTAATCATTTACTATGCAACTCTGAAAAATGAAAATTTTGCATATCTTTAGCACTGTTGGGGAAAATAAATTCACTCATAATGCTAATGGTCTATTGGTATAATTTTTAAAAAATGTTATCTGTTACTCTGGAGAAATTCAATACATTCATATGTTATGCTAAAAGCTAAACTAATCAATATATAATTATACATCCATATGTACATATGTATTGAGTAATCAGAAGTATTTGTTATCTGTAAAGATGAAAAATGGATTTGATGGTGGTCACTGCCATAGGTGACTACGTGTTTGTTTATGAACAGCCCTTCAGGTGAATATATTCGTCTTGTATGCACAATACAAAGTTTACTTTTTATAACTGGCTCTCAAGAATACTGAATGCATTTGATCTCATTCCAGGTGGTCAGGGGTTTCCAAATATGGCACAGGTTTCCATGGCCCTGACTGAATAATATTTATTTTAAGAATTTACTTTAACAGTTAAATTAGTACAGGATTCAGTGTAACTAATTTAGAGAAATTAAAAATGACATGCCCTTTAACTTGTCTCTGTTTATACAGCTCAGAATTGCGATGTGTTCTGCCTGGCGTTCAGTCCACCAATTTTTAGGATTACTATTTTCCGTTTTTCAGTTTCCTGCTGAACAACTGTACTCTTCTGTCTCAGGTTGTCACTGAACCTGTGGCGGGTGTTCTCCATGTGTATCTATATGGTTTTGGTGTGACTCAGCAGGCAGATAAAAATGTGTTTTGTAATTTGGGTACGAGATGCTGATTAAATGACTGAAAGTTTAAGCCCGTAAGTTTCTCTGGTTACATCTGGTTATCTTTTTGTTTGTTTTTGTTTTCACCTGTTAAGCATCCACCACTGAATGACAGAAGATGGGGAAAGTAGAAGTTGTCAGGAACTTGACTTTGAGCTGAATTTAATAATCTGTTAAAAAAGAATAGAAACAACTGAGGAAGGAAAGTATGATCTGAGGAAAAAAGGTGAATCTTAGTACGTGTGTGTTCTAATTTTGGCATCTGTTCTTCAGGACTATCATTAAGGATAGGAGAATTTCCCTGTGCTGTCAATAACCTGGTTCATTTATCTGAAATTCTGAATGATGCGCATAATCTGTCGCTTGCCTGTCAAGGAGACTTGAACCTCCAAGTTGAATAGAAGGACTTTGACTTAATCATGTGCCAGTGGACCTTATACTGTTCTAAATGATGCTACTGTCTGCTCTCCCCATCACTACTTCCGTGTAATGCAAACTATGGCCAAAGAATATTAGAATCATAGAATATCGTGAGTTGGAAGGGACTCACAAGGATCATCAAGTCCAACTCCTAGCTCCACACAGAACCACCCAAAAATCAGACCGTATGTCTGAGAGCATTGTCCAAATGCTTCTTGAACTCCGGCAGCCTTGGTGCTGTGACCACTGCCCTGGGGAGCCTGTTCCAGTGCCCGACCACCCAGAATATTCTTAATATTCTTTTCTTTCTTTGCCATGTTTCCCCCCAAGCCAAGCCATTACCTCTTCTTTACCACTGTTGTGGTTTAGCCCCGGCAGGCAGCTCAGTGCCACACAGCGCCTTCCTCACTCTCCCCAGGTGGGATGGGGGAGAGAATCAGAAAGGTAAAAGTGCGAGAACTCAGGGTTGAGATAAAGACAGTTTACTGGGTGAAGCAAAAGCTGCATATGCAAGCAAAGTAAAACAGGAATTCATTCACTTCTTCCCATGGGCAGGCAGGTGTTCAGCCACTTCCAGGAAAGCAGGGCTCATCACGCGTAACAGTTTCTTGGGAAGACAAAAGCCATCACTCCCAACGTCCCCCCCTTCCTCCTTCTTTACCCCAGCTTTTATTGCTCAGCATGACGCCACATAGTGTGGGACATCCCTTTGGTCAGTCTGGGTCAGCTGTCCTGGCTGTGTCCCCTCCCAGCTCCTTGTGCACCCCCAGCCTCCTCGCTGGCAGGGCAGCACAAGAAGCAAAAAAGTCCTTGGGTCTGTGTGAGCACTGCTCTGCAACAACCAAAAACATCGTCACTATTTTCATCAAAAATCCAAAACACAGCATTGTGTGAGCCTCTGCGAAGAAAATTAACTCTGTCCCAGCCAAAACCATGACAACCACTGACAGCATTTGTAAATGTTGACTAGAAAGTCATCTTAATATCTGAGAATCACAGTTTCCCTCTAAGTATGATTGAGAGATGGATGCAGACTTGCACAATCTTTTGATGTATACAGATATGAATATCTCCAGTTTGAGGGAGACGTGAAAAAAAGGAGTAGCAGAAAAGTGACCATGAGCAGACCAAGGAGGAAAAAAGATGGTTGTCAAATTAAATTAGAATATTAAAAATATGGACTATAGACAAGACTTTGCAAAAACAACTAGCAACCTAGCCACTGATAATGTTTTTCTTTTCATTTCTTTCCCATTCACTTCTATTCCTTTTTCCTTGGAATAGAAGATGGGGCTTTTTAAGCCTTCCATATTGCATTCTGTATAAAATACTTAAAATATACTTAAGCTGAAATTACAATTGAACAGCATGTGAATTCAGAGGAAGGTGCGTCATTTCCTTTTAGATTTCCTTCTCCAGGAACAAGCATGGCTAGACCATGATTTTCTGATCTTATATGGTGACAGAAAGGTGGAAGGATACAGTACTTCTAAAATTTTTTTAGCTCCTTTAATAGAAACAAGCCCTCTGAAGCTTGGTGACTTCTGAAATATTCTGCCACCGTAAGCATGAACTTCTGTCATTGAAGTCAATAATGAGTTTGACTGTTTCTTCACTATGGGCTAAATTCCAGGCTGTGTTGTTACTCTATACTGTGCTCCATTTCTTGTCCTTGTTGCTCTGCTCACTTGTGCCAGAAAGAGAATGCAGTATGACAGCTATCACTACAAGTGCCTGTGGACATCATATACAAGCCAAATGCTAGATGTTGATAAATATGTTGTGATTAGACCTTGGTATCTAGATCATATGTGCTGTATTGAAACCAACATTTTTTTTGCTCTCTTTTTCAGGAAGCAGGCTGGCATTAATTTAGAAGTACTTTAGGAACAAAAATATCAAATCTTTTAAAAAATAAATATTTTGAATTAATTTGATGGTTTTTGCTGAAATGAAATACATCCTTTTGGAATATTTTATAATCCTCTTAATGATGCAGCTACAAAAAAGAGAAGAAATGCTTTGTTTCTGCTTACCGAAGTTATAATAAAAGGCAGTATTCTTTGGAATAGTGTGTGTAAGAGGTGCAGACCTCCACAACAAAATCTATGAAGAGTGCTGGAAAGGGGAAATCCATTCTAACCTGAAGAATACTGAAAATAATTTACTTTTTCAGTTCTGTCCATAAATGCATATTAGTCCTTCTTCCCCTTTGGCAAAAACTGTATGAAAAGCAATGGCAAAGACGTGCAAGTGGTGTTGGGCCATTCTTTGCTCAGAGTTGTGTGCCAGAAGAGGGAAGCATTCATTCCTCTGGGGATGGGTATTCATCCCATTTCTAAACATCTCCTTCTGGGGGCATCCATGGAGAAGTTGATAGCTATTTAGTCAAACAACCCTTGCCCAGTGGAGTTCTTGAGTGTGAACGTTAGCCATCTCGCGGTCAGATTCCTCTCCAGTGCAGTTTCTGGGAACACACGAACACCATTCACAAGCATGAGCTGCATCTTTGGCGTGTGACAGAGTATTACTGTACCAGCTTCGCTCTTAGGCACAGCAATTGTAGCATGCCTGACCGAATGTAGGGGTTACTGGTGCTGCAGCTAAGCACAGCGTTCTCTTTCTCCTGAGTGGTGGGGTTTATTAGGAAAAATGACAGTGTTGGCTGTGAATCCTTGTTTAAGAACATCTGTCACAAACATACTCGATTCATGTAATGCCGTGATAAAAGAATCTTGATAGCTATGAGTTTGAAGTTTGTTTCCAGCACCGTATTTAGTAACTTGTACCTCACCTTCCCCCATAACCCCTGCTTATAGGCAGTAATATTAGGTAATTACTTTCACTAGCCTTAAAGTACTTACAGTTTTACAAAATACACTGATTTTCATTAGGGCTGTTTAAACAAATTTGTTGAAAAGCGGAATGTGTGTTTAGCGTAAGTGGTGGTAAATTCTGAACGAGTTGTCAGTACTATTAAGACTTGTGAAGTTCTCTAATAAGTATTCAAGCAGGTAGCTTCAATACCTGTAAGCTGAAATGTTAGGAAAGGGATTTTCTATACTTCTGTTTGTACTTGGCACTGTTCAGTTTTGATTTGTGAGTTTATATCTTTTTTGCACTGCTCGTAATTTTGAATGACTGCATCAAAACTGTTGAAGGATCCTTATTTGGAACGATTGTACTCTTGCTATTGAAATAAGCAGGATAAAGACTTGCAGTTGGTGGGTCTGTATCACCCCCCAGCTCTCACGCCCCCTTTCACCCCCCACTCCTTACCCCCAACAAAACAACAACAACAACAAAATGTCCAGAGTTTTTTTACTCTGGACAAGGAGGAGAGAAGAAATCTGGTTATATCTTCAGGCTTTCTAGGCAGTAACTCTTGTCTGGCTGTGCTGTAGTCCAGTGTGTGCTAGATTTATTTTGTACCTACTCATCTTTTCAAGTTAAGGTACTTGAAAGCGTCCAGAGGAGGGCAACAAAGCTGGTAAAAGGGCTGGAAGGCAGGTCCTGTGAGGAGAGGCTGAGGACACTGGGGCTGTCCAGTCTGGAGAAGAGGAGGCTCAGGGGCGACCTCGCTGCAACTTCCTGAGGAGGGGAGGCGGAGAGGAGGTGCCGGTCTCTGCTCCCTGGGAACCGAGCACAGGACGTGCGGGAACGGCACAAGGCTGGGCCTGGGGAGGCTCAGAGCGGACTTTGGGAAAAATTTCTTTACTGTGAGGGTGGTCAGACACTGGAACAGGCTTCCTAGGGAGGTGGTTCATGCCCCAGGCCTGTCAGTGTTCAAGACTTTTGGATAATGCCCTCATTAATGTGCTTTAAATTTTGGTTAGCCCTGAAGCTGTCAGGCAGTTGCGCTTGATGATCTCTGGAGGTCCTTTCCAACCGAACTATTCTGTTCTGTCTTTCCAAGTGGAATTTCTCAGATGGATGTACAGGAGTCTAAAGCATGATGAGATCTAGCTTAAGGAGACACCAAGATGCTCTCAGCATTCTGTTGAACCTGGTCTGCTATGAGAAGTGAGAATTTCCTTCAGACAACTTGTGAAAACGGAATTTGTAGGAGATTATTTGGTCCTTCCACATCCATTGTCTTTTAACATCTCCTGGAGGTGCTTGCAGTATTGGAGCTCTTCCCATGAACAGCTGTTCTAGTATTGTGTAAATAGACACGGTCAGGTAACGAACACAAAAAAGGCTACATCAGATCTAGTTACACAAAATCTGTCCTTGTGAATGTTAGCATGTTGACATTATCAGCAGATGTGTCCATTTTGTATCGCAGGAATGTGCAAGTTCAAAAAGGCAGAAAAGTATGATAAGAAAACCTGGCATGAACAACCAGATTCCAGTGATGCATGAACACAAACACACACCAGCTCACAGATACACAAATATTCTGAGGCAAAAATGAAATAGGTTCTTGGCAGATCTTATTCACACTTAAGTGGCTAATTGCCCAACCTGATGCTAACACTAGCGGCATTACAGAGATAATATATTTTTAAAGGGTGAACAATTCTTCAGCAATGTCTCTAGTATCCTTCATGTGAATGTCCTTTTCTTTCATAGGCATGGAAGTTTAGCCATTTTTTTAAAAATCAACATACATTTTTGGTCAGCACAAGGAAAAATATGTATATTGAAAGCTTCTTTGTATGCTCGGAGTAAGTGCAGAAAACAATATTTATGTTAAGACAATTTCATATGCCTATTCCTATTTTTGTAGAATCCATTTTCAAAACTTCTGAGAGGTCTAGGAACTTTCCAACATGACTATTATATATCTTGGAGATTTGAATAGAAAATGTGAAGTACTTCCCTTTTTGTCGTTACTGTTGGAATGCAGTAGCATGACTGGCTGATGATGGCTTAAGGGGTCAGCTTATAGAAGTTTATCATTTGGGGGTTGAATGGCTCTGGGGATTAGTAAGTGGATACAAATACTGTCACCTCCAGACTGTCTGTTCACATACAGCTCATCTTGATACCACAGGTTGTTACTGTCTGATGATTTTCTGATAACTTCTGTTTAAAAAGTTTTTCTTACACCAGTAAAAGTCACCATCAGAAATGGCACTGATGTTTGTTGTCACATTGGAAAAAATCACAATTGAAAGGTCATGGAAAATGAACTTTAAATAATAGCTACTAAAATGAAAATTGGTGGAAGATAGAGGGATATTAAGAATTACAGACCAGTGAACTGTAAGCGCTGCATACATTAAAGTAGTATTTTAAAACATAACTCTAAACTGTGGCCATAATGCTACAGCAACACAGTGTTGCAAAGGAAAAATATTTCCAAATACTTATACATGCATACAGGCTACTTTATGTAAGACAGTGAGCAAAACCATAGCTGGTTTGGATGCCCATGCATCCTTCAACAACTTCCATTATGACAAGTGAATATACACCTAGCTAATTGTGGCTTTACAGATAGAGTTTTACTATGGATTAGAAATCGATAAAAGAGAAACTTTTTAAATGGATTAACTGCTCAATATCACAAAACATGCAATAGGCATACTGTAGCTGATGCAGTACTGTTTAAAAAAAATCTCAGATATTATTATTTAATTACCATCACTGTTATGAGATCATTCTGGTGAAACCATAGATCTGTCCACTGAGGCAGTTTGTCCATTTTATAATGTCTTACCCTGCACTGATCAAGCTGCATCTTTGATATTTTATTTTTAAGGGCACAAAATGAGTCCTACAAATCATACATTTGACAGCTAGTCAGAAGAAGGGAATTCCATTTTTTTTTGTAAAAGCAATTTCCTCTTCTGATGTTGGGCTCTCCAAAGGATATGATCAATAGGACACTGTGCTTAAGAAGTTCCCTTGTTGAACTGATCATGGAGAAGATAAGCTCTTGTCAAAATTGTATTGGTAGAGAATTTGGTTTAATTTATATTTAACGGGAATTTTAACACATTTTTGGCCCTTGCTATGCTGGTGTCTGTCTTCTAGTTCTCTTGAATACTTCTCAGGACTGTACAGGAGTTGCTTAGCCTCTAGCGGAATGGAAACCTTTGTTGAATCATATTTTTTTTTCTGGCTCTCTAACTGCAGTTTAGATCACACTTAAAAAGTTCTATTAAAGAAGGGTTTGCATAAGTAAATTCTCTGAACTATAGGATAATGTCTCTGCTCAGCATCATTTTTAAGGTTCCACCTGTCTCAGGGACCTTATCATGTGAAGTGTGGAGCATCCGCAGCACTGTCCCTCATCAGGAGGAGCTAAATTGCGTGATACCACATTAGAGATATTCAGCTCTTGCTCAGTCAGTGGTCTCAATATTATTTCAAAACCTGTATTTATGAGAAATTTCAAAACATTTCAATAAAATTCAAACAAACAAACAAAAAAACCCACAATGGTTCTTGGTGGATCCTAGATGTTTATTGGAAATCATGTTGTCTGTACAAAAGAGAAAGTTGCCTTTTTTTTTTTTAGGTGGAATTTTTAAATGAAACCAGATGAACTTTAATGTCTTATAACATTGCATGAATTTGTCAAAACTGATAAGCTGGATTGCTACACAATGAATACTGAAAATGTTCTGGTTTTAGGCTTATAATAGCCCACAGCCATTCAAAAGTCAAAATGTTATCTGATGATTTCAGAATGTTAATGAAATTATTATTAATAGCACATATATTAATCTTAATGATATATGTAAATATGGGCAAATGTAAAGCTCTGTTGACACCAGAAGGATTTTTCTACTGCAGAAAGTAAACCTGGGGTAAAATTTCAGTGATGAAGCATAAAACAGTTTGTACTAAATACCTCAATAAGAAATTTTCTGATGAAGTTTAAAAATGTACACAGGCACATGAGATTTGGGGTGTTTGCTAGTATAAACGTTTTTGAAATGGAAAGGACAATCGTATTTGCTTTTAAATTAGCAGGTAATAGTAACAGACTGCTCTGTGTAAGTGAAACAATGTAAAAGGCTTTGCTTTGTTGTTATCTTGATTAGATATATTATCATATCTAATAAATGTATGTGTGGTTTGTTTTTTTGGGGGGGACTGGCATATATCATTCTCCACTGGGGATTCATTTGGGTAGTAATTTGATTTAAATGGCTTGATTTTTTTTTTCCTGTGCTTTCTGTTCTTTAAGTTAAAATGGTCCTTCTATTGTAAAATACATGTAATTATTTTTTCCATATTTGGTGTTGTTAATCAAGCTGTAATATGGTTTTCATGGTTGCTTTCTTTTAATGCCAGGATATATTTTTTTAGGAAGGCAGCAGGTTTACATCTTGGAAATATACATCTTTATATATAACAGTAAACAGCGTGATACATTTTTTGTTTTCGTATCTGTCTTTGAAAAGCTAGATTTTGCTAGTATGACATGATCTCTGTATTGCAATGTGCAAAAGAGAGAGAACTTTATTATACAGAAGAATTTCATGGCATTTTACCTGTTGAGGGCCCTGTAGAGCCAGAAGTATAGTATAGTGACTTGACTAAGTGACAGACAGAAGCAGCCGTAGTGTCACTGTGTATTATCACCTCATGCTAGCTGGAAGCACTCCCTGAAGCCGATCTAGGTTGTATAGTCCTAGATGAGGTCTTCATGGGTGCTGACCATAAAAAGTTCATCAAAGTAATGAGGCGAGGCGAGAGCTTGGCGCTCATGGGCAGAGCTCAGCACCAAGGAGTGTGAACCGGCTCCAGCTGTGACAATAAAACAGCAGGTGGCTGCTGTCATTAGGGGTGGCAGATGAGGCAGGGGACTAACATTCAGCCCACAAAACTCTCATTTGTTAGCCATCGCCACTGTACCATGCAAAATAGCTTCCATCTCAGTCAATTTTACTTTGCAAAATATTACACAGTCGCCATAAGAAAATTAGAGCCTTGGGTTTACAGGTTCCTTGGATCTTATTATCAGAAAACTCTGCGCTGTCAGGTTAGGTGGAAAATTGGACTTTTTTTTCCCCCTGAACAGTTAGAGGATCTTTACAGTAATTTTATAATATGGCATTTTCACCCAGGCATGTGTTTATTGGTTAATATTTTGGACTATTTTGTTTGTAACTCTTTATAAAATCAATTCCATCCATCCATTCGGCTACGTGTTGCACATAGCATTGCCTGCTATTCAGTGCTGTAAAAGTTGCATGCTGATCAAACAAATCCTGTCTCCAGGTCTGTCCAGGTGTGGACATTCATGTCATAAATCATGGGTTTGGTGGTTCTGCTAATCTGAGAAAACGTAAAGAAACATAACCCTTTGATTTTTGTTTGCTTATTTCTGTTGAACAAATGAGAAAGCATTCTGTATAAATTTAATCTTTGCAGAGAATAATTTATACTGCCTAAAATTTGAGGCCTTCCTTGGCTGAAAACCATCTGGTACAGAGTTGTGGTTTCCACAGGGACACCTCAGCCCTTCAGATGGGCAGACTGCAGCAAGTCCTGTGGTGGTCTTGCAGGTGAAACAGTGGGGAGCAGCTTTTGCTCCAGAATGAGAGACCTTTTAGTTACGTAAAGTTACGCAGTTGAGCAAAGGGTTGCATACTGGTGGTTACATGGTCTTGTCCTGTGACTGTGTGTGACCTCTGGGCAGTGTGGTGTTTTCGGGTGGTCATTTGGACAAGTGTTGTGTACACGTGCTTCAGTTGTGAACACGTTTTTAACATTTCTGTGCTCTAGCGGGAATATAGAATAGACCTATAGGATCATATGACATTTTTCATGATCTTTTAAGTCATCAAAAGTTTCTTTACAGTCTGTGTTGAGTGTTGGTATGCTTCGTCCATGACAAAACTGCAGCTTACCGTTGCGATAACCCTGAAATACTTTACATAGGTTGGTGTTAGTTAGTGGATTACATGGTTGGAACTCCTTGAAATCCCAGCAAAACAGCTTACAAAGAGTGATTAGTTATTTGCTGGTTATTTTTTGTTTGCTTTTTTCTTACCCCTAGAAAAGTCAACTGATAGTGGTTTTAGAGAGGAGAATTACGTTGAAATAGGAGAAAGAAATTTAAAAAGTAGACGGGACCCTGTCAGCAGCTAGCCACTGACACATTCAAATGAGGAGATGCAGGGCATCTCTTCAAAAGTCCCCTCAAATTTCTTAACTCTTGTAAGACCGGTCAGAATTCTTTACATCTGGCAAATTTTTAAAACATACAGTTTTGTCTTCTTTATTTGAATGGTCCAATGAAGACAGAGTTGGAGTATGACAAAAGCATCTAATTGCCCAGCGGCTTACGTCTGGTTTACCTACTAGCTCAAAAATGAGGCTGAATAGGTGGGCCTTGGTCAGTTTCCTAAAAGGTCCCAAATTCACGTTATGGAGGGCTAAAGAAGCACAGATACTATACTGCCCAGGTTTTGCTCGTATCTTCCTCTGTACGTGATGGTTTCTAAGGGTGACATTAATGATGTAAATTTCATGAAAACAAAAATGTGATGCAATGCAAAATAAAATGGAAAAGTACCACATCTGTTGGTACATGTTCCGTCTTTGCTGCCAGGTTCCCCTTCTGCCAAAAACTGGTGGAAAGTGGACCTGTGGGATCCCATCGTTTCATGCCAGCACTTAAGTCAAAGGCTCTATGGTTGCAATGACAGTGAGGATCAGAAAATGAAGAGCCCTTTAATTGAAGCTTTGTTTCAGAAAAACATTGAGACTGAAAATAATTTTTCTGTTAAAGAGACGTGGTTTATGTCTCTTTATGTAAGTCTCTTGATAGGGCCAGGTTTTCACTTTGTATATAAAACTGAAGTCCTATAATTTGCCCTTTTAGTTATGTATCTCAGAATTTTGATTGGCAAAGCTCAGAAAAATCTGAATTCCTTTTATTGCATCTTTTCTAGTAATTTATCAATTCTCCTTTCTTTTTTTAAATAACATGCTATAACCTTTTGTTTGCAGCAAAACTTATTTCTCCTTCAAGTGTTTGTTCATATGTACACTCAATAAGTACATGGATGTATATGTAGGCCCTTGAGATCAAAGGAGTTTTTTCCTTAATTCTGTTGGGCATGTATATAGATCCCATCCTTCTCATGCTTGATTAACTCTGACCATTTCTGGCCACAAATCTCAACTGCTGGCTGAGACTGGAATATTCTTTGCCAGAGTACATCTTCTGCTGTGTCACAGATATCATCTTTATGACTGTACTGATTTGTCTGATCTATACTCCTTTGGTTTTCCTAGACTGATAACAGTCTTCATAGCTAATGCATGCTGGACTGCAAGAATTTTTTTTTTTTTTTTTTTCTGGTGCAAAACATCCTTCTAAATTCAGTGTTTGTTTTTTTTTTATTATTATCTTTATTGCTTCAATAAGAATTATATCTCAGGTGAGTACTCTATTAGTCCCAAAGAAAGCCTTCAGCTCTTCCTCAGAATTTGGGAGTTTTCAGAAAGCTGCTGCCTTTAGCTAGCTCTTGCCTCACAGTCTCAGAAGAAACAGCTTTCAGCTGTTTACAGAAAAATATCATTTATCTCTTAGACCAGGTACAAGGATAACATGTTCAGCCTCTTCTGTGAAACTTGCCAGCGTCAAAGCCCTCAGCCTCCGAGGTGATGGATGAAGGCCATTTCAGCACTAGTCACCTGGCTTTTGACTTCTTTGTCTGAAGTGAGTCCAGCAGATCAAAGGCAAACCTAGGCAACGCCAGACTTTGCACTTGGCAGCTATAGTGACGAGTAGTTCTCCTGCAAAGCCTGTGGCTGAGGTGGTGAGAGGCATTACTGCTTGCTCATGGGACAAGTGGAGTAACAGCACTGTGACCACCTGGAGTTCTCGTTTGGATGGACTTCCATGCTGCTCTTACTAACATCTGCCCACTCCATGTTCAGTGCCATAATTTGAGAGAGTTTGATAGGTCTGTAGTGCTTGCAGAGTGAATAAGAGTCTTTCTGGTCTGCATATCTTCGTTTCCTCTAACAGCCATTGTTGCTTTCTTCAGCCAGCCTCCTCCTCTTTCAGTGGTGGGAGGAGGAGGTCGTTACAATTCTCAGCTTTTGGGGGATTGGGGCTGGCCATGAAGGGAATATTTGAAGAGAATGAGACTCCAGCTGAGATTGAAAACTCCAGAACCAGCTTTTATTTATGCTAACTACTAACCAAGGTATCTTTTAACAATGAAAAATCAAGCATTAGTCATACTAAACTATTAAACATAGTAGCCAAGTGTCAGGTATTCAGTGTGGTGGGTCTGATGCCACAGTGTTTCATGGTTCTTAGTCTCTCAGGTAGGAATGGCCATGTTTGTGAACCCTTGGACAAGTTGGGTGTCCCCATTTTTCCCTGTGCTCCAAAGATGTTTAGGTGTACACAAGTACAAGATGAGCTTTTGTGAATTGAAACCAATGTGATCCAAAGGCTTGCCTTCTTTTTTCCTAGGCTGGAACCAGTGTGTTCCAATCTGTCCAGGTTGTTGTTACTGGTTCATCCATATGGATGGTACTTCTGATTGTTGCAGATTAGGTACTGCTGTCTTCATGTTACTGTTTTGATGTGATTGCAGCTACTTTGGTGAGCAGATATTTTGAAATATTTTGCTTTCTACCTTAAGTCAAACAGTCTTGTGGAAGGTCTGGGTGTAAGGCAAAAGGGTTTGTTTTACAACTGAATTTAAGTCTCAGGAATAAACAAATCAACCAGCACTTGCCTCTTCTATGTCAAGCAAAGACCTACGGCAAGTTTCTCACTACTGTCACAGACCAAGCTGACTGCAGACTCTTAGTTCCAGTCACCATCTATCACCAGCAGCATTTTCAAATTGCGGGTGAATTGTCAATAAAAATTGTGTATGACTTCGGATTGCGTGTGACTTCTGAGCAGTTCAGTCATCAGATAGTGACTAATTTATTCATCTCATTCCTTTCTTCGTACCCTGCAACTTTGCAAAAGACCAAAGGCACTGTATCTCCTGAATTGATTGAGTTATGTATGGTGGCACTGCTACTGCAGGTCCTATATGTTTTCCAGCTTGCAATCAACTATCTTTAGATATCTTTTGCTTTCCTTTAAAGACAGGCAAGAACAGACTCTTTTGATGATAAGGATTTCGCTATTAAGATAGCTGTTCCTGTAGAAGCTCTGCTTAAACATGGTAACTCAGTCTGCAGTGCAGTTCCTAAGCAGTTAGAAAGAAGGTACAGCATCTAAAGTGACTTTTTGTTCAGGAAGAACAAAAGATTAAAATTAAGTATATTTGTTTGGCTCTATCCATTTTAAGTAGAAACTCATTGAAACATCTGTATTATGAGCTATTCTTAGAGGTTGGTTGTTGTAGTTCCAACCTACATGGTCTTTGCTCCTTAAAATTGCTAGGAAGCTCTGTAGAAACTGATGGCAGAAGGTCAGATATTTCCAGAACAACTCTCAGGACACTGAGAGATGTGGTTCACCTGTCTTTCCCAAGAGCTTCAATGTATTTGGAAGAACTTCCCAGTTCAAACGTTAGTCTGTTCATCCTACCATGTTTGTATGCATACTGACTGGCTCAGGTTTCCCTTCTCCTCACACTCACCTTTTCATCAGCATGAGCCTTCCATGTGCTTCCAGTGCTCTTCTCAATGCTGAGCTGTATGACTAAGTTTCTTGAAGCCAAGGCCCTCAACATCCAGGCAGCACTAACTATGCTTTTGTAGCGTTCCCCAAATGGTGCTGTCTGAGGCACTGAGAGTTAAGATCAGCAGCACATGGCGGGTGGTCCTGGCTCGACCCAGCAGCTGGTTGTTGGCTTTGTCATACAGGACATCCCCAGGTTGCTCCTACCAGTCTCTCAAAATTAATTGCAAGAGAGGTGGGCAGTGCTCAAAGCCTACCACATCCATGGCTGCATACTTCTACTGCTTTCATGGTGACAAAATTTGGAAATCACAGTGCTGTTAAGAGAGAGACTTATTTCACAGCCTGCACTGTCTTTCCTAGACAAAGTTAAGAGGTCCATTTTCTCCTACTGAAGTATTAAATTTGCTAGGGATATAAAGAAGCCTCCTAAAGACCTGTCCATCCAGTACAGTATCTGGAGTTTATGGGTGTTCCAAACTCCCTTGCTGTTAGTGTTCATGTACCTACTAAGATCGCAGCAGAATCCAGACGAGCTTCTTGAAACCAATCTGTCTGTGCCTCACTAATCTAAACATGCCTGTGCTAGCCACCCTCAGGCTTTTACGTGGCAACAGGTACATGTCTAACATACGACTATAAGCGTGGTGCATGCAAATCTTGCTTTAGAGTGTTTATCCATCCACTCATCACTCAGCATACCAATGATACTCTGCAAGAGGCTCAGATGAAAGTGCCCATTGCTGATGGTAGACACCGGACAATGTGCCTGCAGGTATGGCCTCTCACTGATTTCAGCCATCCAAATGATAGTGATATATGTATGCCTCTCATCAGTTGGAGATGTCACACTAATGATCTGAGAGCACCATGTTTACAGTCCTTTGAAAAACACGATGTACACATCAGTGTTATGAAATCAAGGAGAGAAAACGTGCCAGCCTTTTAGGGTTGACACTTGCAGATAGTGACAGGCAATATCATTTCCATTCTTTATTGTGAAGCAGATTAGTGTGAAGTCTCTTTCCAGATGCAAGATGATGATATGTGGAACTGATGCCTCCTGCATCAAATTGTAGCTGTGCCTGTGTATGAAGTCCTGAGCATGCTAGGTAATGCGTCATGGTGAAGGAGACAGAGCAATGTCGGAAGGGAGGGAGGAAATGGGGAAAGGAGGGAGCATTTATGGGAATGTTGGATGTACATATTGTCAGAAAAGAAAGGAAATGAGCAATTTCTTGGTGGCAAAATTGGTAGGTGCCCTTTTGTATGTAGCTGAAAACCTTAATTTATGTTGAAAGAGTTCCTAGAGCCTTATTTAGCATAACAAGGATGTTCTCTGATATCGTCTTGTTTCTGGATGTTGATGGTAATCTGTTTTAGATGCAAGGCACTCTAAACACTAAGCCGAAGGTGGCGTTTCAGAACTTAAAGAGATTCTGTGTTCTGGTAGAATGACAAGCTGATAGCAGTACTACAGAAAGCATTGTGATTCTTCTTTTTTTTTTTTTTGTCTTTTTTTTTCTTTTTTTAGTACTTTGTGCAGCTGTTAGATTACCAAACACCTGTTAGAGGTGACAGTTACAGATGTTTGATAACCAATGAAAATTAATAGAACATGTGATTCTTTTAGCTTAGAAGTGATTTGGTAAGGTGTGTTTAGAAATGTAATTACACAGTGCTGCTGTCTACCATTATCACTTAACATTCATTAACTCCTCTGAATATTGAAACAAACATTTCTTGTAGCGGTACTAATTTTCTCATGTATTTGTAAGGTGATTTCCTGACAGAGTGAACACCTTCTGAGTTCAAAGTTTTTGCCACTGTTCAGCTATTTTTAGTCTGCTCATTAAGCAGACAAAATAAGAGAGCCATTTGTTTACTTACAGTTATCAGTTTAGAAATATGCTGTGTAAGCAATCTCCCATTTATTTCAATTTTTACTACCTAGTCTTCATTGACTTAATAACAGAATTGTGGATATTTAGATGAACAGTAGATCAATTCAACTTCAGTAGGAAAGTTGAGGTTTAAAACAAAAATAAAACGCTTAATTACATTTTATTTTGCTTGAGAATAATACCCAGTTGCATATTGTTCAAGTAGATCGTTATTTTTAGTAATGGTGCATGAGCAACTTCAGTTTCATTTCTAAACATAGGTGTTTGGGGAGGATGAAAAGGTACACATTTCCTAAAATTGATTGCCTTTTTTTTATTTTGTATTTTTTTCTGATCTGACCAAATTTTTAATTTATTCATAGATGATATTTTGCTGTGAACTCTAGAGCCTTCCTAGTTCCTGATTTTTGAACAGGAGGGGGGCGAGGGGACGCGACTGCTTGAAAGTCTCTGTTGTTCATTTGAGATGGCATAGGTACTGTAAGAAAAGATGAAACACTTCCTGTTTTCAGAGAAATCCTGTACTAAATTACTTTAAGCTGACTAGTGTGTGCCTCAGTTTGCATGCTTTTGTGCCTAGAAACAGCAGATATGATCTTCTGATGATGTTTTATTGTGGTATTGTGAAATGGATAATGCTTTGGGCACTGTTCTGTCACTTTTTATGTATGCACATCTGAAACTGTATTGAGGGTGTTTTAAATGATCCAAACTGTATTTCTTATATATAATATCAAGCTGCATCATTTGTTGAAGTATTTGTTCATGCAGTAGTGTTTAACCATACAGTCCAGTCTATGTGCTTTGAGCCACGTGGTGAGATTCTTTTGTCCCATCTAAGTCCCATTTTCAGCAATGAGTTTTGCACTAAGCAGTGCAGTGGCTTTCTACCTCCTTTACTGAGGCAAAATATGCGGTTGCTGAAAACCATTCTCAATGCACATAAGCTGTACTGTATTCATTGTATGCTCTGTGAGCAAATTTTTATTATATCTCCAAATGTAGAAGGTCCCATTCACGCTCAAAGTGTGGCTCTTAAGTTTCCTCTCTCCTGTGTGTTACTATCAGTTATCAATGTCTGGTCTTGGCTTGTTCGTTCATCTTCTATCAAAAGGTGCTTTTAGTATTTAAAAAAACAAAACAAAAACAGAAACAAACCAGTAAAGCTAACTTTACTGTAACTTTATAACTTTTACTCTAAATTTGACTATAGCTAGCTTACAGGAAACCTTTCTGATTTAGTTACAAAATAAGTGACTTCAGGTGAGGGACACAATTAATGACTGAGTTCCCTCAAGAGAGAGGAAATAATATAGATACTACCAATGTTTTCTTCTTTTTGCCACTGATATTGCAATGACAGTAATTTCTGTCCTGAATGGTTTACATTATATACATCTCCTAAAATAGGAATAGTGAGAGGACTCAGCAACTTTGGATGGCATGATCTTTCCAGGTCAGTTTGAGTGGAGCAGAAGAGGATGTTTTCTGTTTTATTCAGTTTTGTTTTCTCTTCCTTTGTACCCAGCTCTTTTGTGCCAGAATACATAAAGGGAGGTAATTGTGCCCATTGTTACTACTTTATGGCCATGTGACTAATAATTCTTTCACATCTTGAGGGACACAGATTGGTGGCAGAAAGCAACAAGAATATGTTGAGGGATTTCTCTCTCTTCTGGATGATAGATGCAGGAATATGCAGGAACAACACAGCCGATTGATTGATAGTGCGCAACTCATCCATAATGATCTGTCTGATATAGCAGTAAATTATTCTTGAGATTGATGCAGGTCATTGAACAGCACATTGACAATCCTGTTGTCTGTCATCCTGTTCAAAGCAAGTCAGCAACAGTAGCTGCTGTGATACTCAACTCTACCTTGGGTGCAAGCTGTGTACAGGTGTTCCACTAATACAATAATACAAGTTGGTCTTTTCCCTTTTTTCTTTTTTTTTTTTTTTTTGTTAGGCATCTTGGCTTCATTGCCAGTTCATTCCAAGTAACACAGTAAAAATGAGATGAGGTATTTTTAGATGAGAAGAACAGATGTAGTCTGTTGCACTGGTGATTGCATATTCCCATAAAATTCATTTTTGAAAATGTTGGTTTTTGAACTTCGGCAATATAACATCTCCATGCAAAAGTTAATAAATAATTAAAAAAACATACCTGATTTTTGCATTGAAAAGTCTTAAAAAAAAAGTTTCAAACTGAAGGCAGAAAGGCTAATAATTCTCAGAAATTTAAAACTTGTGCGTGAGTCTTTAGGTTCTGTGAATTACAGTGGTCTTGCTATGGTGCTCTGGTTCTTGTTAGTGATGGCAAAGTTGTCCTCATTTGCCTCTTCTGATTTCTCTTTCCAAGAGAAAAAGTTTGCATTTTCCAGTCTGCAAAGTTGCTTGCACTTAAAGGTGGGGAGGAAGGAGCTACATATGCCAGATGTACGTATTTTACTTTTCAGTTTAATCACGAGTGTTAGTGAGGGTGGAGCATAAAATAGCCATATCCTTCTTTAACACCCGGGGTCAGCAGGGAGTGTAAGCCAGTGCGTCACAGCGCTCTCAACATTGCAGACTGAGTGATTACATATGACTTGTTAACCTTCTGAAATGCAATTAATTTTTTTTAACTTTAGAAGAATAATCATAACTGTAAGCTGGAAGTAAAAAGACCTGCCTCATTTGGCAGCTAAATGAGTCAGCTGGAAATCCCAGCTTTCCTACGCAGGGTTCTAGGACTTGACGTCCTGTCACTGAGGGCATGAAGTTTTTCAGATATTTGGATGTTTTCCACACTAGACTTCGCCCTGCCAGATATTTAGTCGAACCTGACATCCTGTCACAAAGGGCATGAAGCCTTTCAGACTACTGGATATCTTCCACACCAGACTCAGCCCTGCCAGATACTTTCTTTTAAATTGAGTCCCTTGCGCATGGTCATGCAAGAGAGTTATCAGCACCCCAGTCTGGACCTTTCAGAATCGGCAAACATCCACGAATGATGGACTTGAAGAAATTCCCAGGAATTTAGACTTTTGATGCATGGAAAAAAAGATTACTTGTTTATAGAAAACCAATTGCTTTCTGGGCAGTTCCGCGTTTTCCTCTACATTCTTGTTCCTGAGGCTGACCTGCTGAATGCAAAATCCTGCCAGAGAGATGAGATTTGGCTATTTTATATAAATATGAGATTTTAAAAACTTAGTTTTAAGTTTGTATAGACTGTTATGTTTTGTTTGACTAAGTGCTGATTTGAATGTATGAAGTTCTGCTTTTATATGTAGAACATACACAAGTCTGTAGTTACACATACAAGTTTTATTGAACATGTTGAAATCCACATGGGTCATGATATTCCTTGAGAAACTGGACTATTTCTTTCTTTTTGTAATTGATACCCCTGTTGACATGACTCCATGTGAACCACTCATTCAACTACAAACAATTAAGGTTTACAGCATATTTCAAGACACTAGAAAGAACAAGAGTACTTCATGGAATAAGAACCGCCTGAGTCCATGTTATTGTTTAGTTGCCTAAATATACTGTCCCTTTTCTTGGCATGATCCACATAGCTTGCCTCAGGTGAAGATACAGGGACAGAAATTCAAGCACACATCATGGAAAACAAAAGCTGATGCAGACACGATAATGTATTATTTCCTCATATTTTGTGATGGTGCATAAAAGTTTGAGAGATCCTTTTTCTTACTATTCCTTGAAGCTGTCAGATCTCCCATGTGATTTATCCAGAATGGTAAACCATCCCATCCTTTCTGAGAACTCAAAACCTATGAGAAACCCAAGATAAAAGATTTAAATACTAATAGTTTTAAAATAATAGCATTCTATTTTGCTTTAAAAAATGATAAGGAAAAGGCTTTGAAGGAGCTTTCTAAAACATCTTGTGTACTTGGGGCCTGTACATGTCATGCAGTAGCTTACTTGTATTCTCAGAGTTAAACTCAGATATAAAGAGGTTCTGGATAATTTAAAGGACATGTAAAGGATATTGAGAATATGAATAAAAGATAGATATTCATTATTGTTCTCCTGGACTTTTCTGCCATCATTGAACATTTCTGTCTGTAAGATAAGTTCTCTGAGAGCAGTTGCAGAGAGCTATGTACCCACTGAGAAGTGATTTAAAATCGCTCCTCAGCTGCTGGGTACCTTGTTCGTAGCATCCCACAAAAATAAATTCTGGTGCTGGTCCTCTTCTGCAGTTAGGTTATGACATGGCTGGTCTGTTGACGTGGATTCAAGTTACTTGTTGGTAGAGGTAAGATCTAGGTTGGTAGCTCCTTCCTTGGAACTAGGACAAGACTGAGCAGTAAATGCTCAGGAAATAACGGACTATCACAGATTTCATGACTTTCTGGTACAGAATGCTTGTTTTGGTTTGTGTTTGTTTTCTTTAATTTGGCTTTCCACTAACAGCGCAATATACATATTAAAAAGAAAAAGCTTTTATAAATTTGAAACATGATAAAACCTAGAATCTTTTGCCCTCTCAGAATAAGATACTTCACAGAGCACAGTTCTCTCCCTGCAGAGAAAATGAGAGAACAGACAATACATGACAGATTATTCATTTTCCTTGGGTACAGTGATGATAAACATTGCACATGCTGAAGAAGTTGTATTACACTAGAATGAAAAGTGGAAGTCAAGATTGTCCAATATGTTTCTTTATTCCCAGAATTAGAATTCCCTTTGTTTCTTTTGTGCATTAAAATATGCTTTTATAACTGAAGACAAGTCTTTAGAGGCTCCTAAATCAGTTACAGACTTTCTCAGAGCAAGTCCAAGTGCAGTTTAAAGACTGCCGTGGAATATGAGTGGACACGTTCCTGCAAAGCCACAATTCTTCTAAACTGAAAACAGAATATTCTGCAAACTTATTTTGGGAAAGGTGCTTATATATTTATGATTAAAAGTTATTTTTATTTATAGTTTGTGTAAAAAATATCTGTAGGGAGTGTGGATGCTGTTGTAAAGCTCTGTGTCATTTTTCAACTTGTTTTTAATTTATCCTGGATTTTGAACATAGAGCGCGTATGTTGGGGGATGTTGCTAGTTTGGAGCCAGAGTAGTTGAAAATCACTAACAAAGTTTAAAAGGAAAAAAAACAAAACAAAACAAACAGCAACAGCAAAACCACAAACAAACAAACAATCAAACACCAGAATGCCACTGCAAGCAAACGAAATCATGCCTACTCATCTTTTCCAGTGCAAGAAGAGAATTCTCGAATTCTCAGAGCAGTCTTCCTAATGAATAGGGCGAGCTCTCATTGACCATGACTTGGGTGTATAGGACGGACATTTCTGCCTTAAGAGGCTTGAAAGAGACTCGACCCTCAGGAGAGCAGCTGGGCTGTGACTGCTTATCTTCATGTGATTCTCAGGGGGATGAGTGTGTATAGATCAGATTTTTAAATATGATTCCAGGCCTCTAGTATGGCCTGGTTTGCACGTATTGGAAACAGTAGGAGTATGGCAACTACAGGTTTTTCCTACTCCCTCTTGATGCGTTTCTGAAACCAGTGAATTTCTAGCATTTGAACATTTCTGTTTCCACTAGAATTAAGTAAAAATAAGAAATTAAAGGAAGCCTGACTTGGTGCTTACTGCAGCTTGTGGAAAGATTCCCCTTGATTTTAAGATGTATTACAGCAACGTATATTGAAAGCATTCACTCCTTGAGTCCTTGCTGGTGCCAGCCAGACCTCCCTTAAGATTCATGTGAAAAGACCAAGGCTAAGTCATGTCTAACTATCCAATTCTGGCAGTATCTTAGGAGTAACTGATTTACCTCAGCAGGGGTAAGTCAGTTGTTGGTGGAGAGAAAAACAGTATTTTTTGATTCCTAAAGCAGTAATTGCTTGGAAACCTGGAATTACAGAATGTACTGAAGACACTTTTTGTGTTTGTTTTTTAAAGCCATCAAACACCCGCTACCACCTCTCCCTTAAAATCACCTGCAGTATTTGGTAAACATAAACAAATGGTTTCCTGACCTATCTTTTTATCACGTTATCCTCAAATTCAGCATCCCAATCAAGATGTTTAGACTTTGCTTTTATTCTAAGGAAAAATATCTTTTGTCTGAAGTAAGGACTGTCTCTATTTCTTGGTAAAAATGTTTGTATTTCATTCTCAATTCTTATGAAAACAGCAACTTTGCTTTTATTTTCAAGGCCTGGTTCTAAGTGGGGGACTGTTCTTGAGCTGTGCTGAGCACTTTAAACGTGCACAAAGGCGTGCTGCTCTCTTCAGTGTGAAATCTTCAGGCATTACGTTAAAAAGCTTAAACTGCTAGTAGGTGCTGAGACTTTTATTGAGTCAGTCTTCATTTTATTTCTGCTGTATAACAGCAGCAAAATGGTTGCTCAGAACCAAGGTGCAACAGATACGAAGCAGCTAATGGGAGATTAATTGCTTCAAATTATTAACAGGGCCTTTGTCTTTGATTTTGCAGGAAGGTATTTCTGTCTGTACCCCCTGTAGATGTGCAGTAAAGAAATGCCTGGCTTTTGTTTAGGAGCTTCAAACATACAGGCTCTAAAGAAAAAACTTCCTTAGAAATACTTTGTAGCTGGTTGGGATTTTTGCCTTCCATGTGCTGTAAGAACACTTTGCCATGTAAACAGCAAAGTGCCTTTACAACTTCGATTGCACATCACCCTTTCATGGTAATATCTTTGTTTTTATTTTTCATTTAGAGAGGGGAGGTTTGTAACAGAAAGTAGAAGTATTACTGAATTAAAATCTGTTAGGTACATTTCACAGCTGTGAAGAAATGGTTATTGTTTCTGCTGAAAAGCAAGAGAGCAGTATGTTTTGAATGCGTTGTGCTGTTATCAGAACACATGATTTTCTTTTGTTACAATTATTTTCCCTATGTACAGTAATTCCAATGACACTTGCATAGTAATGACAGTGACAGTGTGATAGATTATCCACAGTTGTAGTGGATGGGATGCTAGTTTTATAAATTGTGTAAGGGAAATTATTTAAGGTATTTCTCATGTCTTTTTATAAAAATAATGAAGTCACTATCATTTAAATAAGATAAAATTATATTCTTACACCCTAAAGGATGCACAAGAGAGATTCTCTGTAATAATGTGAAAGTGCCCAAAGTAGATCAGACATGAAGAAGCTACATTATCATATTTGTAAAGGAAAAGTACTCTTTCTTGGCTTTTGTGGCTCATACATACCATAATACTACAGTGTTTTTTACAGTCCTTCCATTGTCCATTACTGCAAACACGTCCAGATGAATTCAGCATTTAATGTTAAAAATCTTATAACATGCCAGTTTGATTTGTAGCCCTTCATATCATGGAATGCTAATTAAAATCATATTTTTGCATATGTCATGCCTTTCATGTACATATGCAAATAGAGTCTATTGCCTTTCAGCTATTAGTAATTAACTTTATGAAGGACAGCTGTAATACATAATTAACAAAAATGTTTGCAAGCCCTTTTCACACTGGAAGTTACAGCAGTACAATTTTTGCTTATCAAGACCGATTCTTCAAACCGATTTAGTCTGAAGTTTCAGTCTGATATCTAAATTGTTTGAAGCAGTCACATGACATAATTAAATTGATGTTCAGGTCTTATCAGCAGCAGAATGGTACTCCATAGGTTCCTATCTGTTTCATTACATATATCACCAAAATTAAATTATCTGTGTTTTGTTTGGTGGAAACATAATGCCAGGTAGTATAAATTTTGCTGCTGTTGTTGATGCCTTGAACAATGTCTTGCCAGTTTGAAGAATATTCCCACTCCAGATGTAATCACAAATGTGTGCTTCACCTTTTCCTCTCCCTCTTTCACAAGGCTATAAAATAGCTAAGACTATTAATATGTTTCCATGTATATCTCTTTAAATAATTAATGCAATGAAGTTTGACCAGACATAAGCAGTGATTAAAGTGTCTGATCTTGCTGTATTTTTTTATTACTGTCACTAAAAAAAAATGGAACTACTTGTATAAAGAAAGGTTGCAGGACAGGCCCATTAAGCTTAAGTAAAGTGAAAGGTGTAACTAAAACTGTATTAGTTTAAAACATGAGAAAATGCCTATTTAACCAAAATAGGCTGTATTCTCACTATGTTATGTAAGGTGTTCTAATTTGCAAACGTAAGCAGAAACAGTTTTTCTATTCTTTAACCAGTGATGTAGGGTTGTGATTACTTATTTGTCAGAAAAATACTGAAGTGACTACGATCTGAAGAAAATTTATCATTACAGAATGGACTCCCAGATTCAAATCATAGTCTAGCAAGGTTGTTTTTTTTTTTTAATTTCACCATTAGTAAAATATGCTCAAGTGCATGCTCAAAACTGAAGAAATCTGTATTAAAAAAAAAAAATTAAAAAAACTAATCTTCCTGTTTTTTCTGTTTGTTTGATAGGGTGGCCTTTGTGATGAAGAAGCATTTGAATACTCATTTACTGGGCAAGCACAGAGTTGGCACACCCAAGGAAAAGTAAGCCACTTTAAATTTTTTCTCATTTTACTTATATATGTTACCTGGAGTATTTAGGTTACCCAAAATGAAGTCACTTGGACTTTTAGCTCAGCTATAACTACAGAGGGAGCTAACATGCTTAAATGCTCTGCTAGAGTAGTCCTTATGACATGTCTGTAGGGCTCTATAGAAACACTGCTGTAGAAAGCAATTCTATGCGAAACGTGTAGCATTTGCAACTTTTGGGGCAGGTTTTCAGTAGGAGATATTATTTTCTCAAAATTTCCATAGTTGTATCTCTTCCTCCAAGTACAAAATCAAATATTTTTAATTTTTTCTCTTTCTGGACTTACTGCTCATAGGTTTATAAAATGGCTTTGTGGGATTTATGTTGATTACTGAGGTCAAAGCCTCAAATCAAAAGCAGGAATCAAAAGCAGTTTCCTCAGTGTTTTGGGACAGGAACAGAAATCTGATGTTTTGGATTTTTTTAAAAAAATAATTAATTTTTTTTTTTCAATTTGTGTACAGTTAGTTGCAAACTTTTTTTTGTGTGTGAGCAGGCCATTTTTATTGTGGTTTAAAATGTAACCGTGTTTTGCAATCTAAAGGGCACTGTGTTTGCAGATAAGCAGCGTTTCCCTCAGATTTATTAGCCACATTGTGGCATAGCTACTGGTATTCCATTGAATTTTGGGGGCAACTTGAAACTTGATGTTTTTTGGATGGCTGAAAGATGGCATATTCCCTGTCAATCTAGGTAAAGAGATGTAACCTATCTTCAGGGTTCGTTGCTGGGCACTTGATGTTGTTTGAAGTAGTACCACCTTGTAACTCGTTCTTCCAGTGTAGGCTTTTACAAATAAAGAATATTTCCTTTATTTATATTTATTTCCTTACGCAAAAGAACGGGAAAGTAAATGGTATCTATGAGTTGTAGGAGAACACTGCAAAACTCTTCCTGAGTCCTGTTGATTTCCTGTTGAAGACACAGGAAATGGTAGTTGTTTAGAGCCTTTCCTCACAAGTTCATCACACTTAAATCATTGAGTGACCGAACAGCAGAGTTTTAAATTAACACACCATATATATATGGGTTTTGTTTGACTAAGTACATGTTTAAGCACTGCTTATATTCTTTATGAGACTGCCTCTCCAAAATGCTTAACCAGAATTTCCCTAACACATGGTTATTTAAGGAGTTTTGAGATATTCTTCTTCATCTAAAATACAGAATAATGCATCAGAACAACAATTACAGTTTCATCAAATCAGATATCATATTAAAGTTTATGCTGGTTATCCTTTGTCATAGTGCAACAATTGCAAAATGTTTTGCTTTGGTGGCTTGTTTGGTACTGTAAGCTTTCAGTACTGCTCTGTTGTTTTAAAAGGAGATACTTACTGTGTAATCATCATAAATACAACGTAGAGAGAGCTTCCGTTACCCTGGTGAATATGTGTGCAATAAAGGATACATACAATAGATATCCAAATATAGTATCTTAGCCTGAGAGGCATATTTTTAGCTATTGTCATCTTGGAATGGATTCCTAAATAAGCGGGATGCTACCATCTAAATCGGTGGTTGCTGGCTTTTGTTTGTTTCTTCAGAAGGCTGCCTGGCTGTTTCCATTTTCCTCATGTCTTCCCATATTCCTCCAAGGCTTTTAGCCTGGCCCGCCAGCATGGTAGGAGGAGGAGGAGGCGAAGAAGGAGGAGAAGGAGGAGGAGGAGGAGGAGGAGGGGGTCCCCCCCCCTCCTCCCCGCCACCCCTCCGTGCAGTAGCTGGTTTGCAGCCCCGGCTGCCCTGGGAGCAAAGAACCAAGCTTCCTCCTGCAACCTCTGTGCCCCATCTGCAGCTATACCCCTGGGCCAGCATACACAAGTGATATTTGAGTGACTTTGTACTCTCTTCGTTTGAAATTTCTTCATCTGTCTTTTGGGTGTTTCTTATCTGCAGTACCTTTTTAGCTGGCACTTCAGCTTAACATAGAGCAACATCAAATAGTAGTGGCAGAGCTACAACAACGGTATAATTTTCTAGGAACAGTCCCTCACTGTTAATTGTGGATGTTTAAGCCACGTGATCTAGTGCAGTAAATACCAAACCGCCATTGCTTTCCTTTCCACATTTCCATTCCCGTTATGGGAGAGTTTGTTGCCTTTTAATGGCTTTAGGAACCAAAGAAATCCTTCTTCAGCATGTTAAAGCATCACTTTGGGTATAAATGTATTCTAAATTAAGTTACATAGTTTTCTTACCTATCTAAAACATTAATGCCTTGATTATAATTTTGCAAGCTTGCTATATTTTAATTTCTCTAGGACAATATAATCAGTTTATTCTTTATGTTTTGAATTTGATTCTGCTCTCTGATACATTGCATATTATAGCAAATACTAATAGAAGCTAGCTAAATAGGCTGTGACAATTAAATTAATAATGCATTTTATTTGCAAGTGTTTAGTCTTCGTGGTTTGACTGATATATGCAAAGATGGTAATTTATTAAAAGTAAATTCATGTAATTGTACTGCAGAGTTTGATGGACCAAAAAAAGTTGTCAGCATGACTATCATCAAAAACAGAAAATTGAAATAAGTTCAAAAGGGTACTTGAAAAATATATTTATACATCCTGAGAAATTGATACCTTTTTAACAAACTTCTCAGTGAAGAATTTTTGGTGACAAACATCGAGTTCTGAGAGGGGGAGAAAAAATTACATTTACAAGTTAGTGAAGCAGTACTGAACTAGTGTGACTTACTCTCTCTAGCTTTCCATAATCCATAACTATTGCTTTTTTGTATGCACAAAAGGGAGGTGTTATGGAGGCTGTGGCAGTGTTTGCATGTGCAGATATAGAAAACAAATAGAATTCATAATAAGATTGCTACTGAAACATCTTTTGTTTGGAGTTTTTCTTTTTCTTTTTTTTTTTTTTTTTGGAAGGCAAAATGGATTTAAGGAGCAAATACTATGCAGGTGCAAATCACAGAAGCTCAAAAAAAATAGCCTTGTTGTAAAATGTCTTCACATTTCAGCCGCAAAGAAACCTACTGCCTAGTCCATTATGGTCATTACCATTTAATAGCTAACTCAAAAGTGGAATGTTTTAACACAAAAATTCCTCTAAGGTATTTTTTCCTGTTATTGGAACTGTGATACTGATTTACTGTCAACTTGAATGTGTCTCAAAACTGGCATGTTATCTGCTAAGTCCAAGGCCAGTACATATTTGGTACTTCAATGTCAGTAATCTTCATGGGACCTATAACTATATCTTATTGGCAGGATAAATCTTTGGCTACACCTTTATTGTGTCTTGGAGACAATGTGTTTGAGGACGAGGTGAATGCATCAGTAGTGTTAATGGTGCTGAGTTCTAATTTCTGTTAGAAATTATGTTACTTAGGTGTAAACTGGGGCAAAGCAGGACAACCTGAGATGTTTCATTATTGAATTTAAGATACACAAAAATATGAGCAAGAAAATAAAAAATAAATCACTAAGTCACTCATTAGTGAGACTGAATTTTACCACTATTAAGGGCAACTCTAGATTTAGAAATTTTTCATACAAAAATACATTTATCCTTTAGACTTTTTTTCAGTATACGTTTATTATTGTGCAACATGCATTTTATATTAAAGAAGACTTTGTTAACTAGAATTCTATCTGATACCTGTGTTTATTTTTATATAGGTATGCCACAGAAAGGCCTTAACTGACAGTTGCTTAATTACCTCGTTTTCCCTGTGAATTTTAAATGATGAGTTGCCTCTGAAATAACTCTCTGCGTATAAGTAATCCCACTGAGTCCAATAGGATCATTCATATATATATATAGAAAGTTACTTGAGTCAAAAATACGTGCTGAACTGGAATCTGTGTTCCAAGACATTTTCTGCAAAGGTCATTAATAATATGTTTGTTTTTGTAAGATCATTCTGGCATATTTTCTTGTGCTTTAAAAATGGGATACAGTGCTAGAGTTTTGACTGTGGGAGAACAATAATTAATGATAGACAGGTAAATACTTCAATGGGTCTTAGAGAACTGGGGGACGATTTTGACCAGAAATTGCAGCACACTCTGGGTCTATACTCCGTTTGCGAGAAATTTGCCTGTGTTTTCTAAGATTTGAAGATATCATTATGGTTGAACAATGTAACTGGTTGACCAGTTACTATTATAACTGGTGGACTTGTATCTAAGATCTCAAAAGGCATTAATAGGATATTTAGAAAGCTGCCAGTTTCTGCAGGAAATGTATTCTTCAGTAAATTAGAAGTTATATTCCCTGGTATAAGTGACAGGACTAGCTACAGCTATGACTTTCAGTGTACTTGTATAAGAAGACCACATGAATTCTGGAATATCAAATGCTACTAATGTGTGGTATAGCTATCCTGAAATACATGAGACTGCATGGTATGTCATTGGAAGGCATTACTGAGTTCTGAAAGAAAAGTAGCCAGGAAAAATGAATGGGGATTTGATGTTCTGTATACTCTTTAGAAAACTTGTCTCATGCTGTTTTGTAATAAATTGCAGTGTCCTGATATTTCCATTTTGGATGTAAAACTAGAAGTGAAGTCTTTCAGCCCAACTCTCTTCTATTTAACTGAACTTCTAATTCTTCTTTTGAAACATTTGTGTTTAAGTAGAGAAATTTTTTATAGGAACT